>CAJNDT010000837.1:0-130336 GCA_905221615.1 Symbiodinium sp. CCMP2592 | reverse complement strand
CACGAAGTAGGTTCCCTTTTGCTTGGGATTTCCTTTCACAAATAACCTGAACGGCCCTAAACCCTAAACCCTACATCCCCACGACCCAGACGTCCGTTGAACCATGGACTGGTGCTTGAAAAGGATCTGGAGGATCACGGGACTTTGACGGGGGGAGACTTGGTGACTATAAGTATACGGATGGTTGTCAAAATAAGGGTCCCTTTTTGGGTACCCTGGATATTAGGTGCCGTACTATATTAGGGGCCCCGAAAAGGACCCTAATTTTGACAACTACCCATATAACTGCCGTAATGACCTCGTTTACGACGTCTCATGATCCGTTAAGTACTTGGAGGTTCATGGCTAGTCATAAGTAGGGTTATACGTAGGGTAACTATACTGATAACCCATATTAGGGGGACTTAGAACCCTACTTATAACAAGCCCTGAGCCTCCCAAGTAGATCCTAAACCCTATACCCTTCAAGAATCCCTATAGATCTTCTAGAATCCCGAAAGATCTTCTAGAATCCCGAAAGATCTTCTAGAATCCCTATAGATCCCTTGAAAGGGACCCTCAAAGGAACCCTGTTTCAGACCTCGGTCCCGGGTCCCGCCTGAGAGATCCATCAGCTTTGCCAGCCTCGGACCGATCGGAGCTTTTAGGGTTTGAGGGGTTTTAGGGGTTAGGGTTTAGGGGTTTAGGGTTTAGGGCGTCAAAGGGGATTATAGGGGTTTCTTTAAAGGGCTTGGGCTTAAGAGTCTTTGGGTGTACCAGGACCGAGCCAGAGCTAGGATTCAGGGCTTGAGCGAACCATCACAGTACTTCCTGGTGGGTAGCAATTCCTCAAGAGCTCTCTATACCGGCCTCCTTGTCTCAAGGGGGAGTCGGGTGACCGGGTGAGCCGGTTCATCTAAGAAATAAGAGACCTTACCGGGGCTCAGGGTAGTGTATGCAGGGGCAAGTATCAGACTGCCAGGTTGGGCCTGGGCCCAGGATTCGAAGGACCGAGGGCCATTCTAGCTTCTCTAAACCTCTCTAAATCGATCTAGGGCGGGCTTGGGCCCGCATGGTCCAGCTGTGGGTTCAGAGGACCGAGGGCCGTTCTACTCGTAAATAGCGAGGGATGGCGACCTTGACCCAGTTTCTCTAGACCTCTCTAAATCGCTCTAAACCAATGTGGGCCTTTGCCCCAAGCTCGCCCGGAACCCTTCAATACCGTATTTCCACTACATGCTAGGAATGCCGAATTCCGGGGTGTGAAGTTGTCAAGCTTCACCCAGAGGGTCCATATATACTACTATTATGGAACTAGGCTCCCAAAACCATAATAGGAAGGGTCTTTTGGAACCTAATTCCATAAGTGTAGTACATATGGACCCTGTGGGTCAAGCCACGAAGTATCTGATCTCGATCCCCTCAGGCTTCGGTTGAATCTCTCAGTCAGTGCTTACCCATAGGCCCAAAAGTAGTTCTTTTTGGGATTACCTTATGGAATTCTAAATATGACACCCCAAAAAGGAACTACTTTGGGGCCTTTGGGTAACTAAGCCTTGGAGAATGTGATGCTGTGATGTGACTAGGTCGGCTATCTGATTCGACAATTGAACTTTGGCACCTGGCCCTGAACATCTGCGACGTGACGTGGACAGCATCGTTGCGCTCTAAACTTTTGGAAGAGAGGCTTAGAGCGATTCAGAGAGCTTTAGGGATATTTAAGAGGAAGTGGGTCAGGCCTGAAGTGGGTCAGGCAGGTTGGCCCTGAATGTCTGGTTTCAATTTTATCATTACTGTTTTTGGGAGGGGGAGGGGTGGGCTCGAGGCCTAAAAGTGGTCCATGTTAGATCTAGCTGCAGAAGGTTGGGGGTTTTAATGCCTAAGGATAAAGCTACTCTTAACCATACTCTAAGTCCCAGGATCCTACAATTACAAGTAGGGCTCAGGGTTTAGAGTCTAGAGTACTAGGATGGGGGGGGGTCTGGGGTTCAACACCCACACACCCTCCCATGCTAAACCCCGAAGCTCTTAAGCGCTAAACCCGCCAATGCCTTCATCCCCAAGCCTCAACAAAACCCTAACCCCCAAAAACCCTAAACCCTAAACCCTATCTCAAACCCTAACCGTAAAATTCGAAACCTCGGGTCCTAGAACCAAAATCGCCAGCGTTACATGGCCAGCACAGCCAGGTCACTCGTCGGAGTTGTCGTCTGCAGCTTGAAGCCCTGGGTCCTGCCATGGAGTACTTAAAGGATCATGGGACTTAGTAACTAAGGTTATTATTCGAGAAACTATACTTATAGCTGCTTATAACCCCAATTAAGGTACTTACAACCTTACCTACTAAGTCCCATGATCCTCCAAGTAGTGTTAAAGCTTTCAAGCTTCAGAAGTAAGGCTCTGGGTTGGGTTTCCATCATAAGATACAGGGGAGCAAGAATAACACATCCTGAAGGACATTATTATATTCAAAAACTTGAACCCTAAGCCCTGTATGAAAGTTTCAGACAACAATGAACCCCAAGTGAACCACCTGAATACAACCCCACGGCATAATTAGAAAGAATTCTCTTTGATATACCGATTACCCCTCAGCACAACACCACTACATGCCCCAAAGCCCTATGCTGCTTATTACGGTCCCTACGTTATGCCAACATAGCCAACATACACCCCAAACAAGTGATCGAGCAACGGCCATGTCGACCACGACGACGACGCCAACGACCACGACTCCACGACGACGACAACGATCACGACGACCAAGTCGACCACGGCGCCACTAAGAGGCTACCAGGAGACCAAAAAAACACCACCGAGGAGACCACACCGGAGACTACCCAGAGACTAATGTAGGGGCCTTAGTAATTAGGATAGGGTTTTGGGATTATACTACAAATATTATAAGGAACCCACAAAATAATGAAGGTGACTACTTAGGCCCGTATAGTAGCAGAGGACAACCGCCAAACTGTTCCCGCCACGTACTGGCGGCATTGAGCAGCACGGCGCTTACGCAACCCCCAATACACTGGCAGAACTCAGGAACCCCGAAGTGTGTGCCACTCCCTACACAAGCCCTCTAAGCAAACCTTCTCGTGGCGCGTGTCACATCCTCATAGATACCCACTCTATTTGTTAATTATTCGAGGCCCCTATATTGACAGTCTCTCTAAACCCTAAACACTAAATCGTGACAGTCTCCCTCTCCTGGGCCGGTTGACCATCGAAACATTCCAAGATCCGCGGGTAGACCTGGGGGCTTTGGAGGGTCCAAGCCGTTTTGCACCCCCAAAAACCGTGCTTTCTGGCGGAGCCCTAAACCCTAAACTCCTCATACCAACTCCGGGGTCGGAATTCAAGCTCCGTTTCAGGTACGAAGCTTGCTCGAAATCGAGATGCTTTACCATGATGGGTCCGCCTCGTGGATCCTACTGTTGGGGGTTATTTAGGTCTTGATCAGGGTCCTTGTTTTTCTGAAATTTCCCAAGCTCAAGGAGAGAGGCAACCTTGTACAGACACGATAATGTTCGCGTATTGTGCCCTAAAACCCTAAACCCGATGCCCTAAACCTGAAACAGCATCAGTTAGGGGTACCTTCATCAGTTATCATAAGGACCCGTTGGGGGGCAGGGCGGAGGCCTTATCACCAAAAAGGAAGACTTCATAAGGCCAATTTGAGGAAGTACGGGCCCCTACCCCCCTCCCCCCTACCCCCCTTAAGGGTCCCTATGAAGTTACTACGGCGGGGAAGTGATCCTATGCCCAAACTTCTGAAGTTGAACCTTACGCCCCAGAGCCGAGATCCTACATAGAACCTTCCGAAGACTACGGCGGATGATACAAATCCTGCATTACCTTAAGGACCCTATACTATGGTAATTATGGTACATTCCTCATTATGGATAAGGCAGGAGTTATGTCATCAACCGTAGGGGTAGCTTAATTTGGGGTTCTTATAACAAGGATCCCCTGATTTCGGAAACTCCCACACATCCTAAACCCTCAGGCCCAGAGTAGGTAGTCTGAAACTAGGAGAAAGAAAGGGACCCAAACCCTAAACCCTAAACCCTAAACCCAAAATCATTGTAGGATGGATGAGTTTTGGACCGCTTCTATTACTTCGAATCGCAACCGCTGACTGTCTGGGGAATGATGCGGAACAACGGCGAAACGAGGACGCCCAGTCTTCATCCTAGCTAGCCGGAGACATACATATATATATATATACATACATACATAAATATATGGATATATATATATATATATATATATATATATATTACAATATATATATTACAATATATATATATATATATATATATATATATATGTGTGTATGTACTTGGCAACAAAGCAGGAGGATATGGGCTAGGAGCACTGTCCCTTTAAGGTGCCCTAAACCAGCAGCAGAGACACCGAAAAATCCCCCAAGACACTCTGCAAAGTGCCTATTGTATTCCCGCGCGCAACTCGTTTTGAAATTGCATGAGATATCCATCATGACAAAGCCTGCATGCTCTTCAAATATCCCAAAGGTCCAAGTCCCTCTGGAAACTGGAAGCTTAGCCTCAAACATGAAAACCTTAATCGATAGCCCTTTATTAGAACCGGGCAAACCCTTCTTTGGAACCCTAAGTATCGGAGGCCTCAAAAGGTGGGATGAAGGTAGGTAAGATGAAGGGCCCCTTTTATACGAACATCCCACCTACGTTCATTCCATCTTCAGAGCCCTTTGACAGTATCCTCTCGCAAGACTCCGCCTAAACCCTAAACCCTAAACTCCGACATGCGCCTCGCCGGGATTCTCGGGGATGTCTGAGAAGCTTTGGCTACGGGAGGACACCGACCTGAACATGTCGTATACGTTAGAAGGGGCCCCCACCCTGTAATAGTGACTATAAGGATTATATTCGGGCCCTATTACAGTTCTGAGAGGAAGCTTCCCAAACCCTGAACCCTAAACCTTAGAAGAGCCCCCCCCCACCCTGTAATAGTGGTATAATAGGAATATAAATAGGGCCTTCATATAATCCTTATAGTCACTATTGCAGGGTGGGGGCAGCTTCTGACGTATACGTCTTTGTGTCTTCGCGTGTCTAGGGTTTATAAGCCTAAGATAGAGGCGTCAATAATTAGAATAGGGTTTTGGGGCGTGTTAGACTATACGTAATAAGTAGTAAGTAACCCCAACATGGTATAAAGAGGTATTTTTTAAGGCCTCCATGTTACACCTAAACCCTAGAAACCCAAGACTCGGAGTTGAGAGCTGACGGCAGCATGGCTTTCAGAGCTGTGGAGTTCTAAGATAGCGAAGGATTCAGCATTTCTTCTGGGCTTTTAAGTAACCAGGGAGAAAAAAGTATAAACTTTTATTTCATACTGGTTCCATGAAGAAAAAAAGGATTAAAGTATGGTACTTCACAGCCCGGTCTTAGTTGAGGGTCTAGCCATGCGTCGATGGAACTCACCAGGGACAGAGACTGACGGCTTGAGGCTTGGGGTTTAGGGCTTGAAGTTCAAGGTTTTTTTGGGCACCTCCTTCCTCCTGCAGAGTCTGTCGAAGGAAGCCTTGTCTTGAAGGCAGGCTTGAATGGCCCAGGTTTAGGGTTTAGGGCTTGTCGGAAACAGGGCCTTAGGCGAACATGTGTGTAAGGGTTCTGTTGCGCTTCGTCGCAGCACGCAGCGAGATAATTTCTCGTTCGAGCTACACACCCTGAACCCTCAACCCAAGACCCCAATTATGTCCACACGGCCTTGCCCAAGCTCTTCTCGCCCTTCTTGCCCTTCTCGCCGTACTTGGCCCGGTACTCTGCAAGGCTGAGGTTGCCACCACTTCTGCCGCGACCAGATTACTTGCTGCCCTTGCGGCCGCCAGCATCGCCAAGCCCCTTCTCTTCGTGCCCACAGACTCCAATATCCCTTAATCAAGGAATATGCCTTAAATCATATTGGGGACCCTACTAGAACTTCAGGCATATTCCTTAATTAATGGATATTGGAATCTCTTCGTGTTGAATTTCAGCGTGCAGCCTCTTGTCACTTGGCAACTCTACATTCTGTAACCCTAAACCCCGAACCCCTAATATAGGGGCCTTATTAATTAGAATAGGGCTTTCGGGGCCCATTATACTCTACATGTGATAAAGAACCCCCAAAATAGTATTGGTAATCATTTAGGCCCCTATTGCAAACCTTAAACCCCAAGCCCCTATCCCCTCAGAGCGTACCCCAGGGGAGGGGGAAGTGTTCCAGTTCGAGTTCGAGTTCCAGTTCGAGTTCGAGTTCCAAGGAGTAGCAGCAGCAAAATTTCGGCGGGGGGGGGTTGGGGTCCGGAGAGTTCCGGTTCCAGTTCGAGTTCGACCACCGACCGGGCGAGGGCAGCCCGGGGAGGGGGGGGCGAGGAGTTCGAGTTCGAGTAGAGAATTCGAGTTCGAGTTCGACGTAGTAGTAGTAGTAGTAGTAGTAGTAGTAGTAGTAGTAGTAGTAGTAGTAGTAGTAGTAGTCGTAGTCGTAGTAGTAGTAGTAGTAGTAGTAGTAGTAGCAGTAGCAGTAGTAGTAGTAGTAGTAGTAGTAGTAGTAGTAGTAGTAGTAGTAGTAGTAGGAGTAGGAGGAGGAGGAGGAGGAGGAGGAGGAGGAGGAGGAGTAGTAGTAGTAGTAGTAGTAGTAGTAGTAGTAGTAGTAGTAGTAGTAGTAACAGTAGTAGGACTGGTACTAGTAGTTGCAGTCGTAGCAGCGGGCCCCAGCGAGTTCGAGTTCCAGTTCGAGTTCGAGTTTGAGTTCGACGTGGTATTTTCGGCGGAGCGACCACCGACCGGGCGAGCGCAGCCCGGGGGGGGGGGTCGAGTTCCAGTTCGAGTTGGAGTTCGAGTTCCAAGGAGTAGCAGCAGCAAAATTTCGGCGGGGGGGGGGGGGGGGGAGTTTCGAGTTCCGTGTCGAGTTCGATTTCCGGACCACGCGACCCGGCTGATTGCTGCAAGTCCGCCCGCGTTGGGGTGGGGGTCGAGTTCCAGTTCTCGAGTTCGAGTTCCAAGGAGTAGCAGCAGCAAAATTTCGGCGGGGGGTGGGGGGAGTTCGAGTTCCAGTTCGAGTTCGAGTTCGACCACCGACCGGGCGAGCGCAGCCCCCGCCGCGAGTTCCAGTTCGAGTTCGAGTTCCAAGGAGTAGCAGCAGCAAAATTTCGGTGGAGGCGGGGGTTCGAGTTCCAGTTCGAGTTCGAGTTCGACCACCGACCGGGCGAGCGCAGCCCGGGGGGGGGGGTCGAGTTCCAGTTCGAGTTCGAGTTCGACCACCGACCGGGCGAGCGCAGCCCCGGGGGGCGGGGCGGTCGAGTTCCAGTTCGAGTTCGAGTCCAAGGAGTAGCAGCAGCAAAATTTCGGCGGGAGGGGGGTCGGAGGAGTTCGAGTTCCAGTTCGAGTTCGACCACCGACCGGGCGAGCGCAGCCCGGGGGCGGGGCGAGTTCAGTTCGAGTTCGAGTTCGAGTTCCAAGGAGTAGCAGCAGCAAAATTTCGGCGGGGGCGGGGGAGTTCGAGTTCGAGTTGCAAGGAGTAGCAGCAGCAAAATTTCGGCGGGGGGGGGGTCGGGGGGAGTTCCAGTTCGAGTTCGAGGTCGACCACCTTCGAGTTCGAGTTCGAGATCCAAGGAGTAGCAGCAGCAAAATTTCGGCGGGGGGGGGTCGGAGGAGTTCGAGTTCCAGTTCGAGTTCGAGTTCGACCACCGACCGGGCGAGCGCAGCCCGGGGGGGGGGTCGAGTTCCAGTTCGAATTCGAGTTCGAGTTCGAGTTCCAAGGAGTAGCAGCAGCAAAATTTTGGCGGGGGCGGGGGAGTTCGAGTTCCAGTTCGACCACAGACCGGGCGAGCGCAGCCCGGGGAGGGGGGTCGAGGAGTTCGAGTTCGAAGGGCCCAAGGCCGAAGGGACGTGGGTGGAGTGAGTCGAACTCGAACTCGAAGTGGAACTGGAACAGTTCCAGTTCGAGTTCGAGTTAGGGTGGGGTTCCTAATGTATCCCCTATCCCCACTACAGGAATCCCCAGCCTCCGCTTCGCTTATCGAACTCCAAAGAGCGTCCGAGAAGGGTCACCTAGACCCGTAAATCCCAAAGTCGAGCTGTAAACACCCGAATCCAATACCCTAAAGCCCGAAAACCCTAAAGCTGCAAATCCTAAACCCTCAAGCTGCAAACCCTAAACCGGGAGGGGAGGGTCACTACGGTAATCTGAAAAGACGGGGCCGAGGCTTAAGCAGCACAGCTCGGAAGTCGGAGGGTTTAGGGTTAGGGTATGCAGGCGTTCATAAGACTGATGCTACTATCTGTAGGACCTGGGCGGGGTAGGGGGTATTACTGCTGATGGACAAAATCCTGCATTACCCTAAGGACTCTAAGCTATGGAAATTATGGTATATTCCTTATTCTGGGTAATGCAGGATTTTGTCCATCAACAGTAGGGGTCCTAGGTGATCCTACTAGTTGGGGTTTTATTCGGACCCTGGAATTGGCTTCAAGGGTAATTAATTGGCTGAGGGCGAACTAGTAGGCCTTTGTGCTAAGCATTGGCTGCGGCTTGGGTTTGGTACTGCAGCATTCATAACCTTGGGCTATAGTTTACAGTTTAGGGTCTCGGCTCTTGAACGCCATTTTCCGTCTAGCAGCGTACGGTTATCAGGAACCCGCAATGCGGAATGCTGTTTCGGCTCTAGGGTCTAGGGTTCACTGAAACGCTAGACCCGAAGATCTGGAGCCTTGACACCGAAGCCAGAGACTCCAATATCCCTTAATTAAAGAATATTCCTTAAATCATATTAGGGATCCTACTATAATAATTTAAAGTTTATTCCTTAATTAAGGGATGTTGGAGTCTCTGGGAAGCCCGGAAACCCATAGGCGTCCGGCGTCCATTGCTTCCTCCGCACGACACGGTCTCCACCCTGGTGCCAGCCAAATGTGGGTTGAAGCAGTATAGTTTGGGGTTACTGCAAAGGTACAGAACCAGTAGAAGGAAACCGAATCAAAGCAATAATCGTGAGAATGATACTGATAGTAGTACTCGTCGTCGTCGTACTAGTAGCAGCAGTGACAGCTGCCATTGTCATGGTGGTAGACCGGAAATCCCAGTACCCCTACCATTGCTCACTATTTCGTAAAGCAGCATAGACAGCCATGTATATACACACATATACAAAACTATACATACATATGTACATACATATATGCATATGTATATACATACATATGTACACGGCGTTAGTTAAATAGAGGTGTGTATCAATTTCGTTTGCCGTTGTTGAGGTTTCACGGCATAGGCTGAGGGCGACGGGCTTGCAAATGCCCTGTAAACCGGATTCCATACTCTTTGATTTAGGAAGGTATTTGCCGTTTAGCCAACTAGCTTCATAGCCGTGACTCTGGATAATACAATCAATGAAAGAGCTAGCCAAAACCAGAACTACATTCAAGAGCATAGGACAGCCGGCAAGTAAAGATCGAGTTTTTCAGTTGTTGCTGAGTTCAAGGTCCAGAGGCAGGGTCCAGGTTCGCGTGCAGGAGATCTAGGAGACAGGGTGCATGAGCCAGGTACGTTCAGACATGAATACACCACACCCACCGATGGTAGATCATTGGGGGGGCGAGCATACATACATACGTGTATATATATATATGTATATATATATATATATATATACATATATTATATATATAATACATAATATAATATATAATATGTATACATAGAAATGTATATACACACACACACATCTATTAATATACACACACAGAGGTTCAGAGATCGAAGAAAGGAAAGGCTGTCAGGACCAACCATCGAAGCGCTTCCAGAGACCATAATTACTATGTAAGGCTTTCCAGAGACTCCAATGTTCCTTTGTTAAGGAATATTCCTTAAATCATATTAGGGATCCTACTATAATTTCAGGTACATTCCTTAATTAAGGGATATTGGTGTCTCTGGGTTTCGAGCTCTTCTTAGGGGCTGAGTACCCTAGCCCAAAAACGGCTAACCGTTTTTATGGTGGGATTATATGTCCTTAACTAAGTCTTCTCTCCTTGGCCATGACAGGATTGGTGTCTAGGATTTAGGGTTCAGGGTAGCGGTTTGGTGTTTAGGGTTCGTTGTTGAGGTTTACGGTTTAGGGTTTGTTGTTTGGGGTTTAGAGTTCAGCGTTTAGGCTCCCTAACGAGCATTCGGTCTATGTCAATCCTGGACATCCTCCCACCCCCACACCTCAAGCCCTGAATCACATCCACCATGGCCTCTATGCTGGAGAGATTTGGGAGTGGCATGTCCACCACAAAATCGTCGTCATCATTGGCCTGCAGAGGGGACCTAACTGTCGTTGTTGCCTACAGCTCCATGCTCAGAGTGCCTATAAACCCCCAACGCCCAAACAGCCCAAACCTGCCTGTGACGCCGAGGGTACTCCGAAACTCTGAATACTGTGCTTTTCGCTCCAGGCCCAAAACACGAACCCCTCTCAGGAATTGGAAGCTTCAGGGTTTGGGTGGGACTAGAGTAAACCTACCCTTTGGGTGGTGGAGCTTTCGACACCAGCTCCTGTCCGTATTGCAGCCGTAAGGAGATCTGTCTCAAGCTTAGAACCCAGGCATGCCAAGTAGGGTTTAGGGTTTGGGGTTTTAAGTTAAGTGTCTTATAACTTTCGAAACCTGTTTGACAGGAGTTGGCGACGGCAACCATACGTGTACACACACTCACCCCAAAAATCATGAAACATCGACGTCGTGGCTCAGCCACGCTCGCTTCAGCATGTCGTGTTGAGGATGCGTGAGCGTTTTGAACAACAAAGGGGACTGGGATCCTTTCTGACAGCTGGAGAGACGCAAGGCTGGAAACGAAAGGTGACACCTGACAATCAACATCCCAAAAACTTATATAACTTAGCCTTGATGCCTCACACGTTCAGGCTTCAAAGCCCGAAGTGCCGAAAGCTGGAACACTGAATGGGTCGAAGTTTTGGGCGGAAAAAGTTAACTGAACTCCGAACACGAATACGCGGACTTAAGCCAACACGCTGAACCCTAACCGCGAATCACTGCACGAAACGCTGAAATCCAAACACTCCATCCTAAGACCTCAGCCCCGAAACCCCGGCAAGAGCCAGCATCGTAGAATTGACTTGCGGAACCTATGCAACTCCACCCAGGCGTGCGTCACCAAAAGCCGCTACAGAACTCATACTAAACCCTAAACGGCCCTAAACCCTAAACCGGCTCGAAACCTTATCAAAGTCTGTAGAAAAGGGGCTGAAGCTTGAAACGTTATCAAACTCCGTAGAACCAAAGGGGCTGTGGAAGCCCTGCACCCTGAACACTCCAACCCTAAACGCTCAACCCGAAACCCCAAAGCCTGCCACCCTCAGATAAAGCAGATAGGCTTTCAGGAGCCTTGGTAATTAAAGGTGGGCTGTGCACCTATGTGTGTATGTAAATGTATGTATGTATGTGTGGATGTGTTTGCGTGCGTAACAGATAAAACCTGAAAAAGAAAAACAGGCATAACAAAAAATGAACATATATATATATATATAACACCTATCTAGATATAAATATGTATATTCAGTGCTTACACCTGTATATTTGTATATAGGGACTGAATGCAAATGATCTGCACCCTGCCTCAGCGCCATTAGGCGACCGAGCGGAAGCGCTGGGATAAGCCGGCATGGGCCTACCTCGGTATTCTTTATAGGAGCCCTTGAAAAAACCCCCTATAGATCCCGTTAGAGGCATATTATGGGAGTCTCTGGGATTATTGTGGTAGCCAAAGGGTCCGAAGTACCCGAATAGTAGAACGTAGGATTGCTGTGGAAGTAGTATCGTGGTTTGGGTAAGTATCCCCCCTCTAGGTACTTAGGTCCCTTTGGGGTAGCTTGGGTGCTTACAAGGGCCTTTAGTTTTACTGTTTCGGCTTGAAGGCATTTTCTGAAACGGTTGTGTCGGGTTTGGCTTCTTATGTATCCGTTTGATGCGAACCCCACAACTCTGTACAGTAATACAGGGGCCCACGTACCTATATTGAGGCATTCTTATAAATTGTACTCATGTATATGGGCGGTTGTCAAAATTAGCGTCCCTTTTTGGGTCCTTCATATAATACGGCACCTACTATTTAGGGTACCCAAAAAAGGACCCTAATTTTGACAACCACCCATATGGACCAAAAGTAAAGATTACCCTGGTATACTGAGTCAGACCCCGCTCGGATTGGGGGTCGTGTAGTCTCGGATTGCTACGGTGGATGATATAAATCCTGCATTACCTGAAGGACCCTAAACTATGGGAATTATGGTATATTCCTTATTATGGGTAATGCAGGATTTATATCATCAACAGTATCTCTTTGTCTTATCGGGGACCCCGCATCTTGCTCTTACTCTGCTCAGGGGGTGCAAAAGTTCGAAAGGTCCCATGTACGACGCCGTCACATAGAGGAGCCCGAACAATCAAAACGAGCTCCTGATTCTAAACCTTACGGGATGTTGTGTTTGGAAACTGCGACCCTGGAACGAGGTCCAAAGCTACTTTGATAGCAGATGTTCAACACTGTTTGCAGGAGTGCAATACTGTCTGTTGATGGACAAGATGCTGCATTACCCATAATAAAGAATATACCATAGTATCCATAGTTTAGAGTCCTTGGGGTAATGCAGGATATTGCCCATCAACAGTAGGACGAGTGTTCAGCTTTGACAGCATCATTCTTCTCGCGAACGTCCTTGGCCACCACCCGAGAGGTTTCTTAATTCACAACCGACGTCTCACGATGTACCGAACCAAGGACACACAAGTCCGACTTGCCCCAGACGCAAACAATGACTGAGTGTGTGAATATTCCTCTCTAATTTAGGAGTTTTAGGGTTCAGGCTTACGGATTCAGGACCAGGCGTTTGCGGTTCAGGTGGTTTCGGGGTTTATGGCCAAGATCTAGGGTCTAGGTGGATTTGGGATTTACGACCAAGGGTGTAGGGTTTAGGTGATTTAGTGATTTGGGGCCAGAGGTCCAGCAGGGTTTTGGTTGTGCAGGGATTTAGATTTAAGTCTTATCTGGGATTCGGATCTTAGTGATCTCAGGGTCTGGAGTTTAAGGTTTCGGGTGGTGGGATTCGGTTTTGGGGGCTTAGGGCGTAGGGTTCAGGGTCTCAGGTATCAGGAGCTTCCAGCCCTCATGGGCTTGCAAAGATCCAAGGGTAAAAGGAGAACCCTAAACCCTAAACCCTAAACCCTAAACCCTAAACCGTGGACCCTTAATAAGGACCTCTAGGTATATACCCTTAATATAGCTAGTATATACCCACTATAGGCCAAAGGTCCCCATTAAGGGTCCCTCCTTTTCCCCTTTGAAAAGGAGGTTCTGACGCCCCCTAAACCCTAAACGGTTTAGGGTTTAGGGTTTAGGGTTTAGGGTTTAGGGTTTAGGGTTTAGGACCCAATAGTCTTACTGCCAGCTTATGGGAGGCACGGCAGTCTGCAATAGGGGCCTAAATAAAATAAGAATAGGGTTTTGGGGCCATTATACGATTATTATAGTAAGGAACCACCCAAACAGTATGCGTAATTGTTTAGGCCCCTATAGTAAGAGGGCCTGTTCAAGTTCCTGGAACTCCCTCAAGAAGTGCTCCTAAACCCTACACCGAGTCCCCGAACCCTAAACCCGAATGGTCTAGTCAAAACCCTAACCCCCCCCCAAAAAAAAAGACAATTATCTGCCATGCCACGGCTTCGCCGACCAGCCGGCAGGAGACACCACGAGCGCTCGTCACAAGAATGATCGAGCTACGGCTGAAATCAGCCTAAAACGCACCAAAGATGTGGCGAAAGATAGCGTGAAGCCTCAAAGCCCGCAGAGTCTCGAAAGCCCTGCCATCATGAAGCCCGAAGTTGTACTAGAGAGGAGGTGAAGAGCAGTTCTAAACTTGGCCCATGTGCTGCCAGCCTTGAGCCTATTGCCGACAAGGGAGGTTCGGTTGACAGTGCACTTGGGGATAAGGGGTTCCTTTAAGGGGTCCTTTAAGGGGTCCTTTAAAGGGTTCTATAGAGTTTAGGGTCTAAGGCTCCATGTACTCTTATAGTATATACTTTGGCCTTTAAACTACCTATATAGGGAACCCTGTAAGGCTTAAGTATCTACTATAAAGATACATGGAGCCTTTGGGTAGGGGGTTTAGGGTTTAGGGTGGCCGATACCAGGCAGCTTTGCCGGCCCAACCCCCAAAACAAGGAATGGACTTAACTTCCCTAAACCTTAAACTCTAAACACTGAACCCCTAAACCCTAAGCTGTCTTTGCCTTTGTGAATGTTCTCATTAAACTCAATGCAGCCGAAGCCTCGACATGTCCAAGATATACACATACTTCTTACTTCGAGAAATATAGGTGATGGTATGCGTCCTGCAATTTACTAGGGGCTATCAGTAGCCTGTAGCTACATCACTGAAACCGATATAGCGGTGCAGAAGCACGAGGGCTTCTGATCCTTGGAGTAGACCTGAAACCCAACAAAAGCCCCAATGAAACTCCCAAGAAGCCATACAAACGAGTTCTCGCACAAGCCCAGGCAATAAAATCCAAATCCGTACCCCAGAGACCTAAACCCTGAACCCTAAACACCCAGCCCTGAGACGTAGCCGAAGCGCCGCCGAAAATTCTCTCCAACATACAAGATAGACAGAAAAACGCCCTAAGCCCTGGAAGCCTGGAAAATGGTCTGCAGTAGATGCCTACCCGCCCAAAACCGGAAGCTCCGCACCCTAAACCCTAAACCCCACAGCCTAAACCTGAAACCCCAATTAAACCCAACACCCAGAACCCTAACCCCAAGGCCCTGAACCCCAAACCTTAAACCCAAACCCCAAACCCAAAGCCCCAAACCCCCACACCCGGAACGCCACATCCTAAACCACGAACCTGAAACCGCCAGCCTTGAGACGTGAGGCCGTACCCCGACCATAGCTCTTCACAGCAGGCTTCTTCCAAGGATTTTCAGGCTAAGTAAGAGCAATCTTCGGGTTTAGGGTTTACGGATTTAAGGAAGAGGGTTTCAAGAAGATTTGTCCAGGGATTCGCTGTGACAAACACTGAGGGCTCACGGTGTTTTAGAGATTCGGAAGCTATGTTCTTTGTTGTTGAAAGGCTTATACAGGATTTCGTGCTTGTGCTTGCGGGAAGGTGGCGTCTCCGGAGGCTTCCATCGCATGTAGGCTTGCAGTGTAGGATTGAAGGTTTCTCGACTCAGGGAGGTGGGTTTCGAGGTTCAGGAATGATGTCAAGATCTGTACTTGGAGGTTCAGGGGTAGTTATAAGTAGTCCCCTAATATGGCTTATGAGTATAGTTACCCTACTTATAACCCTACTTATAACTAACTACCCATGGACCTCCCAGTATGCTTTCGGGGCTCATGGGCTTCAGCCTTTTCTGATAGATCCGCAGATGCTTGAGGTGTCGTGGCAAAGATGGCAGGCGAATCCGTGGTCAACCCCAACCCTACTTGGAGGCCCTTTTGACTTAGTAAGTAGGGTTAGTAAGGTGGGTTATGGGGATTATAATGGGGTTTATAGGGGATACTAAGTAGACTTACTAAGTCAAAAGGGCCTCCAAGTAAACCATGAAGGGCTTAGGGTTTAGTTTAGGGGCCTAAAACCCTAGATGCTACACCCTGAACCCTAGGCCTGCCAAACAAAAATCAGAAGCCCTGGAGACCTAAACATGAAAACATGCTCCCCGCTTTCAGGTTGGAGCCACTCTTTGTATGCGTCGTATACTTTAGAAGTAGGCTTGGTAGACTGCAAACACTAAGCCCCAAACACCCTTATAAACCCTAAACCCCAGACATCCCTAACTCGAAACATCCCTAAACCACCCTAGACACCCCTGAACCCTCGCGGGACCCTGAACCCTACACATCCCTAAGCCTCTAGAGGGCTTTTAAACCACTGCGGCTGCACTTCTCGAGGATCTGCGGGGTTTGGCGGGTCGGGGGGGGTGGAGTAGAAGGCTTTTTTTGGCTTTTGCAAAAGTAGGATTTAGGGTTTACAGGGCTTGAGGGTTTATAGGGGTTTAGGGTTCAAAGTGAGGTTCAGACAGGTTCAAAGTGGTTTAGGGTTACAGGGGTTTAGGGTGAGGATGAGGGGGTATTGGGATTCTGGGATGTAGAACTTCAGAGCTCAGGGCGCAGGCTGCTGAGGTGCTGGGCTTCGCGCTGAATGTGGGGTTTGCACCCCAAAGGTTCCTAAATACTAGTACTTAAATACGGTTGATGATATAAATCCTGCATTACCTTAAGGACCCTAAACTACGGGAATTATGGTATATGCTTTATTATGGGTAATACAGGATGTATATCATCAACAGTAGGGCCCCCCAAAAAGCACATAAGCAAAACATAGGACAGCGATATCCCATATAAGTTCCCTTATAATGAAGCCCATTAAGGTAGGGATATCCCCATAAAGTGCTTATGCTTATGCGCTTTTGGGGTCCCTAACTAAAGGATCATGGGACTTAGTAAATGGGGTTAGAAGTCAGGTAACTACACTTATAACTACTTATAACTCCAATTAAGGTACTTATATCCTTACTTACTGAGTCCGATGATGCTCCAGTAATTCCTTAGTAGCTCCTTAATACAATATACATTCATCACATAGGAAAGCATCACGAATGCTTCATCGACTTACGCTGGGTTTGGGTTGAAGAGCTTTGGGGTGTGGGCTCAGCACTACTTGAAGGATCATGGGACTTAGCTAGAAACTAAGGTTATTATTAAGGAAACTGTACTTATAACTACTTATAACCCCAACTAAGGTACTTATAATCATACTTAGTCCCATGATCCTCCAAGTAGGCTTCAGACATGGCTCCGTTGGGCTGGAGGCTACCCAAAGGCCCCAAAGTAGCTCCTTTTTGGGGATCAGTTATAGAATTCTATAAGGCAATCCCAAAAAGGAACTACTTTGGGGCCTATGGGTAGATCGTTGGTGGTACAGACACGGGAAAGGCCCTGACGTGCAGAATTTTACGAAGCAGGGTTTGCATTACCACTGTCCTCATGACGACACCGCGGATGTACCGCGAAATCTTCCATCATTTAAATGTGCATCTACACATATATAGGTATATATACTTACGCACATGTGTAGGTATGTATAGATACTCAACAAGATAGACACTCAGCATTAAGCCGCTATGCAAACCGTAAATCCGAAACCCTACTTCAGTTTGCCAACACAGGTTCTGCGACCCCGGAATCTCAGGTTTTCATCAACCTGGGCTTGTGAGGGTCGCTTTTTTGTCCTTTTCATACGGGTGCCATACTATTCTGGAGACCCCAAAGCAAACCCTACTGTAGATAACTGCCCATGCTGTTTTCCTGCGATGTTCCTGCATCCTTGCGCTGTGCTGGGTCGATCCACAAGCCCTAATCCCGGGGCTGCAGGTCCCAAAAATTAGGGACCCGATGCCTCATGGACTTCGGACACACAGCGTAGGCTTAGCATGGGTGGCTGTGGGCAGGGTTTGGGGTTAAGGGCTGGGTGTGATTCTTATAGTGTAGTGTGCCTTCAACAGCCCTGAACATCGGGAACCAAAATAGGCCAAAACTTAGGGCCTAAACCCTGCCGCAACCCTATGTACTACGTCACTAGGGTTTGCAGGGTCCAAGTCGACTCTAAACACCCAAAATCCTGAACGCGGGCTAAGGGTCGTTTAGAAAATCTAGTCCCACGAATCAGAATGGTTTCAGCTTGGGAATTTCAAGAGTGCATTCATAGGATCCCTGCTAAAACATCGCCTATGATGGTTTCCGGTAAGCCTCAAATCAGCAAACATAGTCGCAGGCTTATGTGTCCGCGCTCACCTGCCAAAGGCACGCAGGTGACGCACCTGGCCAGTCGTCCTGCGGGGACAGGGGTCTAGGTTTTCAGGTTGAAGCAATTCTCTAAGCTTGTTTCTTGCTTGGGATCCCGCCACGAGTATGTCAATGCCACCCCTGGCATGAGGAGACCTGTTAGAAGGAACCGTGATTTGAGAGAACCCCTCCACACACGCAAAGCGGTCATAAACTAGGTTCCTGTGAGTAGCTCTTTTCAATAATGGTACCCCCTTTTCCTGATATTCGTTTGAATAAGGGGACCCTACAACGAAAGAGCATAAGTGTACTACTCAGGAACCTAGTGAAGGAGGATGTTGTCCTCGGGGGCGGAAGTTTGCGATCCCAGGTGAGTGTTCAAGAGACCTGAACCCCGAAACCCTAAACCATCAGGTAGAAGGAGCCAGAAGGGCTCACTCTGATACATGTATCATCACCGAATCAACACTCTACCGAAATACTATAGACTCTGGCCATAAAGTATAGTCCCTGTATAGGTACCTTGGGGCCAAAGTACATGCTATAGGGGTACATGGACCCTAACGGTACTTGCACGCATCACCTACCCCAAAAAGCACTTTTGCACTTAGGGGCGCTTTTGCACTTAGGGGCGCTTTTGCACTTAGGAGCGAACTTTTGCACTTAGGGGCGCCCCCTAGAAAAAAATTGCTTCAAATTGCTCAAAAACAGAATTGATTAGGGCGCCGCTACGCTGGCGAACCCTAAACCTTAAACCCTAAACCCCTAGACCCTAAAACTGAATCCACATCCCCGAATCTGAGTCGCTGGACTGCACAACCCATCCCCAGACTACACAACCATCCAACAGCCAAAGACCATCAACCCGGACCGCAACAAAAACTGAGCCTTAAACATGACGGCCTCAAGAATTAGAGTTGTCTCGGGGGCTTAATTGCTAAAATCATTTTAGGTAGCCCTAGGGATCAGTGCTACTAGTTGTTCAGGCCCCTTTTATTTAACTCGACGCCTCGCTTCGCTGCTCCAACTCTGCATCCTGACAGCAAGGGGCCTTAATATTACCTTTACCATTTTTGGCGGGGGCTCCTTGCTATAATTATAATATAATGGGCCCCAAAACCCTATTCTAATCTTTAAGGCGCCTAGTAAGCATCTCGGCACTGGGGGTTCAAGTCAGGTTCTCCTCCGCTAAGAGACCGTTTTTGTTCAAGCTTGAGCCCTAAAGAAGCAGGTTTCTTGGCAAGGAAGCCCTAAGTGTCGGGCTCAGGCTCGAAATGGTCGGGTTAAGGGCTTAAGGTCTAGGACAGTCTGGGATTCTCGGTTTAGGGTTTCGGGTTTATGGCTGAAGCCTGAAGCCGAAAACACAGAGTTCTGCTTGCAGTAAGGCCAAAATAGATACTGTATTGTAGTATTTGGGCACATGGACCCTCAGGGTATCTTAGGGTGAAAACCTAAACCACATCCCTAAACCCTAAACCCTAAACCCTCAACCCTCAAACCCTAAACCCTAATCCCTCAACCCTAAACCCTAGTCCCTAGACCCTACACCGTAATCCCTAAACCCTAATACCTAAACCCTTGGGGTGATAATCCCGGCCGGGCTTTCATATACCAAGGCTCTCGACATGGGCACGTGGGGTTTCGAGATTCAGCCGGGTACATGATCTTCTCATTCCAGCACTATGAGCGCCTTAATAATTACCAATACTATTTAGGCGGTTCCTTATTATAAGTATAGTAGAATATGCCCCAAAACTCTCTTCGAATTATTAAGGCCCCCATAGTAGGCCTCGTCTTTCGTAAGGGCCCTGAAGCACGCCGTCCACGGCTTGTCGATGTCCCCATCGTCTGGCATGCTCTTGCCCGCAGTTTAGGGTTTAGGGTTTAAGGGTTTAGGGGTTTTGGGGTTTAGGGTTTAGGTTTTAGGGTTTAATTAGGCTCGTCACCCACGAAGTTGCGCGAATCCTCCCCTTTTCCCCTTTGAAAGAGCAGCCAGCGAGACAATGCCCGGCATGATCGCCGCCGTCTCAAGAACCTTCCAACAGGCGGCCCCCTGTTGGAACCCAGAGTATCCCTTCATCACGGAATATTTCTTAAATCATCTTCGGGGTCCTACCATAGATAAAGATTCCTACCTTTGTTTAAGGTATACTCCTTAATTATATAAGGGATATTGGTTGGAAGCTGCCCCCACCCCGTGATAGTGACTATAAGGATTATAGAGGAATATATTAGGGCCCTATTATGTTCCTATTACACCACTATTACATCATAGGGATCCTTAGGGGTGTAGGGGGAGGGGGGGTAGGGGGCCTTAAGGCCCATAATAAGGACTAATAAGGCCTATTTAAGGAAATATAGTCCCCTACACCCCTCCCCCCTACACCCCTAAGGATCCCTATGATGTAATAGTGGTATAATAGGAACATCATAGGGCCCTAATATAATCCTCTATAATCCTTGTAGTCACTACGGTTGATGATATAAATCCTGCATGACCCATAATCAGGAATATGCCATAATTCCCATAGTTTAGGGTCCTTAAGGTAATGCAGGATTTATATCATCCACCGTATTACAGGGTGGGGGCAGCTTCTAAGATATTGGAGTCTATGGGAAGTTCTGAGGTCCAGCAAGCTGTCGTTTTAGGGTTTAGGGTTTAGGGTTTAGGGTTTAGGGTTTAGGGTTTAGGGTTTAGGGCCTAAACCCTCAAGCTGGCAGTATCCACTTCATAGGAAGATCTCTTGCTGACAAGCCGCCTAATTTTGGGGACCTTAATCATTAGCATAGGGTGTTGGGGCCCATTTATAGTATAATTAGAATAAGGAACCACCAGAATAGTACACTGTAGGTAATTATGAAGGCCCTTATACTACTGACAATTTGGAATGCGTTCAGGAACATGGAGCTGGCTCCCGAGCTATGGACGCCCAGGAAATACAGAGAAGTCTCATACAACAGCCGACGCCATAGCTTATCAATGCTGCACTCTCTGTAAAGATAGTACTAACAACTACTAACCATAAACCGTAAACCCCAAACCCTCTAACTCTAAACCCTCCCTGAACCCTAAATACTAAACCCTAAACTACCCATTAAGAAGCCCTCCTAGAAGCCCTCGACCTGAGCCCCAAACTCTTCCCATCCAACCGGGCCTCGTCTTCGGCCTGGGGCGGTGCATGCGGCGACTCAGGCGCCACCTCGGAGGCGGTGTAGGGGTTTCGGGGTTTTGGGGTTTAGGGGTTTCGGGGTTTTGGGTTTTGGGGTTTAGGGGTTTCGGGGTTTTGGGGTTTAGGGGTTTCGGGGTTTTTGGGGTTTAGGGGTTAGGGGCGTATCGGTACAACTGGATTCGTCTCGCAGTCAGTGACAGAGGATGAAGGTCGAGCAAGTTCATGACATACTCCAGCCCCCGGTTAAGACACCGTTCAACTACTAGGTTCCTGAGTAGCCCTTAATAATAAGGGTACCCTTTTCCTACTGATAGGTTGTTAATACGGGGACCTTAAATCGAAAAGGGCAACAGGGTACCACTCGGGAACTCAGACTAACTAGACGATGTGGGATGTTTCTGCTTCCTCTTTCAATACCTCCTCGCAACCCCTCCTTGCCGACGCTCGTCTCTTCTCTCGAAAATTCTTACTTTTGCTGGTTACCTCCGGGCGTTGGGAACCTCTCCTGCCGGGTAAAAGCTCTCTGCGGCTTACCTCGGCGAGACTTTTCTCAGGCAATTAGTTGTCTTACATGATCCTCGCACCTGCCCCCGCAAACCCACTCCCCGGTCGTCGCTCGTCTTAGGTTACCTCCACGCATTAGGCACCTCCCTGTCGCGCGTCAGATACCTGCTTCCCCACCCCTGGTCGCTCGTCTCTTCTTTTGCATGGATGTTTGCTGCAGATTACCTCCCCGCATTAGGTACCTCCCAGACACGGACAAGTATACTGTCGCGCACACTTGATACCTCCCCCGTAGATAAACCATATTCCCGCCCGCCCAGAGAAAACCACTCTCTCGATGATCATTACCTTGGTTCCTGCATGAATTGAAGATGTTGGTAAGTATTGGGGTCGAACTCCCTTTGTTCCTGCTCAATAAAAACTACCTGGCCCTACTTAGTCAACAGCACACCCTAAACTCTGATCCCTAAACCGGAAACCCCGAAACCCTACGCCCTGCACGATCACACGCAGACACAAACACACACACACACACACACACACACACACACCTACAAACCGAAACCGGTAGCCGAAACATCCCCAAGCACTTGAACCCCGAAGATGCTAGAGGCCAAGCTGCATCCTCCGCACAGTCTCGTTCTGGCAGCAACAGATCTCCTGGCAACGTCTGGTAAGGGCTTATAGGTGCCATCTTTGGGACCGAAAAGCGGATCCTAATTTAGAGAACTTTGCCTACAGTGAACCCCAGAGAGTTGCCACATGGATTTAGGATTGGATTCCCCATGCTTTACCTTACGGGCCCGAGGATAATGATGTTCCGACTTTCTCGCTTCTAATTTTGTTGGGTTGAGGGATTTAGGGTTTGGGGCTTCCGGATTCAGGAGCAAAGAGTTTGGCGTTTGAGGTTGTAGGTTCAGGATGCCCTTGAGCATTGGATTTTAGGGGGTATAGGGTTGGTTTGCTTGAAGTTGATGCTGGAGGGTTTGACGGCTTGAGGAGTGGAGGTTTTAATGTATGCTGTTACATGCATGCATGCATACATAGTTACATACACACATACATTGCGTTACGTTGCCGAATTGCGTTACTTTACATTGCCCTGCAAGGCATTGCATGCATACCTACATACATACGTACATACGCACCCACGTACATATCGTACATGAATACATACGTACATGCATACATATATGCACCTGCGTACGTACGTACGTACAGTACATATATAACACATTGCACATTTGCACACGTACATAATATATCAAGGTGCATAGAATTACAAGAAAGCACATGGCTGGCCACATCTTCATACAGCGAGTAGAGGGAGAGGTAGAGGGAATACAATATGGCCCCACTATGGCTATTTATATATCTGACATGCGATTTAGACCACCTACATGGAGGCTACTGTGACTTAGGCCCAGTAATTCCGAGGATAGAGAAACCCATAAGCCTTCCTATTAATCCTAATTCCTACGCCAAGAAAGCGTCCAAGAACAATCTCGAGGCCCTGAACTATGCATCAAGCAATAGCCAGCTCCCCCAAACCAAATCACCCTAAACCCTAAACCCTAGAACTCCCCGAACTCCTATAATTCACTTTTAAGATGCCATTTCAAGGACACACCACTCACTAAGTCTTCGCCTTCAGTCCAAACCCGGAATACTGTCTTAAGCACCACATAAACCTCAATCCCTAAACCCTGAACCCGTTTAACCCTAAATGACCCTAAACCCTAAACCCTCAATCCCTAAACCCTAAAGCCCATAATCATAAGCATAGAAGCCTAATCACCAAACCAAGAACAATGAACATCAGCAATGAATCCTGGTTCGGCTGGCGAGCCGCTGCCTGATTCGGCACAGATCGCCTGGGCAAGGGCACAAGCACAAGGCTTGGAAGAAGGAACCCTGGGGTTAAGGGTCATTTAGGGCTAAAAACGGTTAGGGTTTAGGGATTGAGGGTGTAGGCTTTAGGGTCATTTAGGGTTAAAAGGGTTTAGAGTTTAGGGAATGAGGATTTAGGGTCATTTAAGGTTTAGGGCTCCGGGTTGAAAGCCCGTCCTTTCCGAGGCCAGGATCACGTGCAACGGTCCCTAAACCCGATGCCTCAAGGTTTTGGATTTGGTAAGATCTGCACAACCCTAAACCCTCGTTGATGGTGCTCATGAAAATGATGATGGTTGGGTGGTGGTACTGGTAATGCTGAAGAAGATGGTGATGATGACGACGATGAAGGTCATGATGATGATAGGCATGATCATCATCATCGTCATCACCAGTATCATCACCCATCACCCTCATGACCAGTGCCACTGCCACCACTAGCACCATCACCCAGATCATGAACTCCGTGGTCACAGCCATGATAGCATCACAGGAGCCTGAACGCCAAACCCTCAATCCGAAACCACTTTCAAAACCACCGAAAGTCCTAAGACCCACACCCAAAACCCCTGAAACCCCTACCTATAGTCTCCATTGTAGTTCCTTTTGGTTAACCAAATTCTCTATTATAGGATCCTAACTATAAAACTGGTTAACCAGAAAAAGGAACTACAATGGAGACTATAGGTAAGCCCTAAACCGCAACCTGAACACAACCAGACAGCCACTGGGCTGTGGACGCCAGCAGTCCCTGGTCTAGCAGCCAGTTCGTCAGCAGCCTGCAGAGCCACGGTTTAGGGTTTAGGGTTTGGGGTTTAGGGCTTTGGGGGCCGAGCTGCTTGGATTTAGGGGTTTAAGGGTTTGGGATTTAAGAGCTTCGGGGTGTAAGGCTTTACGGGTTCAGGGTTGTTGGTTGTAGGGCTTTATAGAAGGGGTTAGGGCGTCAGGGTCTTAGGCTTTAGGGGATTAGGGTTGTTGCGTTTAAGGCTTTAGGGGGTGCTTAGGGCTTCAAGGGTGTAGGGTTGTTGGTTCCGGTGCTTTACGGTCTTGAGCTGTATGGGCTTAAGGTTGTTGTTCTTGAGGCTTTGGAGGGGTTTAGGGCTTGTGGGTCTTAGGCTTGAGGGGATTAGAGTTGTTGGCTGTAGGGCTCTAGAGGGGTTTAGGGCTTCAAGACCCTAAATCCTAAACCCTAAACCCTAAACCCTAAACCCTAAACCCTAAACCCTAAACCCTAAACCGTGCCTTGCCCTAAACGTGGGTCTACAGCTCAGGGGCTCAGGGCTCGGGCGTATTCCATAGGGTCCAGGGCTGCAAGGCTCCAGGGCCCTCGGGCCAAGGGGTACGATAAGGGATCTATAAGGGTACTATAAGAATGTAGGAACCTGATTAAGAAACGTTGGGGCCTTTATTGAGTTTTTATATGAATCCTACTATTTTGGGGTTGTAAGCCCAGGGCTTCTTAATCAGGCTCCTACATTAGGGTTTTGGGCTTAGGGCTTGAGGCTTTGGCTTTCTGTTGACTAACCCGATGTAATCCAACACACAAACCTTAAACAACGGGTTTGGGCTTTCGTAAGTAGCGCTCAGGATTAGGATGCAGCTCTGCCTGCGCAGGCGGCTCCAGACGCAGAAGTGCTGGCTGCGCCGTTCCTGAGCTGGTGCTGAGGTCCGCTTAGCGGTTTAGGGTTTTCTGTGCTGCTCGCTGCCCGGTTTCGAACCCTACCAGACCCTCCCTCAAAACTCATACAGGAGCATGAGTAATTGCACCAAGAGGGCAGCTTAAGATACTGTACTTAAAGACTTAACACGTCGAGACTCGAAAGTCCCCCAAAAGACTCAACCCTGTGTAACCCCATAGAAGCCGGAAAAAAACTCCATCAAGTTTTGTGAAACAACAATCGAAATCCATCGAAATCTACTGTGGCAAGACACCTGTCAGCTAGGGATCCTGCGTGGCCGAGACGGGCAACGGGTGATCACGCGCTGCTTGATGCTATGCTGCACCTTCTCGTGCAAAGCGGGGTCGAATGTCTAGGGATCTGGATTTAAAGCCTGAGGGGGCTTCAGAATAGGTTTCGGGGGTCGAAACAACCAGAAACTAGCTTGCGGGTCATCGCCGTCACCGTGCAAACGAGTTTCATGCGACTGCAGATCATCCGGATAAAAAACGTCCACTCTACTAGTTCATAGTTGGGATAATAGTAAACATGTACATTTCTATTCATCATTGGTTTTAAGTACCCATAAACAAATAAAATCCTACCCAACTGTGACAAAGTCTAAGGGGTAGCCTTGGAAATTTGGGCTCTCAGAGCAGGGACCATTCACACCGGAAAGCTATTTCCTGCAGAATCTTGCTCAATAAACTTGAGGGTTTACTTGGAGGGCCAGGGGACTTAGTAAGTCGGTTATAGGTAGGGCAATAATTGGGGCAACTCCATTTAGGGTACTTATAACTCTATCTATAACCTACTTACTAAGTCCCCTGCCCCTTCAAGTAGGGTTTAGGGGTACTAGCGCCTGCCCTATATCCCAAACCCTCGAATACCAGGGTTTGCACCCAGACCTGTACACTTCGAAATGCAGTAAACTCCCAAAAAGCAAGAAACAGGAAACAGGATGATGGGTGCCGGTAAACCTGCTTGCATAGTAAGAGCCTTGTCATGAAGACACCCAAATGAGGTAGCACAATTCTATGAATCACCCAACCCTTGAAAAGTCTGAAACCTTGAAACCTTCGACCCCTAAAAGCCCTCTCGGAACCTGCATAGAACCCGACTAAAGAGCATGAAATTCTTGTGGGTCCCAAGCCTCAATCACCGGAACATCCTCGGGCACCACGGGTGGCGGCTCCCTACACCTGGGTGCTCGGTTTTAGACAACAGTTAGGGTTCGGGTTTTCGGGTTTAGTTTAGGAGTTGGAAAAAGGGCAGTACTGTAGGATGATACTACTTTGGTAGTACGATGTACCCTATTCTAATTAAGGCCCCTGCAAAAAGAACCCTGTTATTATCCGTTATAGATCCCTTTTAAGGATCCCTTTAAAGGGAACCTATACTAAGCCCCGCACCAAGTCGATCGCCGGGCCACCTGCCACGCGATTTTCCCGGCTGTTGAAGGTGGCGTGGGAGTTCATGGCTGAGGGTGTATGTAACGGTTGCGGGGCTCAGGGGTTTAGGGTTCACTTGGGTAGGGGGTTAGGGTTTACGGTTTCGTGTGGGGTTCGTGGCTACGCATAGAGCTTAGACTAGTTCTGAGCATGTAAAACGCCAAGATCCTCTATAAGGGATCTATCCTTTCACATTCCCTTTCTATGCTTTGACATTCCCTTAAGCCTTAAGGGCTTCTACTTGTCAAGCTCGAAGGCTCAGGGTCTTGTGCCGATTCAATCTGCGCGGGTTGTGTTTCTGGGCATCCTGTCAGAACTGGGTGAAGGCCTGCGGAAACCTCGAGTTTGGGGAAGCTAGAGGGTTTAGGGTTTGCTTTTGTTGTTTAGCTGCTTTGGCGTTCCTTTGTTGTACCTGAAGCTTAGGGTTGAAGGACTTCTTGGTCCCGCAGGCCATGGAACTCTCACCGGGAAACGATTCACCCTGACAGCTCTCACTCGCCGCTTGGTCTAGAGTCTAGTGAGTCTAGTGACGAAGCAAGCCAGGCTTCAAGACATGCTGCAAGAAGCAGCATGACAGCTCAGCTATAGTTTGGTCGCGGTACCCAAGCTATAGTCTACGTTAAATCCAAGAACGATCGACCAGGTCGCGCCTCTCTTGCGGCTGCCGAATCCGGTTCCTGGAGTCTCTGCTGCTCAAAGGG
Organism: Symbiodinium sp. CCMP2592; assembly: GCA_905221615.1. Taxonomy (NCBI): domain Eukaryota; class Dinophyceae; order Suessiales; family Symbiodiniaceae; genus Symbiodinium; species Symbiodinium sp. CCMP2592. The sequence goes on along the minus strand of CAJNDT010000837.1, from coordinate 103,108 downwards.
CCGTAAGTAAAAGGCAACATACATGAGAAATCCGTCAGCGATCACAGTGCAGAGCCCCAAGCTGAACAGTACAGAAAACAGCTACGCAAAGTCTTGCGAATGCAGACGTCAAGGAGCGCGAACGGAGTTTCGGTTGCTCATGAAAATACTAGTCTCCATGTTTATTGCAAACGCCCGATAGCTTTCAATTCGTAATTCCATGGTAAGCGATCACTCAATATACAGTCGGCCGGAAAAAATTCCGGAACCTTCACGCCTTGATACCAAATCCTCCATAGAGAGCACCCTACCGGACGAGGACGAGGTTGATGACCATGACTGCAGCTTTTGTGGGTTGGTTCAAGCAATATCCCTAGGACTCAAAATTATGCCGAAAACCTCACCTGGTACGTTTTTGGGGGGCCCAAAAGCCTCATAATCTGAGTCCTTATAAACCCTAAACCCTAAGCCTTAGGGTATGAATATGGGTGGTTGCCAAAATTATGGCCCCTTTTGGGGTACCCTAAGTATTAGGTGTCGGATTTATAATAAGGACCCAAAAGGACCCTAAATTTGACAACCACCCATACTGTTGATGGACAAAATGCTGCATGACCCGAAGGACTCTAAACTATGGGAACTATGGTATATTCCTTATAATGGGTCATGCAGGATTTTGTCCATCAGCCGTATGGCAAGCGCATCGGAGAGCGGCCTCGGATCTGGAAGCAGGTTGGAAGCGGTGCTTTGCAGCCTGTTACACTCATCTTTGGCTCATCCCTTTTGTAAAGCATACTAAAAGAGTAATCACAAGTTTAGGGTTTAGGGTTTAAGTTTTTGTTCTTTTTAGATGTTAAGCATACTAAAATAGTAATCACAATAATAAAACAGCAGTAGCAGCCATATACGTCATTCATCTAAATTGTCAATCATAACCTGCTTGTCCTGTGTCCTGGGGAACTGAAGGACTATATAACGGGTTATCGTGCCAGAAAAAGGTCAAAGGTGACTTACTCCACTAATATAGGTATACATAATGCATGTATATTGCGGTGCCATCGTTCGGGAGTCTGCTTGGTGGCCTTAGGTTAACCGGATGTCGAAGCAGAACTCTCGTGTACGTGTGTTTCTGGTTCTCTGATGTCCGGAGAAGCATGCTTAACAGTGAATTAGCCGAAGGATGAAGAGGCTTTAGTCGGCTAAGCTTCACCACCACTGCCACCCAGAGACTCCAATATCCCTTGATTAAGACATATACCTTACATCATATTAGGGATGCTGCTATCATTTAACGCATACCACTAGCACTCGCACAAAAAAAACCCCAAACTCCGCCGGACGGAATCTTCCCCCAAAAGTTGGGAGAACAAAGAAGCCTACAACCTTCCCCCTAACCCTAGATCCTCAACCGACCCTAGCCCCGCCAAAACCCTCAAACGCGTGTAAAGAGCCTCAGCCTACACCCTAAACGTCTCGCACCCCTTACCTTGTACCCTCAACTGACCCCTCAGACCTAACCAACAAGTCCCCGATCCCTAATCCCCTATAAACCAAACCCAAAACACTGGAGCCCCAAGCGCGGATCCCGAACCCCGAAATTCTGCATCCCCAAATACACCATACACCCCCAAGCCGCAACTTGCCCTAAACCTTCAACCTGCAACCCGAAACCTAGACCTTGAACCCTAGAGCCCTAAAGCCTGAACCTTTCCCTGAACCTCCAACCCTAGACCCTAAGCCGTAAGCCCTAGGCTTTAGACTCTAAACCTTAAGCCCTAATTAAGTTCAGAAACCCTAAGCCCTAAACCCCTAAACTTTAGACTCTAAACCCTGAACCCTAAGTTCAGGAACCCTAAGCCCTAAACCCTAAGCCCCAGGAACCGACTACTTGGAGGATCATGGGACTTAGTAAGTACCTTAATTGGGGTCATAAGTAGCTATTAATAACTATAGTTTCCCTAATCATAACCTTAGTTGCTAAGTCGCATGATCCTTCAAGTACCACAAACCCCCGCCTTGCTGGCGATGAGACGCCCGAAGCTCTCGAGCTCCGAACCCATCTCTTGCAGGTCCTTTCTTTGCTTTGGGTGTAGAGCTTTGTGGGTTTAGGGGTTAGGGTTTAAGGTTTAGGGTATATAGAATATCTAGAGGATTGAGGGTTTAGGGTGTGGGGTTTAGGGTTTAGGGTGTAGGGTTTGGGGTTGAGGGTGTAGGTTGAGGGTTTAGGGCCCTCTTGCAGGTCCTTTCCACGAACCCCCCCTAAGTGCCCTTTAATAGAGCCCGTCATGGTCCCTAATAGTGGGTAGTTAAGGTATAGGTAATAAAACGAAACCCTTCTCATTTCCCATGAGAATGTTCGAAACTTTGGTGGAAAGGTTTAGTCCGCCCGCGGAAAACTGACGTCCAGCATCCACGACTTCGAGCTTCGTTCGCGCTCCATCTGTGTGATAAAACTGAACCCTGGCAGATCCTGCTGTTGCCATGGTTGCAGACTTCAATTCCTCCAAACTGATTGGACCGCCTTGTCCACTTTCGGCAGCATGGCAATTGAGATTTGCTGCTTCCACGCCTGGCAATTGCGAAACAACGGATTAAAAACAACTCTCTTGCCGCTGTTTGGTGCCCATGTGCAGCATCTACCTGCGGTCAGCGACTGGTCAGGAGCAACAATGGCCAGAGCCACCCAAAACAGCAGGAGAAACCCAAAGACGAAGCTTCGGCCGTTCTAGTCTCACTGCGTTTAGTGCCTGGTCGTGTACACGAAAGCGAGCATACTCCGCAGGGAGTGGGTTGGGGGTTCGGGTTGGACAGTGTTACAACCCCGGAACTCGCCGGGAGGGGGGGGGGGGCCAACAACCTGAACCTCACGCGCAGGTTCTGGTTCAGAGGTTAGGGTTGGGTTAACCCAACCGCAACCGCGAGTTGTGGTTGGGGCCAACCCCAACCCCGGGTCCCGGTGAGGGTCTCTGATTTCAGACTCCCACCGGTTCAGGTCGGGTTAAACTTGAACCCAGCCTGGGGCTGCGACCCCAACACGTGAAATCGGGTGGAGGTTGGTGTCGACCCGAACCCCAAACCCTCGGGTCAGGGTTGGGAACTTCAACCCCGGGCGGCGAGGTGAGAGCCAGAACTAATGCGAACCTCGACACGGGTCAAACCTCTTTGGGGCAACGCCAACTGCAACGCTGGGTCCAGGGGGTTATAACTCGAACTTCAACCAGGGAAGGCTCTAACCACGGTGTCAGGGCGGTGGCTTGAAGCAACCCGACTCCAACGAAGACAAGCTTCAAGCAAGAAGGCTGTTGGAATGCAGACTGCGAAGATGCCCACACGCCCCTTCAGCCCATGTTTCTGGTGAGATACTATTAGACGGTTGCCTGTCGCTTCAGGGCACAACATGTCCCACCACACAGGAGGGGCGCGGATTGATATCTACTAAAGGTAAAGGGGGGAGGGTAACATGTTCCACACCACAGGCAGGGCTGGGGTGGCGGGATTGAAATCTAGCCATACACCATGGGCTGAAGGGGAAGGGATGGGGGGGGAGGATTCCGGGGAACGTCATGGGGCTTGGGGCAAAGCATACTCCGTCTAACCAAAAGCCATGCAGTACAGAGACAGGCGAGTGTTCACTGACTTTGCGCACCGGGCTGGGTGGGAGTCCAACGTTGCCGCAGCTTTAGCCAAAAGACTGTAGGCCTAAGGCTCCCGCAGGCTTTCGGGGCTTGGGAATGCGAGCCTGCTTGACCTGGACCAACAAAAACTTGGTAACCTACAACAAAAACTGCAGCACACATTGTACGCCATCATGAGCTGCAAAGTTGCCTGACAAAGCACGGCCAGCCCGCATAAACCCGTTTCTGAAGCCTGAAGCCCTCAAGATATCTTCGGCAATCAGAGGACGAACTACTGCCCCACCCTCCGGACCTCCTTGGTGGATGGACCTCAGACTGCCACTTTCTCTTTGCTCCAGGGGTATTGCGTGATTGAAAAATTGCTTGGCAGAGTGGAAATCGAGTGGGAAGGGCATCTGGAGCGAGCTTCCTACCAATGCTGCTGCACAATCTGTGTAAGTTGAAGTTCAACTCAACAGCCCCCCCTCCTAAAACCAGCACTTGGGCGAACAGCGCACAATCGCATGTTGCTCGACACAAGACCCCGGTTGCTGACCGTGAGATCGCAGCCGAACAGAGTGTGCAACCAGCGCATGCAATCTTAGTAGCACACCGAAAGTGTCGCAGTTCTTGTGGTCACTGGCAGACAGCTTGCTAACCAGCCGCAGGCAGGCATGCTGAACAGCAGCAATCACCGCAGAACAAAGTGTCAGAACTGACGGGCTCCGTAGGGCATCTCAAGCGTGCCGGATCCACTCGCAGGCGATGCGGCTTTCAAGTCGGCGAACCCTGAGCAAAATGGCTCTTCAAGCGCGGTGAGCAAGCAGAGTCGTCTCCTAGTTGGACCGATCACGAGCAGGTAGGCTTACACAAACACGACAGACTGCAATCACAGGAAGCTAACCGCACTAAAACCTCCAAACGGTTTGGCGTCGAGGTTGCGGCAAGAGCTCGTCGTTCAGTGTGTCGTGCTTGGCCTCATGCTCAGGGTGTCAGGTTGAGAGCTAGTGCCTATGTTTGATGGCCTTAGGCCGCAAAGTCTGAGGAAGCGCAAGCCATTAAAAAACGGAAGCTAGCAGAAGGTCGTTGATCAATGCTGCACTCGCTTGAAAGACTCATTACGCTTGCCAAATGCAGAGTCCGAATCGCTGTGGGAATCATAAAGTTACTACTACCACTAGTACTACGACTAGTACCACCACGACTACTACTACTACTACTACTACTACTACTACTACTACTACTACTACTGCTACTGCTACTGCTACTGCTACTGCTACTGCTACTGCTACTGCTACTGCTACTGCTACTGCTACTACTACTACTACTACTACTACTACTACTACTACTACTACTACTACTACTACTACTACTACTACTACTACTACTACTACTACTACTACTACTACTACTACTACTACTACTACACGACTACACTACTACACTACTACACTACCACTACTACTACTACTACTACTACTACTACTACTACTACTACTACTACTACTACTACTACTACTACTACTACTACTACTACTACTACTACTACTACTACTACTACTACTACTACTACTACTACTACCACTACTACTACTCACTGCCACTCGCAGCAAGCAACCGGTGCAAGCGAAAACTGTTCGTCATGTCTCTTCTCTTCAGGAAGAGGACGATGACGAGGAAGACGAAGAAGAACTAGAGGACTTGATTTTCTTGCGCTTGGCCTGGCACTGGACAGCGCGTTTTCCAAAACGCAAAAGCCTGACCTGACATACAAGGCAGAAGCACGAACTTTGAAAGCTTCGTACGATGCGAATTGCACAGAATCGCTTCCCGGGTTGGGGGGCCGCCAGACCTGAATTTCAGCAGAAAACATGGAAAGAACAACTGCGCCAGAACGGATGTCTCAGTCGAGGACGCTGTTGTCATTCTTAGCTGTGTGGCCGCTTTCACGATGCGCTTTTTTCACAGCGTACGCAAGGGGATCGTCCTGGCACCAGATTTTTTTTGAAACACACCATGACAAGTTGCACGCACGCGCCTTTCCGCACAGAACACACTTTTGCGTGGGCTTATCCTTGACGAATGAGACGCCCATCCCTTACAGGTCCTTTCTTCGGTTGGAAGCTGAGAGTTTAGGGTCTTGGCCTTAGGGGTTTAGGGGTCCAGAGATTCAGGGGTTTAGGGCTTTAGGGCTTAAAGGGCTTAGGGCTTCAGGGTGTAGGGTCGAGGAGGCTTTAGGTTTCGGGCTCGGAGTCTCAGGTTTCTGGGAGGGATCCATAAGCTCGAAGCTGGGTTCTTGCTAAGGGGTTTAATTAACTTGCCGTAGGAAAGAACCATATTATTTAGCATAGGCCGCTATTATGGTAACTTGAATTAAGTTCATGATTCTTTGGATAGGTTGGGCAACCCACCGGATTCGGATCATGCTCAGGCAACCACGAGTAACCATGCACGTGAAAACGTCTGGTGCTGTAGAGTCGGCCTTTGGTGCGACGGGTTTCCGTAGCTCGGCTCGGGTCGGCATCAACGGCTCGAGCTTGGCGCCGTGTTTAGAGAGTAGGGCTTGTGGCCACGCGGTGGCGGTCTTGATGATGTTCCCTAAACTCTATAACACAAGGCCCGCACTGCCCTAAATTCCAAAGCCTGAACTCCTGAACACTCAATCCTAAGCAGCTAGAGAACCCTTTTCGGCACGGTGCATGGCACAGGAGAGAAGGCTTTGTTGTGATAGATCACATGGACGACGACGACGACGACGGCCTTTTCACGCAAAAGAAACTGGTCTACTGCAAAGACTTGGGTCTTTGAGATGTGGACGAAGCCATCGGTAACTCCGAACCGGTCTATTGACACTGCACGTGCCCCTACATCCCTAAACTCCAAGCCCAAAACCCAAGCCCTTTACCCTAAACCCCAACCCGAAAAACCTAGACCTAAACCTTCAACCCCAACCGTAGACCCTCCACCCTAAAGCCACTGAGGCATGTCCAACAAACCTAAGCCCGCCCTTGACCTTAGATCACGTCCTCCTGGAGGGAGTTGATGCTCTCCTTCGGGAGCGCGATGCCGAACACCAACTCTTGGGGTATAGGGCTTAGGTTTCTGGTGCCCCCACCACAGGCCCTAAACCTTGAACTCTCCCGAAGGCTCCATGTACCCATATAGTAGGTACTTAGGCCTTGAAGTAGCCATATAGGGACCCCTTTAAGGCCTAAGTACCTACTATATGGGCACATGGAGCTCTGGGGGCTAAACCTTACATTGCAAGTAGGGCTTGGGGCTCAGAGTTTCGATTCAGGAGGCCTTGGTGGTACATCCTACCGATCCGGGCATCAGGATTGTGCACAGAGACCATTCCCAGCTACTACACAGCCTTAGCACCAGCAGGGCTACATCGAGTCTGTTGTAAAACCCAGGTCTGGGAGCTAAATGAAGGACCGGGGCTCGCAAATTAAGGTTTGGGACCTAAACCCGAAACCCTAAACCCCTAAAATTCAGGACCGGGGCAAGGTTTGGAACCTAAAAATTCAGGACCAGGGGACCCGGGCTCCTAAACTTAGAGGACCGGGGCTCTTGGCACATGCAAGATACCGCAACCAAAACAAAGAAGGGGCTTCTGTAAAGGCTTGTTCTTAGTTGCTGAGTTCGAAAAGTGCACACTTTCAGCTGTATAGTGGGTAATATTTTGCCCAAAAAGTGTAAAGTGCATCCACTTAGCTACTAAGTGTTCTACGGGTGTTGCAGGCCCTTACGACAAGTATGCTGTTGTGTTTTCCGTGTTCATGGGCGTGTTTTTGGCGATTGAAACTCCATAGGTCTTCAGGATAATGGCTGGGCCGGGTCTTCCTCAGGCCGAAACTGGGTTCTTGTTAAGGAGTTGAAATTAAGTTACCATAATAGGGATCTAAACTAAATAACATGGTTCCTTGTTCATGAACCAAGAAGGTTCAATTCAAGCTGCGGCCTTTGCATAATGGTTGTTGGGCACGAAAGCCTGCCTTGGAACTTCGTCGCCAGGGGCCGTTCCCGGCCACTGGACCGATCAAATTGTCACCCAACGGCAAATCCGCCGGGTTCGTGGGGTCGTCTCTGTCTGTCAATACAACGATTTGCACAGGGTGAGAGAATCTGAACATCTCAGAAAGGGGGACAAAAGTCCCCATCAGGGTCTAGAAGTCTAGTAATCTCCTTCCGCTTTGAGCAAATCGCAAGCATCTCGTCCTGCCACATCACAGAGATTGTCCTCCCTATCGACAGAATGTCGCACTTGGAACACCGGTGATGCGGCTAGCAAGGCCCGCAGAGCTAGTTCGCGGTAACTCAATCCTGCCAGCCTGAATGTCCGAATCATTCTGCAGATAGCACTTGCCTGCTGAACTGCCAGCCCAGATCATGTCTGCACCAGCAGACAGTCACAGAACTCAACTCCCCTGGCCCTGGCAGCTGTTTCAATGTGAAAGAAGCTCAGCCAGATACGCGTCCATAAGCCTGCGTGGCTCACATTCAGTGTGGACAACAGATTCAATCTGCACTGTGGCAGCAAGATTACTTTGCATGCTCCTCGGTATCACTGCACCAAGAGCACCATTCCCAGGCGACGGTTCTGAGATCAAGTATGCCACATACATTGCCATGCTATGGTAACTTAAATTATCCCTTATCCCTTAACACAGTAAGCCTCAAGGCTGTGGAGAGTTGAGGTGTTGCCAGCTTCCGTAGGGTACAGGGTTTGGTGTTTAGGCCGTTGAAGGAGTAGGTGTTTAGGGTTTCAGGTTTATATGGGTGGTTGTCAAAATTATGGTCCCCTTTTGGGTTTTTGAATGTCATGCGGTATTTAGGGTATCGAAAAAAAGGACCACAATTTTGACGACTACCCATATAGTTTATTGATTCAGGATGGCAGAATATCAGTCCAAACCCTAAACCCTAAACTGCCACCTCACAGACGCTACGACCGAATGCACAACCCCGTCGGGCTCCCACCCCCAAACCCTAAACCCCAAACCCTAAACCCCAAACCCTAAACCCTAGACCTTAAACCCCAAACCCTAAACCCTAAACCCTAAACCTTAAACCCTAAACCCTAAACTGGCCTGCAAGGCCGGCCCAGTCGTCGCTGGAGCGTCATCGAGGACGAGGACCTTTTCGCCGCTAAAGGGCCCGTGGACACGGATCTGAACTTTTGAGTTTTTGGTGGGTCTCGGGTGCTTTAGGCTTTAGGGTTCAGAGTGCTCTAGGCTTTACGGTGCTTTAGGGCTTAGGGTCCAGAGAGCCAACCCGAAGTCAAAAACAAAAACACTTTCCCCCTGCACCCGAGCTCATTACTTACCTTTGCTGGTTAGTAGGGAACGGAAGAATGGTAGTAACAGTAGCTATAATTGTACCCCATCCCTCCATTTCCTTCTAACCAAAGGTAAGATTTGCCGCAACCCGAATGGAGGAATGGGGTACAATTAGAACTACTATTACCACCAGTCTTCCTTTCCCTGCTAACCAAAGGCAAGATTACCCTAAACCCTAAACCCCAACCCCACGCAACCAGAAGCATGGCATGAACCCTAAAACCCTTTTACCTTCAAGACCCTGGAACTTCGGGACTCTGGGCTACCTGGACCCTAAGGAACCTACCTTTTTGGGGTTCCCTAATATGAGTTCGTTATACAAGTCCTGAGAAAGGGTAGGTTACGTGGGGTTCAAGTAGACCCTATAAACCCTAAACATATGGGCAGGTCTCCTTCTTACGTCTCCAAAAGAGTGCGCAGCCCTAACAAAAGGGACCCTAACTTAGAGAACTACCCATATACCCAGACCCCCGGCAGAATCTAGAAAGTAGATCCCCTAATTTGGAGCCCTATACTATTAAGGGTACTTTATAGGAACCCCCACTAAGGGATCTACTTTTTGGATCCTCCCGGGGGTCTGGGTAGAGAGCACCAACCACGAGCCAGCGATTGTAAGGTGACAGCCTTGCTTCCATTCGGGTGGTTGCCAAACTTATGGTCCCTGTTTGGGTCCTTAGTATAATCCGGCACCTAATGTTTAGGGTATCCAAAGAGGGACCCTAGTTTTGACAACTACCCATTCTTGTCCAGTCTACCAGGGAGCTGCAGGTTAACCTTTCAGGTTATACAAGGGTTGTAGTACCCAGAACAACGCGGTTGGGTGTTGCCCCCATACAGTAACGGTCTTTAATAGGACTACTATTAAGGGCCTTATGTATCATTGTTATACATGTTGTTCAAGTGGAGGGCAGTACCCAAGTTAAAGGCCACCTACCCTACTACTAAGTCTACACTGTGCGGTGTTCTTGCTAAGGAATCTAATTTAAATTACAACAATACAGATCTATAGTAAACAGTATGGTTTTGTTACTATGGCAACTTTAAATAAACCCACCCAAACCACCCCAAGCCCACCCCAAACCCCTTGTACACACTGCACACGATCAAACCGCCCTTAACAAGAACGCAGTGTGGCAGAGAAAGCTCCCACCTCAGCTTTGGAGGAACCGCCTCAAGAGCTGGTGTTTAGGGTTTTGGTGTCAATTAGGGTTCGGGGTTTAGGGCTTAGGGCTTAGGGTTCGAGGTTTAGGGTTTGGGCTTAGAGTGTAAAGTTTAGGTATGGGTCTGAAGAATTAGCAAGCAAAGGTCTTCCAGTTTTCGTCCATACACAGTCATGGTGCAAGATATCACCCCAAAATCCGATTGCAAGGCTTGAGTCATTTGGGCCTCCAGCGAGCTTGGCAAAAGGTGAACCTTAAGGAAAGCGCCATTCCATTCCAAACCCTAACCCCAAGGGTCCAAAGGACCCAATAATTAGGTGATCGGTTTTAGGATAGTAGTTATGTAGGTTAGGAATTTGGAGAGTAAATGATTATTAGATACTTGGACCCGAACGGGTTTTCTGGATGGTTGGGTGGACGGAAAGTAGGCGCTTAAAACAAAACATTAACACCTGAACCCCGAACCCCAAAACCTTCGACCCTGAACCGCAAATCTTACACCCTATAAACCCTAAACCCTCAAACCCTAAACCCTTCACCTTTAACTCCTTAAGCCCCTAAATCCTATCATGGCCCCGGAGCTTAAAACTACAAATCTCGCTGCCGAGCGCCGGATCTAGGAAGATAGACTCGGGGTGCGGCTCGGGGCTTGAGGGTTTCAGGGTTTGGGGTTTAAGGTTTAGCGATCAGGGGTTAAGGGTTTAGGCTTTAAGGCTCAGGAGTTTAGGGTTTAAGGTTTAGGGCTTGGGGTTCCGGAATTTAGGAGTTTAGAGTTTAAGGCTTAGGGTTTAGGGTTCAGGGCTTGAGGGTTTAAGGGTTTTGGCTTTAGCATCTTGGGGTTCCGGGTGTGAGGGCTTTAGGATTCTCGGTTTAAGGCGTCAGGGCTGGAGGTGCTCGGATTTAGGCTACGGGCTTAGGGTTTAGGGTTCAGGGTTCAGAGGTTTCGGAGTTTAGGGTTTAGAGGTTTAGGGGTTTTGGGTTTTGGGTTTGAGGTCTAGGGGTTTAGGGTTCAGGGTTTAAGGCTTCAGTGCTGGAGGGTGTTTGGCGTTTGGGTTGGGGGCTTTCGGGTTCGTGGGTCGTCAGAGTAGAGAAAGAACGAATAAGACAAAGGCCTATACACTCCATATGCTCGAGCACGAACTAAGCTTAGCTCATATGGGATCGTCGTTATGAGTCAAGGAATAGCCCGGGATCACAGTTAGGGCTTACAGGTCAGGGCTTAGGGTTCGGCAAGCACTATTGAGTTTCCCGAGACTTCTAACAACGAACAAGTTGGACACTGGACTCCTATGTTTGTAAGCACCTGCTCCAAATCCTAAGCCCTAAACCCCTATACCCCTAACCGCTCGAACCTAAAGCCATCCAAGATCCAAGAGAGCACAGTCATACCGATGGCTGGCAGCGACAAGCAGTTGCAGTTGAGAGTTCAGCCTGCGTGTTTAGAATAAAGGGAACTTGGCTGGCCAACACGCCAAACCCGAAACGAAGCGAGGCCCTTGTGAAGCGGGTTGCATCGTAAATGTAGTATGCCTGGCTTCTAAAAATCTCCATTAATGCAAGCCACAAGCCGTCACAACACCCGGTCGAACCCTTAGAAAACCCTTCAAGGATTTAAACGTGTCAAACCCTTTACAGCCGTACACATCCTTTCTGTTTAAACCACGAATAAGCCCAATAGGCCCTCATAAATCCCCTTAAAGGAATCAGAAGAAAGCATCCTGGCTTTGACACACCCTAAACCCTGCACAGAAACCCTAAACCCTAAACCTTAAAACCCTATAACCCCATTACCCTAGAACCCTAAAAACCTAAACCCTAAACCCCAAGCCCTACTCTCGGCTGTGGCTCCGGCCGGCCGGAACATTCTCTTCCGAGGCAATCTCGGAGATCAGCACGCCGGCCTGTGGCGAAGAATGGTTAAGGGATTAGGGGCAGAGTTGCGGCTTAGGGTTTGGGGTTGAAGGTTTAGGGTTGAGGGTTTTGGGTTTATAGAGTTTAGGATTTTGTGTCTGTCGGCTGTTTGTTAAACCGATCTTGTTCAAAAGGTTGAGAACTCTACAAGAGCTTGCGGGGGTTTCAAGGAATGTCCAACAGAGCTTATGGGGCTTTAGGAATTACAGTATTGTTAATATGGTAGTTTCCGAAAATTGGGTGACCGTAATATAGTACCCTCAATAGTAGGACCCTGAATAAGAACGCCAAAATAGAGTACCCATAATTTTCGGAAACTCCCATATGGGGCTTCAGTAAGGCTCCAGTAGCGGTTCCATAAGGCTTCGGGTGTCGGGTTCGAGGAGTCTACAACCTCTGGATGGTGGGTCCGCGAAGGTAATAAGAGTAGTAATCGTAATAACAAGAATAAGAGTAATGATATTTCTAACATAATAGTAATTGTCAGAGAGTGAAGCAAGAACGGAAGGCAGGAGGAAGGAAGGCTCTTGCTTACGGTGTATATGTGTCTATGTTTATGAGTACATGTATGCAAACACAGCTAGTGAGAGATGGGAGCACTTTCACAATGCTGGTAACTATGCCGGCAATACAGTTAGCAGGGTAGACCCGAAAAGCCTAGACCCCGAACCACTCCAAATACTGACAGCTCCTTGACCTAAACTGTAGGCCCTTAACCCGAGGATCCTCTGAAACGCAGAGGGCCCTCTTGGAACTCTGATAAAGACCATGGAACATGTAAAAGCCCCTTAGAGCCCAACGGAGCAAGGGCAATCCCCACACCCTCCGCAGCCTGAGTAATTAACCTCCAACCCCAAAACCCACACCCCTGACGGTAAAGCCAAATCCGAAAGCCGTCCTCCTTGCATCGTCCGAGCAACTCGGCAAGGCGTTCCTGGACCTCCCCCCCAACCCAAAGACTGTTAGAATTAGGGTTTTGGCTTTCGGAGGCGTCTGTTTTTGGGGTCTTGAGCTAACAGGTTGATCACGAAATGTGCCTGTACGCAACAAGAATCTTTTTCCGAAAGCTTATGCTTGAGCAATTCAGCAGCAATGGGAAATACCGCTTGAGCACTTGGAGCCTGTGTGCAAAGCCTACAAAGAGCGTGAAGCCTGAAGCCTAAACAACAGTGGTTCAGCTTCAAACACATTCCTACAAAGGATGTTCAGAATCTAACTCGAAGTATGCTCATCACATGTCCGCTGTAGACTGGCGGCCGCACATGTGGTTTTTAAGATTGGCGATGGATGGCTTCTGAGTTGCAGACTCTTCCCTGGTCTCGGTTTAGAGTTTAGGTTTTTCACTGCCGAACGATTGGGGAGCCGAAATCCGATGCCCTGTACCACCAAATCAACGCCCATATCGTTGCTTGGTAGTTCTGGCACGGATGAAAGCCGGAGTCTGAAGAAATGCCGGACGATGTTTTGCACGATCTACGTTAACTGGACGCAAACCCCGAGAAAATCACCTCATCCCGCATCACCTTGTTGGAATCCTGCAGTATCAACAACCTCTGCAGCCGCCCGGGAAAGCACCAGCTAATTGGCGGATTTTTTTGCATTGAGCCCGAGACTGCAAAACCTAAACAGTAAAAACGCTCCTGTAATAAGGCCACCGAAACATCAGGATCCGCAGCCCCCGCAACCGAACAGCTAAATCCCAAACGGAGGCCCTGAAATCCTGCCTGGGCCATCTTCAACTGCGTCTCCATCCTCTAGCATCCACGGGCCAATATGGTGGATCCCATGCTTCTGTGGGCTTATACGGCGATTGAAATCTAGTCCTGGGGCAGGGCTGCATCTTTCGTTGGAAAATGCTGCAGGGTTGGATTGTGTAGACCGCTGCTGGTATCATAGTTGTGCTGTTGGCGGGGTTCGGAAACTCTGGTGAAAACTGGAGAGAGGATCTTTGGTGTTGATGTTTGGCAGAACAAGCAAGTAATTTCGTGCACCACCCCAATCAAAAGAATCTGAAAAAGACCACCAGCTCCAACCCTAAAGCCCGAGTTCATGTATAGAACCCCTTTTAACCTCATAAAAAATACCATAAAAACTTCGTAGAAACCTTATCAAACACCTCTTGGACCCTGTCCTGTGAAGATCCCAGCGAATTATCTCAAAATTTGCACCCTCGCAACCCTACAATCATCACAACTTCACAGAACCAATATGAAAGAAATTGGGGCTCCGACTGCCTTTTGGGCTCCAGGAGGTCCGCCTCAGGGTTTCTACAAAGGTTCGCTGCAGGGTCCATGAAAATGCGACAGGGTTCTATAAGTTTCCGATTACAGGCATGGGATTTCAAGTCTAGGCTAGGCAGGGGTTTACGGTTCAGGGGTTGCAAGGTTACGGGTTAGCAGCGTAGGAGATTAGGGCCGCTTGCAGCCACGGCGAGGTCTACACAGCGAGCTTGTTTTGCCCAGTGTCGCGAACAAAAACAGAAGTTCCGCCTGCTATGCTGCACAGACATAGACTACGTTTCTTTCAAGATTTTTGTGCTGCAAGACCAAATCTTGCACGAGCCCGCTTGCAACGTCACACCGCCACGCACGCACATTATTCCATGAAGGCTTGCAGTTTGCAGGTTTTCTTGTTTAGGGGTCTGAGCCGAGTAGTTTCGAGTTGAAAATCTCAAATTTGAAGGTTTAATCCTCGGCCGTTTTTCAGAACTCCTCGAAACTATGAGGGTCAAGCCTTTAGGTTGAATTTCAGGGACTCGGGGACCCGACTTTATAGATTTCACGGTCCAGCTATACAGGACTGGATGGCTCAGCCTTGAAGATGACGAGACCGACAGTGGATGCTCGCGAAATTCATGACGCTGGTAAATGAACCGAGTTCATGGGGATGTTTCGCACGGTGCTTGACATTGGCACATACATCGTGCTCGATCTCGATGCGCCTGATGGGAAACAGACTCACCAGAGTGTGCTATCTCTAGGTTACATTGACAGTAGTATCGGCGGTGAAAGTGATCACGCCTGCTTACCGGAAACCTAGAACTATGCTGCGGTTGGCAGGGGTCTGAGACGTCGAAGAAGAAGGCCGCAAAACATCCATCTCCTCCATTGTCTCGCAAATCATAGAATATTCTGGCACCGTCCAAAATCTGCATGTGTGCTCCAAGGACTCAGCAGCTGAAGCTTCCACTATGACACAAAGCGGGCTCAACACAAGTGCTACGGATTCTGTGCGGGCCGCTATTGCGGGCGTCAGAGCTTGGTCAACATATCAAAGTCTTCGACGGTGCTCTGCTTTGCATGCACCACTCCAACTCCACTGAAAGACTGGGGCTTTCAGCTCTTTAACTGCAAGCCACGCTCAGCCCCTCTTCTGGCATTTTCCAGAATGTGGAAGGCAGTGGAAGGCCGTGCACCCCAAAGCATTTTGCACGCCTCCCGGCGGAGCTACGCTGCTCTGAGACAGATGGAAAAACATGCCAAAACAACAATGCGCTGCCTGTCCGCTCCATCAGTGTGTCTCGCTGCTGCCAATGATAGCTGAAGCCAGCTGCGCTGGTTGCGAGAAATTTGGGCAAGTTGCTGCCCCGGGAAGGGGGCAGACCTGCCAACATCTTGAACAGTGTCACCCCGGGCGGCCCAAAAATCAACAGGTCAGATTGTTCGGCGACATCCAATTTCACATGAAGCAGTGCCTCCGTGCCAGGCGGCTCGTCAAGGTGCCTGAAAACTCTGTAAGATTGCTACAGGCGGTGCCAGCAAACTGACTAAGTCTGCAACAGCGCCGGCCACCGATTTTGCAACACGTTTGGCACCTTGATGTCGCAGGGGTTGACACCACAACCATGAATGTGCGCGACTGCCTTCCTGAGTCAACACAGGTTGGCCCAAAGACTCAAAATAACCTCGTCTCCGACACAGCGACGTTGCTCCGTGGAGATTGGTTTCAGAAGAGAACACAAACTCGTTCTGCCAGCATAGATCCCCAAACAGTGCAAGAGAACCAGACGACGATCACTACGACTATGACCAGGATGCCCGCGACAAACAAGTTACCAGGGAGACCGCCAGGAGACCACCAGGTCACCAGCAGATCCCAGCAAACCACCACGAGACCGGCAGAATGTGTCCCACATGATTTTCGACTGGCGGATTCAGCATCACAGCCCAAACAGGAGCGCAGCCCAAATGCTTTTCCCAAAGAAGCAGTCATCCCAGCCCGCGGCCAAAATACTGTTTTCCCAATGTACTGGCGGCTTTCGGGAGCACTGCGCTGATGCTGTTCGGCCTGAACGGGAAGGATTCAAAACGACGAGGAAAAGGCTTTCCCTCGAGTACTGCGATTCAAGGTCTTCGGGCATCATTGTACCTGCTGTTGGGTGCATGCGACCACACAAAGCCTTAGTAAACAACAGGATGCACGCGAA
Source organism: Symbiodinium sp. CCMP2592 (assembly GCA_905221615.1). Classification (NCBI taxonomy): domain Eukaryota; class Dinophyceae; order Suessiales; family Symbiodiniaceae; genus Symbiodinium; species Symbiodinium sp. CCMP2592. The sequence continues at coordinate 86,676 of CAJNDT010000837.1, read as the reverse complement.
AAATTCTCACCGCACCATAGTGGTGCTTGGGCATGTGGACACAAGCCAGTTCTTTCTTAGAACCCCATAGTGTTATCACGCAGTTTGGGGAAATAGAAGAATATGAGAAAGTTCGCAGTCTTCCAATCCTCTCCGCCCGGACCCCCAACATAGCTTCCTTTGATTTCCTTTGTGTCCTTCTTCTTACTACTTGCTCCATGGTGCTTCCTTGGTGTTCGTTTCTCTGCTTTGCCTTTTGCTGCTTGCAAAAAGCGAGCATGAAGAAGACACTTCGGCTATCGGACCTGTCTTCTGGCAGGTCCATACCTATAGTCTCTATTGTAGTTCCTTCTTTTGGTTAACCAAAATCTCTACTATAGGGTCCTAACCATAAAACTGGTTAACCAAAAAAAGGAACTACAATGGAGACTACAGGTACATGATGTAGTTTGCATTTGCTGTCTTGAGTGTATTCACTTGCATCGGCATGTGTGCAGGTGTGCGGGCGCATGCGCCTTTCTCTCTGGCTGGACTGACTAGTTCTGGGTCTTTCTGTATGCCATGGCACGACACACACTATAGTCGTGGCACGACACGGAGTCTGCGGTCCTGCCTGTTCTGACAAAAATGCCATGACCACGGGTTTAGGGATAGCCTAAGGATTCCTGTTTGGGATTACCTTATAGGATTCCAAAAAGGAACTACTATGGGGCCTTATAAGGTAGTCCAGTACAACCTTCCAATGCTGGTGCGACAATCACGCATAAATCAACACATCACGATCGTATGAAGACCACGACAAAGCATTTCACCAAGGCGTTCACGGCCACCAGACAAAGAATACTCACAACCGTCATCAAGGAGCGTGTCGACCTCAAAAATCGCCTGACCAAAAGCTCTAAACCTGGAATCCGAAACGACAGTTGCAAATACGATGAAAACCATCAAGACATCAGCAAGATGCTGATAAGGGTTATGCTAAAGATGACGACGACGATGACGACACGGTGCCTCTACAACCATTCCGGCTACTTAGCCCACTGTGGACAGATTGAGAAGTAATCGACTCAACCCCAAGTCCTGAACAGCGTAGCGGAAGTCCTACACCAAACAACCCAAACTCCAAGCCTTGCAACCTTAAAGCCTGGATCTCAAACCCGTAGAATCCGTAGGAGCATTTGTGAAACAACATGAAAGAACCCTACGCACCGCAGGAATGTAAGAAGCGCATTAGAACCGCAGAAAAAAAAACAGCCCAACCCCCTAAACCGCATAAGCCTTAAACCCCAAAACGCGACAAACTAGCCAAGAGAAAAACCAAGCCCTAAGACCTAACAAAGCTGAAAAAGGTCCCTAAACCCTAAATCCTAAATCCTAAACCAAGACTTACATCCTTAAACCCTAAACCCTGCATCCTAAACCCTAACCCTAAACCTTATCCTAAACCCTAAACCTCTAAACCCTGCTAGAAAACTAGAAAGCTCAATCGGAGGGCAAGCGAACACGATCACAAGCACTTTTAACTCTCTTTCAACACTGAAGTCTGAGCGCTCACGGCTGACATGTTCGGCAGTCTTCGCCATGCAAGATTCCACTCGACCAACCTGTCAAGTAGCTTCTGCTCAGCTCAGCTAGGGGAAATGCACATCGAGTCGGCTAACTTTACGGCTATGCGTCTCACGCATAGGGCAATCACACACTTCACGCAATCGCTTGATCTTCGTACTTCTGGTCCATCTGCAAATTGCCGGCCATAACTGCAGTGATCAAGTCTCTTGGGGCAGAGCCTTTAGTCAGTGCATCAGCTATCATGGACCGTGTATCACACCAGTATAGGCGATATAAACGCATCTTCGTCAGTAGTGCCCGTAACCAACAGACATGCAAGAGAAGTGATGGTTCTGCAGGCACCTTCACGTTCGGCGCCGTCACGGCCGAACTCACAGAACGTGCATCGATCACCAAGCACAGCTTGATGCTGCACTGAGCTGTTCCCTCTATCAGCTGTCTTGCCAAGTGAGAGGACACAATACCATGATACAGCTCATGCAGTACAATGGAATGTAGTAATCCAATGTCAATGGCATCTGTAGCAGCAAAAAGCTCGGAACTGAAGGTGCTCCGTGTCACATGGCGCTGTGCCTTGCTGACATAATCAATCAGATGACACGCAGTGGTTTTCTTTCCCTCAGCAATGTCATTGAAAGAAGTTCTCAAGCTCACCAGTCCCCTCATAGATAGCCCGTCCTCCGCACGGGCCTTGAACGCTGAGTCAGAGACTTGTAGCAAGGTGTCTGGATAGGGCATCTGTGGGTACGAAAGTTTGCGCGGATTCTCCTGTGCCCACTTCAACACGGTATTCAGCCTTTTTACATGGATAGGCTTGGCAACATGTGCTTCACGTTGCAGGGCTGCAATGAAGATCGCCAGATCTGGCCTCGTGAGGAGGCTGTAAGCCACGGTCATGAGGAGGCTCAGAAAATGTCGCCTGCTTTGCTCAGGCAGCAGAGCATCCGGCTGTGCGACAACTGGCGCGGGCAAGATCATTGGCTTGCACGCTGCAAGGAACTTGATCTGGTCCAACGACACACTTTTGTCAGCAAACTGCTCGTGCTTAACACCGCAGAAAACAAAGGAGCCCCATTCTACTTCCATCTTTCCGAAGGTTCGAGACAGGTACTGGACGAACTCATCAATCCGTGCTCTTTCTCCGGCCATCTTCAAATCATCGACATGCTTCAAGATAGCCATGATCAACACACCTTCCTTGTGTAGAAGCTCCAACTCGGGATCCACTGTTGTGCATTTGAAGCCATACTGCTCAGTAATGCGGCGAAGTTTCAGCGAAAAGCATTTTGGCGCATCTCTGCAGCCGGTGCCTGGCTTAAGGCAGTGTAGGACCTCCAATCGAGGATTGAATGTGCGAAACTCAGGCAACATTTGCAGGCAAGCCAAGCCCTCTCCTGTGAGCTCGAAGCTCACGTCACGCTCGGTTCGCCCTGTTGCCTCTGCAAGTTCGCTGTACGAAACCCCTTGGAGGAATGCTTTCGGAACATCGGAACTTGCCAATGTCCACTTTCGCAAGACACACTCCGATACCAAGACTCGTTGGCTGAAGCGGGTGGCCGTGGCGGCATAGTTGCTTTGATCATCAGAGCCGCTCTCTTTGAAACCCCTCAAGCATAATCGTGCTCGGATCTTTCGCTCACCATGGATCATCTTCCACTTGAACACCCAACGAACATCGATCACGCATGGGCTCTGAGCTCGGGCTCTTCGTTCAAAGCAACCAAAACCTTGCCATAGCTTGAGCTCGGCCAAGATCGCTTGTGTCACCTCGGCTGCATGCTGAACTTGTTCTTCACGAGTGAGAAGATCATCAGATCTCTCAATCACAGCTTTACGCGTGTGACTCTCGTAGCAGCGCCACTCCACATGCTCATCAACGTTTGGGAGACGATCCAGGCCCTCCAGACACTTTGCCATGTCACCATAGGCTTCAACAGCAACATAAGCCCCATGCTCATCGGCATCCAATGCCGGCGATTGTGCTTCAGCATCACACTGGGCTAAGGCTGTACGGAATTCAGTCTCTGTGAACAGTGACAACGACTCCGGCATGTGGGCATGCAACCACGATGTCTCAGCCGAGGAAGGCTCATCCAAGGCTGATGTGATTTTGGCTTGAAGGTCAGCGACGCTGGTGGGCGTGCATACATCGTGACACGGCTCAGTGGTGCAGGCGATGTAGGCTTGACTAAGATGCTCATGCTCGCTTGCGGCAATGTCTTTGCCAAACATCTTTTGCAACTCACTCCACGCTATAGCACTTGTCAAACTTTCTTGCCCTTCAGTGGATTCCTCAAGAATCGTAGACAACCTGTTGTCGTCAGGCTGTTGCTCCACAGCTGAGTCTGAAGTGGCACTAGCGATTGGTTCCACTGGTTCAGCTCGACTCTTTGAGGCCAGCCATTCCTCTTCGTCAGGGACTAGCAAGAACTGAATAGCACGGACCTTCTGCCACGCCTGGCCTGCCAGTGCGACCACTGAGAATTTCGTGTCTTCAGTATGGATGAAGCTGATCTGGCGACTGCCTGGCTCGCACCACCACAACACCAGTGAGCCACTGTAGCCATTTCGACCTGTCAAGGTGCGGGCTGCATTTGACAATCGCACGGCTGCAACTGTTGTCAGGTGAAAGACAACCTCAGCAAGGTATTGACATGCCTGGAGCAAGTATCTCAGATGCGGCGTGCTGGAAGACTCCAGCCACTCACCCTCTGCAGTCTTAACTTGCCCAAGCGTTAGCACCGCTCCACTGGGCATGGAGTCGACGTACTGTTGCAATGTCTGTTGGGCATAGTTGGCCTGTGAACCTATTGGAGCCACGAGGTCTTGCTCACCAAAGAAGGCTGCGAGCTCCTCCGAGCAGTACGCCAAGCTGCGGCGGATGTCTTGTATCCTGCACGTCAAGACCTGGTCAGTGCTGGTCCTGATTCCCAGTCTCCCGTGTTCAAGACGCGACAAGTCAACTATCTCAGCAGGTCCTCGCCATCCTGAGGTGTCCTTGTTCACTGGATCCCGCCAGTAATCAACCTTTTCACCAAGACGATAGTCAAGCTCACTTGCTGCCGCTCGAGAGTGAGTGTTAAGAGCGCGCTTGATGCGCTCTGCTGCAGATCCCTCAACAATGGCCTGAATAGCTATCTCACGCAGTCTATGCACATGCCTGGACGAGTCACTCGGCACATCATCTGACATGGACGTGCTGTCACATGGCAGCAAACTGGGAGACCTACCAAGCACAGCCATGTATGGTGAGCAACCTCGCACCGAAGTAAGAGCATTCAGTGCAAATGTTGCTTCACTGAGGATGCGCACGAAAGGAATACTTAGTCCTTCTTCGGATAGCTGACTGCCGATCTTATGGACTGTATCCCTAAGGACAGCTATCTTCCTATCCACAATGCGGGCATGCTGACGGGGCGCCGCAGTGCGCTTGACAATTCCACGCAGTTCGAAATATGTGGTGGACTCTGGGTCGTCGAGGCCGGTTTCACCATCAAAGATTAGTGCGCCCATGGGCCCAAAAGTCGCGACCCAAGCTTGATCAAGACCATTGAGCAATGAGGCTGTCTGCTTGTCGGGAACAATGCACGTGGCGGTCCATCTGACGCCACGGTCAGTCAGCACAAGGACTATGTGTTGTGGGCCGTTATGTCGCACAAACATCAGATCGCCCTCAACTTCCAAGTTAAACCCTGTTATGATGCGATTACTTGGCCTACTGTCCGGCGAGGGTCGCGCCCAATGCCTGCATATGCGGCATGTGTCACAGATCTCCGGGATGAGGTCCAAAGTAACTTTCGGAATGCCTGCACTTTTGAGCATTCGTTGCATCCTATCGGTGCTGGCGTGCCACCAACGCACGTGAAGTTTGCGCAGTATTCGGCGCTGGCCTGCTGCATCAGCATGACGCAATGCTCTGAGTGAGGACTGTATGTCGAAAGTTGTCCAGTCTGATGGTACTGGTGTTTGGGCCTCTGAGTCTGCCCATGTGCGACGCTCACGGGGTGCACTGTCAGGCCCACGACCCCGACGGGATGCAGGGAGCTCAGATGCTCCTGCGGGCGCAGACTCATCATCAGGAGGCTGCGCATCAGGCGCTGGGTCTCTCCAGGAACTCGAGGGTGTTGATGCTGGAATGGTGTGCTCAGCTGCACGCTCTTCACTGCGACCGAGGCTGGATGCCCGCAGACCTGCAGTTGGCTCATCAGCAGCCGGCACTCTACCATATGGACGCCGTCGTGCCGATGCACGTTGAACAGTGGCGGCATGCCGGCAATTTTCATCGAAGGTGTGCTCTGATGAAGACCTTGGCCGATTGTGGCTACAGCCTGGGCAGCTCCAGCTGATCGACTCTGTGTCAGGGTGTTTGCACTCTCCACGCTTCCGACTGTGAAGAGGATCATTCTTATTCAGTCGCCAAAGACAGCCCTTACATTTACGCCAGGGTTCATTCACTGGGATGTCGCCCGGCTCGCCACCATTGGCGTCCGGACCACTGGCAACGGAAGGGAAGCTGCGGTTTGCAGAGTCGGGAACGTTACTACATGACACCGGCATAAGCTTGCGCACAGCACCCGGCAGTGCAGTGGGAGTGGTGCGGCATACTCGCTTCACAAGCTGTTGCACACCATAAGCCATACGACTACACATATCATACGACCACTTTTCTGCACTGAGGCCTTTCCCATCCGGTGGGCTTGCATGCTGATGGTCATGGGTACACTGCAGGCCTGAAAATGGTTGAAGCAACTCTGTGGCATTTGATACAAGCTCAGTTGCCCTCTTGACTAATTTGCCACTACGTCGCTGCATCACCTGGCACTGATGGAAAACAACTCGAGCGCACTCAGGCTTTGAACGTACGGCCGGCCACGGTGACACTTTGAACAGGCGCGACGGGAATGGCTGTTCAATGAGATAAAACCGGGCGTTCTGGTCTTGAGCAGTGGCAACCTGTCCGCAGAAAGCAGCAACTGATTCGGAGGATGGTGTCATCACAACAAGCAGCGGCTTGACCTCAGTCAGATACTGCATGATCTGCTGTTGCACGTAAGGTTCTGCGAGGTTGGTGCCAGTATGTAACTCAAAGTTTTGGCCTGATTTCAACTTGCGCTTTATGCAGATATACGAAGTGGCATTGAGCCCGCCGTCTAACTCAACTATCTCTACACCCCAACTCTCATAAGACGGTGCTTCAAGGATCGTCTTCATCTCATGAACATCAACAGCAAGGAGTGATGAAGGATAGGATTCAGGCGGCAGGCTACACTCTGATCCACTCATTGACCAAAGTGCGAAGGAATTCAGCTGTGAAGATGTGATTGCATCGGCAAAGTCAGACAAGTCATCATCACTGTCGTCTGAGGAGCTGTATGCGAGGTGTGAAGAGGCTGCGGCTCCGGCGCTCGTCAGACTGGCTAAAGACTCACCGCAGTCATCGGCATGCTGCTCCACAACATGCTTCTTCTTTCGTACGTGCACTTCTTTCCCCTGGGCCTTCATGTCTTGGACATGCTGGCGTTGACGAATCTTTTGATCAGTTGGATAGGCAACTTGCGGCGCACAGGGCTCTGCGGTGGTGTGCGGCGAGAGGCCTGTCACAGGGTCATCATTAACAAGCGAATTCACAGGAAGCTCGGCTTTCGCCGCTGTAACAGGATATGCCTGATCACGGCTACCGGCGCTTAAGCTACCATCCGGGCATGCATGGGAATTGCACATCGGGTCGGCTAACTTTACGGACTCTGAGGAGCAGAGTGCTGCACTCAGAGCGGCAACGATCGGCTTCATAGCCGCCTCTTCAGCTCGTGATCGAGCTGCGGCGCTTCCAGCAGCGCCTTTGTTTGCATCGAGATCATAGTCATGTGTGGTGCCGGGTGCACAGGTGCATTCATGGTTTTGGAAAGGAATTGTGCTGTACAGCTTCAGCTTTGCGGCGCTGGCTGCAATGTTCGGATTGAGTTTGACACCCCAGTGGCACCAGTTGTGGTAGCTGATGTGATAATGTCGCAACTGAAGCAGGTGTTGCACAGACTCATGCTGCGCATACATGCGGCGGCCCGAGGATATGAAGGCAGGGACCTCAAGGCGCACAGCCCAGTCAATCAGCGTAGCAAGGCGTGCCATCACACGAGACATTCGATCTTGATCACCGCGGCCTGCAAAGTGCTGTGGACTTGCCAGGTCAACCCACACAGCCTGATACTGATGTTGCTTCAGCCCAGCAAGGGCGTGGTCATACCCGTCACGGACAAGCTCCAGAGGTCTCAAGCGCATAGCCTCCCATTGGTGACCCATGAAGGCTGCCACAGTGGACTGAAAGAGTGTGATCAGCAACACACGCTTGACAAAGCTCACACGGGCAGCTGGCTGCTTTCCGCTGGACACGGGTTTGACCTCAGTAGCTGTGGGACCTGTAGTACCTGGGATTGCTGACCTTTCGGCACGACCATCGACATTTGGCACTTCAGCAGGACGATTGGCTGTTGCACTAGCGGATGTTGTGAATGAAGTGTCGGCAGGGTGATTGGCTGTTGCGTTAGCGGATGTTGTGAATGAAGTGTCGGCAGAGTGATTGGCTGTTGCACTAGTGGATGTTGTGAATGAAGTGTTGGCACTGGGAAGGTTGAAACCAAGCTCGGCAAGTTGCCGAAGCTCATCTGCAGTCGCTTTCTGGTGGCTGCCCGACGTGTATGCAACCAGGATCACTCGGTGTCCTCGGCTCCAACCTTGAGTAGCATGCTTTGCCTGAGGACTGAAATGCACTGGAACGCATTCTTGCAGTTTGAGGTTCTGGCCTGCAGTCGGTTTGCCATTGCAATCACGAACCTCGACTGATCCTTCAACCTTGTCTCCAGGACGTAGCTCTAGCCACAGGCCGCCACCATGGGCCGGAAGGTGCAGAGGCAGCACCGTGTTGATGCCTTCATTGAACTTGTCTGTATGCACTGGCGACACGACATCGGCGCTCAACATGAGAGTCGTGTATGAAGTGCTGGGGGACAGGCTGTTCATGAGAGCACAGAGCAACTGCGTCAACTGCGGTTGATCGTTTGTGGCGGAAGTGATGCCATGCTGGCCTCCATGCACAAACAGGCCGAAGCATCTGGAGGCACCAGGGCTGTCAAAGCGCTGAGGCTGTGATGGAGGGGCAGCGGTTTGCCATCTCTCCACAATTTCACATGCACACTTCTTAGCACGATCAACGCTGAAGCTCTGCAACACTTCGGCGCAATGCATCTCCGAGTGTTGAATCTGCTCACGCATTTCTGTTGACAAGTGATGTTCCACCAAGTGGTTGCTGGGCTCAGGACGGCTCTGGGACGCTGCATTGTCAACGAAGAGGTGGTGATCACCAGGGGGCGCTCCTGCTGGCACTGAGTCGATAGGCAGGAGCAGGTGGCCGCTCTTGGCGGCTTCAAGGCGGAAGGTCTCAGACCCTGGGGGTAGCACCAGCGTAGCTTCGCCTTCACCGAGAAAGTGCATAAGACCCTTGTCCAGATCTAACAATGCACGGTTCTCCTGCAACGACTTCAATCCCAATAGCGCGGGACACCCAGAACCTTGAACAACCGGGCCAGTGAATGAGCCAACAGCTCGGCTTCCATCGGCACGGGTCACAGTCATTGGCATGCGGCAATCATTGCGGCAGGTCTGCGCACCTTTGCCCACACCGCCAACGCTCAGATTAGCCGCCCGTGGGATGAGCGCTGGCTCCTGGCCTAGCTTGGACGCGGCATCACACAGCCACTCTTCACCTACCAGGTTCCCATAAGACCCAGGATCCACTAACAATCCAACCCGACCATCAGCTAACTTAACGTTAGTGTGATAGGATGAAGCTGCATTGGATCCTGCGGCTTGCGGTGGCACCTCAGGCACAGGCCACCAAGGAAACGCTGAAGCATTGATGTCTGCTTGGTGTGTTTCATCCAAGGGAGACATGAACTCGTCGGACGATTGTCGTGACTGCGGCACTGGAGTTGACACAGCCGGGTCAACCTCAATCTGATACGATGATGCTTCAGGGACCGGACTTCTCTCAGTTGCTGGAGTTGGCTCATCAGTGGCCTGCTCGTCATCAGCGCTTGCAGGCGTGGTTCTTCGAGCAGGCACTGGCACTCGCCACGTGTGATCGACGGTGGTCACAGTCCTACAGTTGGGGCACTCAAAGATCACAGCACCTGACACATCATCAAGCTCAGCATTGTGCTGACAGTGCTCGCCCACGCACAAAGTGTGATACACATGGCCACAGCGCAGTCGGCATACATCATCGTTTGCTGCAAACTCGCACAGACAGATTGTGCAGGCAGCGACATGTCCGCGGAAGGCAGGCTGAGCGGCTGCCGTGGTCCGCTGTGTCTCCTGATGAGTGCCTCTGTCATGCCTGTCATGCCTTCGATCTGATCGCTCGGACCTGAGCGCATGCACCTGAGCGAACATGGTAACCGATTCTGGCAGTGTCGAGCGGCCTGAGGAAGCAGATGCACTAGACACACCGGTCACCGTAGCTGTGGGGACCGAATCCAATGATCCGACAGGCGATGCACGGCGGAATGCAGCGGGCAATGGCGGTGGCGCAGAGGTTGTAAAGGCCGTCTCAGCTGGCCAAACAGCTGCCTGAGCATTCAATCGCGCTGCTTGCATCTCAGAAAACCAATCAGGGGCACTGTGATCGATTCGGGGCTGCGTAGCGTGAGGTGGCGGCTCACTCGACAATCCAACCAGGCTACCAAAAGTCTGACTCGATCCTACATTACCTATACCCGGAATAAACCATTGCTGGGAATTCACACGGGGAGGCATGGAGTGCATGGCTTGATCAGTTTGCGTCGGCTGCGCAGTGGGTGCATTGTACCACTGCATCCACGGGTCCGGATTCTCAGTCCACGGGTCAGGCGATCCAAGGTGCACCGACGGTGGCGCACTTGGCTGCCCAGTCGCTGCTGCTTGGGATCTTGTAGCAGGCTGTTGAGCGGGCCTCTGAGCCTCTGAAGTGGATGGCCTAGCCTGAGCAGACATCTGAGACCTGGGGGACACTACCTGTTGCCAGGAACCTTCTGACGACTCAAAGGTTGCAAAGTGCAAGTTGCCGGCCTCAACCGTGAAAGACGGCGCTGGGGCTCCAGCACTTGCGCGGGCACCGGGCTGCTCACTGCTGGAGGGGCGAGGCTGATTCGCTCGACGGTCACATCTAGCACGCAAATGATACATCGAACCGCAGATGCTGCACTTCAGGGGGTCTCCGTCTCTGCCTGTTGGATTCAAGCGGCGACCGAAACCTTTGCCGGAGGACTTTCCCCCTTTTCCTTTGCCCTTGAAGTAGCTTGATTGTTGCAGCAAGTTGTCGATGTTCAAGTAGCTCGCTCGGATGCCCTTGCCCTTACCTTTGCCCTTGCGTCTTAGGACTCGTCTCAAGTGTCGCACCGGCTTGCCAGTAAAGCGACGCCACCTTCTCTTCGCCTGCTGATACTGGCCAAACAGATACTCGTCCACTTCAGCATTCGACATGCCCTGCAAGTCTTCTGTTTGTATCGGCTCATCATTGTCACTCGACGTGTTACTGTCAGTGTCAGATGCTCCAGCACCCGTCTGGGTGCTCGCTGCAAACGCCCAGTCCATCTCACCTCCTGCTACTGACCAAGGTTCTTGTGGCCATGCGTCGGCGGTGGCCGACGAGCCTGTATCAGCTTCCGCAATGTATGCTTGGCTGAAGTGAGCAGCTTGGGGTCCTTGGCGCAAACCACTTGCAATGTTATGAGGAAAACGCTCGACGATATGGCCCAGTCGCCTCAAGTGATGGGTCATCTGATTGAACTCAACATCCGTCGTAGGCAACCGCAGGCCAAAAGGCTGGGTCAGCGTCTGGAATTGCTCCGATGACACCCCACATGCACGCAATAAAATCAACGCAGCTGTCTCCACACTGACAGCTCCACCACCTTCTGCTCTAGCACGTTGTCTCGTGATTTCAAAGCGTGATATTAAAGTGTCGACGGTTTCATTCGGCTTTCTCGCAAATGCAAGTAGTTCTTGAGCAGCACGAAGTCTGCTCTCCTCGTCAAGGGGTCCAAATCTACTGCTGAGGCCATGCAATAAGAAGCTTACCGGATCAAGCTGGACACCGTTGACTATTCCTCCTGCAAAAACTTCTCCTGGGGTCAATGTACGAGCAAGATCACGCGCTGCTCCTCCCAACTGCGAAATGATAGCCGCACACTGCTGATGCGGCTCCAAGTCTGTAACCATTGTCCAAAGCATAAGGTCTTGCAACCAATTGCGAAAAGGAAGTTGTGTCTCCATGACTGGGTCCCACCGCGGTGGCATTCGCATGTTGGCCTGAGGGGCTGTGTTGCCGGGCTGTCCCGGAAACATGTGCAATAGAATACTCCCAACTGACAATATGATCGCTGCAACGCCGAAAAGCTGTAGTCGTCCAAAACCGCTCGGGATCATACCAAAAGCCTTGCTATGTGGCAAAAACTGTCGCGGCTCAAGGATTGCAAAAGCTCCGTTCCGGCTGGGACTTGCCCCCGAGGAGTCAGGGATGGATGCGGGAGACCTGGTCTCAGTGCTTCCACCACTGACTACAACGAGGAGCCCACACAAGGCGATCATGCCTATCAACGTAGCTGTTCGCTTCATCGCCCCTGGCTCGTAAGCCAGGAGCTCCGCTACCAGCTAGAAAACTAGAAAGCTCAATCGGAGGGCAAGCGAACACGATCACAAGCACTTTTAACTCTCTTTCAACACTGAAGTCTGAGCGCTCACGGCTGACATGTTCGGCAGTCTTCGCCATGCAAGATTCCACTCGACCAACCTGTCAAGTAGCTTCTGCTCAGCTCAGCTAGGGGAAATGCACATCGAGTACCCTGAACCCTAAACCCTATATCCTATATCCTAAATCCTAACCCTAACCCTAAACCCTAAATCCTACACCCCTAAACCCCTAAATCCTAGCCCCTTAAGCCTAAACCCTTTATAGAACCCTTATAGATCCCTTTAAGGAACCCTTGAAGGATCCCTTTAAAGGAAACCTAAACCCCTGGACCCATAAACCCCTAAACCCCCAAACCCCCAAAACCCTCAGCTCGATGAGGTCCCCCGCAGTCGCCAAGGCTCCTCCTCGGAGACCGCTGTGGAGCTGCATGAAACCTGCGGGCTTTTTTTTCGGGGTTTAGGGTTTGGGGGTTTAGGGTTTAGGGTTTGGGATTTAGGGTTTAGGGTTTTTAGGGCTTTTAGGGTTTTTAGGGCTTTTAGGGTTTAAGGTTTTTAGGGTGTTTAGGGTTTTTGAGTGTTTAGTGTTTTTAGGGTTTTTAGGGTTTAGGGTGTTTAGGGTTTTTAGGGCTTTTAGGGCTTTTAGGGCTTTTAGGGCTTTTAGGGTTTAGGGTTTAGCCCCTTAGTAATGAGGGTACCCCTTTTCCTACTATTCGGTGTTATTCATAAGGAGACCCTAGAACAAAAAGGGCAGAAGGGCACTACTCAGGAACCTAGGACGGGGAAGTATTGGAGGCAAAAGGTGGGATGAGGGTAGGTAGGATGATTAAGGATCCCCTATATGAGGACTCTTGTTTTTGGATAACCCTGCCTACCTCCATCCCACCCTTGCAGCCCGTTGATGTTGAGACAGGGAAGTAGTAATGGTAGGGTTTGAGGTTTCTGGTAAATATACCAGCCTGAATAACTTTACTGAGGCTCCTCTTTAACTCCCCGATGTGTACTAGAAGGGTCTTTGTCAAAGGGGCTACCGGGCTGTTTTTGAGGGCCTTAAGGATTAGATGAGTGTATAGGCATGAGGGACTCTCGGGGAATTGCTGGGTATGTCTGAGCCTAGTTACAGTTAAGCCAAGATCAAGTTGTGTCGGTTTGGTGGTTGTCGGAGGTGAGGGCTAAACATCAGTGTCAGAATAATCATCACCACCGCCATCGTCATCAACAACATCGCCATCATCAACATCACGCGCACACACACACAAGCACCATCGCTATCGCCATCGCTATGACCACCACCGTGTCCATGACCACCACCATCGCTGTCGCTAGCCGCGTCCTCATCGTCACCACCATCAACAACGGCAGCAGTACGGCCACCATCAATATCATCAGCATGGTCATCACCGTCGTCATCACCACTAACAGCAGAAGCAGCATCATCAATACTCGGAGCTCGTCGTCATTATCGCACCCATTGATTTTTCCTGTTCTACGTTGCGAGGCCTTCTCCCACTTCGTGATCCCAGAGACTCCAATATCCCTTAACTAAGGACTATGCCTTGAATTATAGAAGGATGTCTAATATGATTTCAGGAATATTCTTAAATGAGGGATATTGGAGTCTCTAGGGTCTTGGCATCAATCCTTGATGCGGCAAGAATTCTTATTGGCCCTGGTGGCAGTCAAGATCTGCATAATACAGAGGCCGTAGTAACCAGAATTGGGTTTTGGGATATATTACCATATAACTATAAGCATAATAAGGAACCCCAGAGTAGTATAGGTAATTATTAAGGCCTCTATACTATGCAGGCCCGATCCCGGTTGCAGCTGCCGAGGCTGCCGGGGTTGTCACTGCCGGCATCGGCTGATCGCGACCATCCCAGTCGTTCCAGATCCAAGCGCACAACATGCCTTCGCCGCCACCCTTGACAATGGCTCGGTGGTGATCTGGGGTCTTGCCGGACAGGGTGCATCTGTCTCCATATCCCTGGCTGTTGTGCTATACCTTATCCTCACTTGACCAACTTGCCGTCACGGTCTGCCAACCCAAAGCCCAAAATCCTGAATCCGGAACCCAAACCCTAAAACCTAAATCCCGAAACACGTAAACCCCTAAGCCCTAAACCCTAAACTCTTTGTAGAACCCTTATAGATCCCTTTAAGGAGCCTTTAAAGGATCCCTTTAAAGGAACCCTACGACTAAAGCCCAAGCCTGACGAAGCCTGGCCTTCCACATCCCGCAGAAGCATGGCATCGACATTTCGGAGCTGAGCCCTGCCAAATCGATGCTTCCCACCCTTTAAGGGGATCCTTTAAGGGTTCCTTAACGGGATCTATAAGGGTTCTATAGAGGGTTTAGGGTTTAGGGCTTAGGGGCTTACGTATTTCGGGATTTAGGTTTTAGGGTTCGGGGATCCATAAGGGTTCCTTGAAGGGTTCCCTTTAAAGGGATCTATAGGGTTTAGGGTTTCGGGATCCCAGACCTCCAATATCCCTTAAGTAAGGAATATACCTGAAAGTATGGTAAGAGCTCTAGTATGATTTAAGGTATATTCCTCAATTCAGTGATATTGGAGTCTCTGGGCAAATCGATGCTTCGAAGCTTCCGGCACGTTTGCTGTTGGAGGGGGCGGGGGCTTTTGAAGGACTCCATGTGGGTTGAGGTTTCGGGTTTAGGCTTACAGGGTCTTCAGGGCTTAGGGTTAGGACTCCACGTGGGTTAAGGTTGTGGGGTTGCGGGTTCAGGGTTTATGTGGGGTTTGGAGTTTGGAGCATACTGCTTGGGGCTCGAAGGCTGGCGACTACGAAAACGGCGCAACCAATACTTGGAGCCAGTTCCAGGGCGTATATACGACTAGGCTTGAACTACCAGCAGTATTCTCAGGGATCCTCTTGCATTTACGCTATCATGGACCCCCAAAACCCTGCTCCAACTATCAACGCCCCTATAGTACGAACCTCATGCGTCGACGAGTCCTTTGCAGGAACATGCGGGGGATTAGGGGGTCATGGTTGTTGGCTTCACGTACTTCGATTCACTTCCTGTAGCCCCAAACCCTACAAAATAGTAGGTTATGACCCCTTCATTCCTGTAACCCCAACCCTACAAAAGAGTAGGTTGTGACCCTCAATTACACGCCCCAGGATAGGGTATAACCCCTCAAAACGGTAGGTTTTGGGATGCCCAGCTTCTGCTTCAAGCTTAGGACTCGGTGTAAGGCTTTTTCTCCAGCAAAATGCCGAAAAGCAGCGCCTCTAACAAAGGGTGGGGGGTTGAAGGGCGAGCCCTAAACCCTAAACCCCTATACACCCTAAACCGAAGCGCTTTCTGTCGGGAGGGAGCGGGGCCGAAAGCCAACAAGTTCAAAGGCAAAGGCGGGTGGGGGCTGAAGAACGAAAAAACTGCGCTTTCTATATCAGATGGAGGGGAGGGGGGCTGAGGGTCATCCGGAGTTCATAAACGAGGCGGGACTTGTGTGTTACTTTCGCCTGAGTTGCAAGTACTGCAGAGGCCCGGCACTAGAGGGAAAACGCGTTGGAGGCAATGCGCCTGGCAGAAACTTGGCGATTGCACGTCCTGTTATCACAAGCGGTGGTGTCCGTATCCTCACCACCAGCGCATTGGGCGCCGTCGTCCTCCTCCTCCTCCTCCTTCCTGCTCCTCCTCTCGTCATCACCATCATCCAAAATATCATCCTGACACTAGCAATTTTCTTGAAAGTCGCACAACCTGAACTGGACTTCAGTGCGGCTACATTTGGGCATCGGTGTTGGCACCACACAGATTGAAACTGAAAATTTCGAGGTTTGCGGTCAAGATGGCCCACATGATTATGATCCTCGGCACGGTTCCTGGTCTTGAAACCATACAGTCAAGCTTTCCACATTCAGCAAGAACATGAATCCTACGTTCAGGCCTCAGGCCGCGATAATCTGGGGTCGGAATACTTCGTGATAGTCTACTCTTAAAGTCAGTCCCTCGAGAAATATCGTACACTGTATTTACCCCAAAACCATATTCTTATCATCAGGGCGAATTAACACTCTACATTGCCTAAATGGCAAAGCTTCAAAGGGACGCCTCGAAAACATTCTTATTTGTAGCGGCCCCCATGTTGACCGAGATAGCCACAAACCCTAAACCCTCAACCCCTAAACCCCAAACCCTAAACCCTAAACCCTCAACCCCTAAACCCCACGGCTCAGCAGCCGACATGGCGGACTGCAGCTGCATGCAGCTCACGAGTAGACCTGCAAAAGGACGTCCCGACTGGGAGGCATAACTAAGGTTTATATTTATATCGGGTTTAGGTGGCTGTTCTTCAGCTAGAACAGGGCTCCTGGGCTATCTATAGTAGGGTATGGTACTGGTAACTTTTAGGCTCCAAGTTTACGGCTTCTGGCATAGTTTTGGGCTTGGGTTTCAGGGTTCTGGGCGATGCTCAAAAGCAATAGAAAGACGTAATGACGACGTTTTTCTGTTGCCAGTGGATATCCCGAAGTATTCCTAACGACGACAGACGCAGGCCACATGGTCTTGCCGTACTCGTACATCTGGGATCAGCTGGGTCACCAAAAATTCCAATGCCTTCTGAGGTAACGTGGACATTGCTCTACGCAGGGGTGCCGCTTCAGGAAACAATGTCGCAACCCCACAAGGAATACGGATTCGGAACACGCCCTGACATCCTTGCCGACAACCTCAAGAATCCGCAGCAACGGCTTGATCCAAGCCCTGAACGCTGGCCCAATAGCCCACATTCGGCATGCTTTCAGGCTTCCCAAGCCCTGAACCCCAAGCTCCCAAACCCCAAATTCTCGAACCTCAAGTAAGCCATGAACCTCCTAAGCTCTAAACCGCAAACTTCTGAAACTTAAGACTGGCGGCTTGAGGGGGCCCACTCCAGTCAAAACTCGGAACGCCCCTCCCTTTAGGGTTCAGGGTTTAGGGTTTAGGGTTCAGGGTTTAGGGTTCAGGGTGTAGGGTCTCCGAGACACCAAGCCCTGAACCCGGGCTGACTAAATTTTAAAGTTCGGCCCCGAAGCATCAACTATGTAGCCGGTCACCCCACCTGCAACCCGTCCACAGATGGTTGCACAGATCTGCGCCAGCTCTCTGGAATGTCGCACCTGGGCGTGACTTCGGAGGTTTTACACTCGAGACCTCCGAAGGGGAGCCTGGATTACAGAACCCCAACATCTGAAAGCCACCAAACCCATCTTGTAGTTCCTTTTTGTGGTTAACCAAAATCTCTATTATAGGATCCTAACTATAAAGCTGGTTAACCAAAAAGAGGAACTACAATGGAGACTATAGGTAGTTGCGGAATGTGCCAATCTCCTCCCATGGAACCTAAAGGTTGTAAGTTCGCATACCTTTTTGACTGAGGCTTCCGCCAGATAACACGGTATACTCAGGAGCGAAGCAAGAACCTGTGCCCAAAACCCCGAAGCCCTCGAGATCTCCACCCCTAGACCGGAAAGTGCCCAAGCCCCAAACACGACAGCGCTCAATCTCTGAACTCATACCTGAAATCCCGAAACCCAAAATCTTGAGTCCTCAAAACCAGAAAATGTTCAACTGTCAGTCCTGACTGCACGAAGGCCCTGCACACGATAAACTCTAGAACCCAAACCTTAAATCCCTAAGCCCTAAACCCTGAACCCCTAAATCGTTAAACCCTGCATCCTGAAGCTTTGAGGAATGCAAGACTTTTCACTTAAAGGGCATCGGTCTAGAAAATGGGTCGGCTCTTCGGTTGAAAGTTCCTAATGTAGAAGCCGAAATAGTTACCCATATTTTTGCGGGGGTTCCTTGTCGTAATGTACCCCAAACTCTGTTCTAATTATTAAGGCACCTATAATACCCCAGTGGCCTTAACAATTCAAGCACAAGTAAGGCTTAGGGTTGAGGGTTCAGAGTTCTGGGGCATGTTGCAATACGATTAGGTAGAAGTTACATAAAGAAGTTTAGGGAATAGCAGCAAAGCGTGACTAATTGTTCACACCCCGTTTCTACTTGCCCGACCTGCAACCCCGAAACCTGAGCGGCCTTATCCTGCCTCCTGCAGCTTTCAGCTCTACCCAGAGGCTCCAAAGTAGTTCCTTTTTGGGACTACCTTATAGGATTCTATATATGAACCCCCAAAAGGAACTACTTTGGAGCCTTCGGGTAAACCCTAAACCAGTAACCTCAGCCCGTAATCCGAAGCCCTAATTTCCGGGTTTCTGGAACCATACGGTACTTATTCCAGGATGCTTAATGCAGAATTGGTGTACACAACAAAAGGAACCACAATAGAGACTTAGGCACTATAAGCCCTAAACCCCAAAAAAAAACCCTAAACCCATAACCCCATGGAACCCTAAACCTTTAACCCTATGGAAAGCCTGGGCCACATTGGTAGAACAATCAAGTCCCTGACTGTCGCACGCCACCAGCCCAGCTGCCCCGAGTCTTGGCGCAGGTGCCGAGCCTTTTGGGGATCGTCTTGGGTTGGTACTGTTGATGGACAATATCCTGCGTGACCCTAAGGACCCTAAACTATGGGAACTATGGTATATTCTTTATAATGGGTAATGCAGGATTTTGTCCATCAACAGTATGACGTTTGGGCTTCGGGTTCCTTTGCCGGGACGGAATCTGACTTGCGGGTTGAGGGTTTTGGGTTTAGAGCTTGGGGGTTTCAGTTCGAGTTTCGGCTTATAGGCTGCAAGTAAACAGGTGTACCATTTACCTAAGCCCCACATAACCGACGGTGGCCTCAATGACGGCATTCGCAATGCCAGAGCCGCAGCTCGGGTGCCCAATGCCGAGGTAGCAGATCTCACCACTGTCAGGGTCGTAAATTATGGCACCTGCTCCTTGCTCGTGTTTCGACGCTGCGAAGCCTGCTCCCGCACCTCATTGGGTGCAAGGTGGGCCACCAGGCTCGTTAGTACTTGATAGTACTTGCAGGTGCCTCGCGAAGAAGGCGCTGCCTTCTTTCTTTTGTGCTCATTAAAGGCGTCGTCACTGAAAACACTTCGCCCAGTCGCTAGAAGGAGTCCCGTACCACTTGGCGGGCGTCCTCCAGATCGATGCCAGCTCCAAGTACTCCTACAACCTCGTATTGTGCCACTACTGCGCTACTACTGTACTCCTACTGTAATACTACTGTACTACTACTTTACTATTTACTGCTGTACTTTTGTACTATTATTGTACTGCTACGGTGCTGCTACGGTACTACTGTCTGTACGACTTATATAAGAAATTTATACCAAGGATTTTGCTTTAGGGTTTAGGGTTGCTGACGTTCGAGACTGCGTTGGGTTTGGATTGTTGAGGCACTGGCATCTTTCTCAAAGGGGAAACGGAGGGACCCTTAATGGGGACCCCTACCATATAATGGGCTATATAATGGGTATAACAGCTATATTAAGGGTATATATCTAAGGGTCCTAATTAAGGGTCCCTCCTTTTACCCTTGGACTTTCGGTTAGCAATGTCCTCAGAACAGGGGTTCTCTAGAAGAAATTTCTGAGGTATGCCCGAAGAGCCTCAAGACCCCTTGATCAATCACTATACCCAAATCGAACCTCTTTCTGATTTAACTAACAAAATTCCTCAATGAAAGGTCGAAAATCCCGCATCCCCCCCGTCTGAAGGTGTGGAAAAACACGCGTCCTGAGTCCTTATCCTCCTCAGATCAGCCCTCACTGATCTCCTTCTGCGCAGTTTGCAACACACCAGGCCCTCAACTTCGATAACATCTCCACAGTCTAAGGTTTAGGGCTTAGGGCTCATGCATGCAGTCCAGAAGCGTTAAGGGTTTAGGGCCTCATAGCTAGCTTCTCCGGCGTTCTTCTTTTTTCATGCTAGATCCTTCACTGTCCCCAGGCCCTTAACCCGTCAACCCCGACCTCCCTGGACCCCAGACTACAGGGTTTAGGGTTTAGGGTTTAGGGTTTCGGCTTTAGGGTTTAGGGTTTAGGGTTTAGGGTTTAGGGTTTCGGCTTTAGGGTTTAGGGTTTAGGGTTTAGGGAACTGAAACTCCTTGAACCCCTGAATCGTCACCTCCCCGAGCCCCGGAACGCCCTCCTTCTTTCTACCTGCAAACCCGAAACCCAACCTATAGTCTCCATTGTAGTTCCTTTTTTGGTTAACCAAAATCTCTATTATAGGATCCTAACTATAAAGCTGGTTAACCAAAAAGAGGAACTACAATGGAGACTATAGGAACACCTGCTTCAGCTCAAACACATGAAGGAAGCCAGGGAAGCTGAGGATGGGACACGCTCTGGTGTGCCGGGTCCTTTGCTTCCGTGCCGGTGCTTCCACGGGGGAGGGGAGGCGCTCTGAACCCAAAACCCGACCCTGAAACCCCAAAACCCCAAAACCCTTCACAATACCGCCTTGAAAGCCCAAAAGCTTCAAACTCTGAAACCTCAAAACCCCTAAAGCCCTACACCCAAAAGCGAAAGCCCAAAACGCGTCACCGTTAAACCCCAAATCTTCGGGGCCCGGGCGACGCTCGGAACGTCGGGGCGTTGAGGTCCCTGCGTTGGAAGGGCTGCCCCCAGCGGCCCGGTTGGGGCCACCGGCCTGTGGCGAGCAGTGTAGCGGGTTTAGGGTGTAGGGGTGTAGGGTGTAGGGGTGTAGGGGTGTAGGGTGTAGGGTGTAGGCGTTTAGGAGGGTTTCGGGTTTGGGGTTCAGGGTGCAGGGCGGTTGGGGCTTCAGGGAAGTTGGGGGGAGTTTGAGTTGAGAGTCCAGGCTGCAAAGGAATTTGGAGACCTATAGTCTCCATTGTAGTTCCTTTTTTTGGTTAACCAGCTTTATGGTTAGGATCCTATAATCGAGATTTTGGTTAACCAAAAAAAGGAACTACAATGGAGACTATAGGTAGGGCTTGGGGCTTGGGTTTCAGAGCCTTGTCTCTTTCAGTTTGGGCCTGGAGGTGCTGGGCTTTAGCTTCTTCGGCTCTGGGCGCTCATTACCTTAAGGACCCTAAAATTATGAGAATTATGGTATATTCCTTGTTATGGGTAATGTAGGGTTTATATCATCAACCGTGCCGTGTTACGGCTTCCATGGAGCCCTTGGGTGTTGTATGGGCTTCTGTCGGCCACTCAGCTGTGGATGTCTTGGAAGGTCGCTACACTCTGTTCGGGTTCAGCGTGTCCTTGCTCACCTAGTTTCTCTAGGTGTGTTGGGTCACGAGGTCAAGGTAGCTTAGACTGAGAGAAGCTTTAGCTATCAAGCCAGGAAGCAAATCATGACCATTCCGCAACAAGGAAAACAGGAATGGCTTTTGACGCGCGAATTGCTCTACTCAGACAAGTCTTCGTCATCTGCATCTAACATCACCACCTTCTCCGCCCTCGTCACCGTCACTGCACTCATCATCGCTCTCACCATCATAATGACTCCTGCAACCGAGCCCTAAACCCTACCACGGCCATCACAAAAGTACTGAAGGCGATTCGTATTTCGTCTTCTGCCCCGCCTCACTCACGAAGTAGTTGTCCAAGTATGCTTGGAAACTGTCACGGAGATTCTCGGCCTGCACTGCGGAATCACTGACGGCTTGATGATGGGTTGGGTTGGCACATTATCGTCATTATTCGGATGAGCCGATAAACAGTCGACCCTAAACTCCTAAAGCCCTAAACCCAGAAGCAAACCCTACAACTCTTCTAGAACTTCTTGGACCCACGGAGGAATCCCCATACACGCCGGCTGCCTCCTCGCGCGCGGCTTGGAGACTGCCCAGAGGCGGCTTTGCCACCTGACGGCTTGGGGCTTAAGGCTATATTAATAGAGTTCATGGTTTATAGGGTTTAGGGTTAAGGCTTAGGGCTTAGGGCTTGTAGGGTTTAGGGTTTAGGGTTGTAGGGTGCAAGGATAAAACAAAGGATAAAAAGAATGATGATGAGCATGATGGTGATGGTGTTCACGTGTTGTTTTACAGCAGTTCTTATTCCATGTTATCGGCATGGCAGTAGCATATGCATTGACCCGAAAGGTAGTCCTCAAAGTGACCGCCTTCCACACCCACAATGAAAGAATGACTAATGACTGCAAGTGAGCCATCTTCGCCGTCACCGACTGCATCTAAACTTCAATGGAGCAACACATCGCTGAGCAAAGAAGGATGGGCGAGCGCGGGCTGCCAGGGTCCATGTCTGCTTCGCCGTCCATGCAGCCCATGATTTCTTGCAACGGCCTCATTGTCAAAGCCATGGACCATAGACCTTTCTGACATCGAGTTCTTCATCTGGGCAGTGTACTAGATGCCGGCGGTACTCCAAAATTGTGATCGGGGCACCATCGGCGCGGGCAATATTGACATAGTCCTCATAGTATCAACCCGAGCGCTGCTGGCACACAACAATGGCCATCGAATGTAGGAACCCGAAGAAACCTTGGGCCTTTGTTAGGGTTCCTTATATGAATCCTACTATTTTGGGGTTCTAGGTCCAGGGTTTCTTATTCAGGTTCCTAGATTAAGAGTGCTCGTACTGGAATGCAGAGCAATGGACACCTCCTTTGGGGTGACGATGCCCCAGGAAACTTCAGGATAACTCAACTGCTAAGGAAATCCTCAACTCTCTATAGTGAACCCCAGAAAGTTGGAACATGGACTTAGGATGATTAGTGCTAGGATTCCCCTACTTTACCTTAAGGGAATGAGGATAGTGATGTTCCAACTTTCTGGCTTCTACTGCAGTGAACAAAGCCAAAACCTTAAACCCTAAGCCGCATCCGAAGCTTCCTGCAGATACTGTGGGACCTTGGGACCTTGACCCCGAAATCCGTAAATCTCATTCCGATCCCCAACTCCTGACAGTCGATCAAAAGAAAGCCCAAACCATAAACCCCAAGCTACAACCCTCAACTCCAAACCCGAGAGACAAAACCCTAAACCCCCTAAACCCCCAAACCGACTAGACTACATCAGTTGAGTGTACGAGCCTGCATCGGGGAGGTGAGTCGGGACGCGGTGCTGACCACCAATGCCTGCTGGCTTTTCGAGGCTCTACAAGACGCCCGGGGTTTAGGGTTCAGGGGTTGGGGTTTAGGGTTTTAGGGTTTAGGGTTGACGGGTGGCTTTAGGGGAAGTTTGGGGTCTGGGACTTGCCGATTGAAGTTTGGTTTAAGGCCCAGGGTTTTGGGCCCCCGGAAATAAAAACTGCGCCATGTACACACTGGCTGAAGACCGCAGCCTTGCACTACTTCTTCTCGTCCGCCACCCGGTATGTAAGCCTCGGCTTATCGGAGCTGCTGATGACGAACCGCTTCCGCCCGGTCGTACCGGTTCGGAATGATGGCGATGGGTGGCCACTACACCTTTGAGCCGTTTCCCCAAATTCCCACGGCTCTCCCTTCCACCTCGGCTAAAATAAAACATGGTACGTCAATGGCGAAATCCCCCAAAGCCTGCACCCCAATTAAACCCTAACCCTTGGGCGGAGTCGGAACGAGGTATGCCGATGGCCCAAGCAGGCCCTAACACCAAAAGCTCTAATCCGCTACAGAGCGACCACGAATCTCGCAGACTGCCTACCCAGAAACCTGCAAAGCCCTCGAGTTGGTTTAGGGTTTAGAGTTGAGGGTTTAGGGGTTTAGGGTTTAATTTAGGGCTTTTGAGCCTTAGTCACTATGCAAAAAGGATCAGGGGACTCGGTACGTCGAGGTATATAGGCAGTGTATTCAGTTTACAGTCATATCCACTCTTTAACCCTGAAGTACTTGCACCCCCCGGTACTAGCTCAGCGAGTGCTAAAAGTTCAAAACCCTCCGAGCAGGGTATGAAACCTCCGAAGGCGTGCAACACCGACATGCACCTTCACACAAAGACATGCCAAACGACAACGGGAACAAGAAATTGAACCACTACAGCCGAACAGCCCTCACGAAATTCTACAAATATATACTGCCAGTCGCTAACATCTGGGAAACTCCTGCGAGAAAACCCTTTCAAACCCAGTACACAAACAGGTGAACCCAAACCCTAGACCCGTCTAGAAGCCCTAATGCTTCTGCATGCCTTGATCACCTCCTGATAGAATCGCTTGAATCTCCCACTCCCAAAGAAACCATAGATCCGAACCCTAAACTTAGCAAAAGCCCTAAATCCTCAAATTTAAACCCTAAAAGGATAACAAAAGCCCTAAATCCTTAAATCTAAACCCTAAAAGTTTAACAAAAGCCCTAAATCCTAAAATTTAAACCCTAAACCTTTAAGAGAGCCTTCAGAATCCGCTGGAGCAGGGGCGCCATGCGATGCCTCGGGTAGGTTTAAGGCTGAGGGTTTAGAGGTTGCTAGGGCTCTCAGGTTCAGATTTAGGGCTTAGTGTTTCAGGGAATCGTTTAATATTCAGAGCTTCGGGTTGAAGGTGCAAGGTTTAAGGGCTCGGCAATGCGGTTTTAGAGTGTGAGTGTTCGGGTGTAAGGTTTAAGAGTTTAGAAGCTTGGCTGCAGAGTTTGGGCTATATACTGCTAGATTGTAGATGCTGCCGGTTGAAGCGTGGATGATGCAACCCTAAACCGGGTGGGCGAATTCAAGCTAAGAGCAGGGCCCCCAAACCCGGCATCTGAGATGGAGCGCAGCGACTTGAGGGCCAACACCCAAAAACCTCATTCTTGTCTGAAGGGGAAGGGGGGGCCGTTTTGTAGTTTCTGTTTAAGGGTCGGGGATGTTTGAGGGTTTTCAGTGTTCGTCATGTTGCAGGGCAAGGCTTAGGGTCTCGGGAATACGTTGCTCCCACATTTCGCCTCGCAACTCGAATGGAACCAGGAGGGATACTTCGCATATCTGGGGGCCATCTGTGCGGGGCCGTAACAGGGGTGTTCATCACATGGCCATCTGAGGCGTAGCAAGCTAGGGTAAATCTCATTGGCCAATGATTGTGACGAACCTCCCCCTGAATTTCTGCAGCGGCGTCGCTGAGCTTGCTTACCCGCACCTACTTCTATCAGTGAAGAGGCCCACTATTGAACCGCCGATGCAAATGAGAGACAAGGTCACTGGAGACAACATGTATCATATGGATGTCTCCACTGATCAAATCGAGCAAGCAGGACGAAGCTTCCTGCGTCTTCGACAAGAACTGACAAGAATTACACCCCAGGAAACATCTTTGAATAAGCTAGCTAAACCCTAAACCCTAAACCCTAAACCCTGAGAGGAAGCTTCGTGGGCTAAGCAAAGGCGATCCTTCCCGCTTCATGCCTTTGCGCCTGCCCTTGCAAACGGCGTCTTGGGAGGTGATGTAGCTGCAGGCTTAGGGTTTAGGGTCTAAGGTTCAGGGTTTAGGGCTTAAAGACCGTCTTGGGAGGTGATGTAGCTGCAGACTTAGAGTTTAGGGTCTAGGGTTTAGGGTTTAGGGCTTAAAGAGCGTCTTGGGGGTGATGTAGCTGTGCTTAGGATTTGGGTGGTTGTTGAAATTATGACCCCTTTTGGGGCACCCAATTTTAAGGTGCCGTACTATAATAGGGACCCAAAAAGGGACCCTAATTTTGACATCCTCCCATTTGGGATTAGAGAGCCTGGGAGTCGAGCCTTTGGCCTTAGGTGCAGTAGGGCTGACGGGGTCTAGGGTTCAGGGGTAGTATTCAGCCTGGGTGAAGCAACTGTCGTAGGATATTTGGTAAATAGAACAAGGTTTTGGGATGGAGGGTTTTGGGAGAGAGGGTTTGGAGTATTTCAGACGACACTGATTTATACTAGGTAGTATTGGGAGCTAGTATGACTAATTGTTCCGGCCCCTATACTATCCCCTTTCAGAGGGTGCTATAAGATTCTACAATAAGCTCCCCATTTAAAGGGTACCATAATAATGGGGTCCTTTCAAACGTACTAGAGGAGTCTAGGTCTAGGTGAAACAGTGCACAGTTGCAAGGCCACGGGTGTGCAGGCCGTCATCTGGGACTTGGGATTCGGACATAACCCCAAACCCTAAACCCCATACAAACCCCTAAACCCTAAACCCTTTACCCTAGACCCCTAAGCCCTAACCGGTACCGCAAACTCTAGAACCCTTCAACCTAAATCCTGGGACTCTGAAGAGAGTTGGCAGCTTTGGGCCCAGGAAGCTGCACTCGGGGATTTAGTGGGGCGTTCATTAGAGTTAGGGTTGGGGGGACCCTTCCGCAAAAAAAACCCTTTAAGAGGGCCAGAAGTAGGGCTAAGAAGGGACCCCTGTAAGAGCTACCTAGGAATTTCAGGTGCGCGGCACCGAGCTCGTAGAGGTAAAGGTTTTGGCGGTTCGGGTTTGGGGCCTCCGGGGTCTGGGGCTTAGGGTTTATGGGAGTTTCCGAAAAAATTTGGGGGGATAACGTATTTTGGGGTCCTTATATTAAAGATCCTGCTATTTAAGGTGCTAGATTAGGGCCCCTCATTTTTGGAAACTCCCATTTTGGTGACCCTGTTGCGGTTTCGGGCGGCTGACCCTAGAGTTTCGAGTCTCTCTGTCGGTTTAGGATTCTCAAAGCCTAGAGTTTGGGACTCTACTGTTTTGCTTTCTTGGGCTTTGGAGTTGGGTTTAGGGTTTAGGGTTTAGGGTTTAGGGGTTTAGGGGTTTCGGGTTTACCTTAACCCCACGAAACCTACCTTTGTAAGGACTGATAGAAAGAAATCATATTCGGGAACCCTAAAAGCTAGGTTCCTTAGGGTCTGGGTAGGGTTTAAGGTTTAGGGTTGTCTAGGTCGGTTTTGGCCTTTCGGAGCTCAGGGTTCGCGGGGGTTTCGGGATGGCTCCATCACCGCCGAGACGAGAATTCAAACAGCCCTCCACCTGCTGCGGCGTATGCCACTCTTGGCCGTACATAAGCAGTATCAGAATCACACCCAAGCATTGTTGTCACGAGCACTCTTATCACTCTTCACTATTCTGGTAGAGTTGCCTTATCACGTGCTGTCCTGCAAGATGACACAGGAACAAGCAGATAGTTGCAATCATCGCATATATTCATAGTCGTCGACAGGGAGAAAACAAATAATGTATATTAACAAAGCGAAGTGATTCGAAGCCAGCTAAGCAAGCATCTGCAACCCAAATTCCTAACCCATAAAAATCTACGACTTACCTAGCAGAGCTGCAGCGTTGTGGGTTGGCAGACTCAAGGCTCGTATAAACAGAGGGGCTTTGCGTTTAGAGTGCACGGGCTTAGGGTTTACTGGTTTAGGGTCTAATTATGGGCTTAAGGCTTGGGGTTTAAGGCCTCTTGGCATACTGCATATAGGGTCTACTTACAGTAGGGTTCTTGATGTTCACGGTTCAGAACTTGGGGTTTAGGGGGCCTTGGCATTGAGACTGACAGAGTTGAAGCTGAAAGAAGCCGGAACGCAAAGCCGAAGCCGTGAAAAAAAAACTTTAAAATCTAGCTCGGTGCCCTAACCTAACCTTCACCGCGGAGCCTCCACCTAATCTCTGTGTGAAAACCTATATCCTTGCAGCTTGAAGTACAAACTTGCATGCACTAGGTATATGCTTCCACTTGCCGCAGAGGCTTGGAAAGACTGCGAGAGACTCAGAATTGCATCAAGAGGGATTCCTGCGCTGCATCTTGTATGGATGAGCTTCGGGGCCGATTCCACCTGAAGATCTTCGCGTGCAAAGCGATCGGTTGGGGGTTTTGGGTTGGGTTCGGGGATCATTCCTTTACTTCCTGTTCGTTTGACTGCAGGGTGTAGATTTGGCTCCTTTGCTGTCCGATTTTTTATGAAGAGCAAATGGGCCCTGCTAGGCTTGCGAATTGACGTCAGGCTTGAAGCTGTCTTCTCTCGAAGGTTCAGGGCTGCAAACAACCGCCCTTCAAAAACTCTGGTTTCCCAGACCCCCGGGAGGATCCAAAAAGTAAATCCCTTAATGGGGGTTCCTATCAAGTACCGTTAGTAGTATAGGGCCCCAAATTAGGGCATCTACTTGCTAGATCCTCTCGGGGTCTGGGTTACAGTCTGGGACTCAGCAAGCCACTAGACATACTCGTCTGAACTTGTGTGCAAAGAGGAGCCCCAAGTTGAAACAGTCCCCGCTTGGAGCCACAGCTCCTGCAGAATACTAACCACGCAAACGACACCATACTACTATCATATTACTAACATATTACTACCATATTACTACCATATTACTACCATATGACTACCACATTACTACCATATTACTATCATATTACTATCATTTGTAGTGAGAAGCCGTTTCCGAGAACCCAAAGCCCGGTGGTGTCTACAGCGCCTGAAGTGTTCGTGCGGGTCCCTACTTAAAGGATCATGGGACTTAGTAACTATAGGGTTCTTTAAAGGGCTCCTTAAGAGGGATCTATAGGGGTTCCTTAGAGGGATCTATAGTAATAGGGTTTAGGGTTTAGGGTCTACTTGCAGGATCATGGGACTTAGTAACTAAGGCCATTAGTAGGGTAACTATACTTATAATTGCTTATAACGCCAATTAGGGTACTTATAACCATGCTTACTAAGTTCCATGTTCCTCCAAGTATTCAGGGGTCAGAAGATTGTCCGCAGGTGGAAGTCTATGTCCCTTTTTTGTAGAGCCCCACTACCCATCAGTGTCGGAATCATCATGACTCAGACAGGATTCGGGATACAAGACATCGACGAGTTAAGGTCGTTTCTCAAGGGCTGGATTTCTTGGCTCCTTTCTGCGGTCTTGCATGGTTCAGCGTGCAAGGAACAGTGCTTGGGCTTCGGGTCTTGCGGTTCTATATTTGGCAAGCTAATCGAATGAAAACTGCGCTCCTACGACATCCTACAGGAACCTGCTTCAAAACCTATAGAGATGTAAGGCCTGATCAACAAAACAAGGCCTTCCACCTTAGCCCTAAACCCCAAACAAACCCTACACCCTGAACCATAAACCTTGAACCCTAACCCCTAAACCCTGCACCCTGAACCCTAAACTCCGAACCCTGAACCCTAAACCCTAAACCCTAAACCCAAGCCCTAAACCCTAAACCCCAAACCCTACACCCTAAACCCTAAATTACTAAACCCTACACCGTAAACCCTAATTACACCCTGAACCCGAAACCCTAAACCCCTAAACCCAAAACCCTAAACCCTAAACCCTAAACCCTAAACCCAGATCCGCCTGTTCGGGGGAGCTTCAGAGCTCCTCCGTACCCGCAATGCTTCGGAGCTCCTGCGTCGATGCCGGGGTGCCTTCGCTTGGACGGCATGGAGGGATGCTGGGCGCTTTACTTACTTTTGGTTAGTAGGGGAATGGAAGAATGGTAGTAATAGTAGTGATAATGGTACCCCAATCCTCGATTCCCTACTAACCAAAGGTAGGTTTAGGGCTTTAAGGGTTTTGCAGGTTGAGGGCTTCAAGGGTTAAAGGTTGAGGATTTAGAACTGAGGTTTTAGGGTTAAGGGTTTAGGGCTTTGGGCCTAGGAAGTTCAGGTCCAAAACTGTGAAGCCTTTGGGGGTTTCGGGCTACCTGAACCCTTGACCCTCAACCCTAAGCCCTGCCTCAGACCGCGTTAAGGAACCCTTGAAGGAGCCCTAAGAATAGCCGTCATTTAGGGACCCGAAAAGCACATAAGCACAAGCATTTTACGGCGATATCCCTGCCTTATTGGCCTTCCTAAGAAGGAGTAGAGATGGGATATCCTAGTCATAGCAAAACCCCCCGATTCGGCTCCTGTAAATCATCAAGATGATAAGTCAAAGCAGCGTAGAGCTTGGAGGAAAGAACAAGAACAAGGACGGCCTCATACCCATGTGTATATATATATATATATATATATACGTATATATATACATGTGTATGTATATGTATATATATATATATGCATATAGTAAGACAATGCGCATGCTAATCTTCGGGCTTGTGGCCGCGGATTTCGGGCTCAGGCCATCATGTTGGGCTCGAGGCTGAGGATCCGAGGGCTTCAAGGGATCGGTTTGTGAGGCCTTCGACGATTCGACGACAAAGCACAACGACACGGCCTCGAGTTTAGCGTTTTGGTTTTAGGGTTGAGGGCATAGGGTTTGGGGTTTAGCCGTAGCCTCCATTGTAGTTCCTTATTTGGGTGACCAGTTTTATGTTTGGGATGATGTAGTTTACGTTTGGTTAACGAGAAAGGGAACTACAATGAAGACCATAGGTGGGGCCCAAAACCAGTTTAGGGTTTAGGCTTGAGAGCTTACCTATCTAATATTTAGGGTACACAAAAAGGGAGCCATAATCTTGACAACCACCCATTTGGCTATCTTAGCATCGTTCCGGCCCGCATGTTACAACCTCCGGGAGACCCGAAGCCGTGCGGCTGCGCGCTGCGCCCTTCGTGCGGCGGCGCTTGCCTAAGTCAGGCCGCCGAGAGACTCCAATATCGCTCTGAAGCAATATCAAATCAGGGATCATGATATAATTTATGGTATATTCCTTAGTAAAGGGATATTGGAGTCTGTGGGCGCTGGGGAAAGGAGTTTGATTCAATAGTAATGTAGTGGCCTTAATAGTTAGAATAGGGTTTAGGCTTCTAGGGTTTCGGGTTCCTTTAAAGAGGTATATAAGGGTTAGTATACGGTCTTTGTGTTGTGGCCTGAATAGTTAGGATAGCGTTTTGGGGGTATATTATACTATAACTATATTCAAGAACCTGGTAATTATTTAGTCTCCTACATTAGTGGCAAGCTGTAAGAATTAGAATGTCGGCTCTCGTCGGAAATCACGTTTGATCTTTGTGAGAGTTACCTTCATGCTCCAGCTCTCGCAGAGCTCGTTTAGGGTTTAGGGTTTAGGGGGGATTGAAGGGTGCATGCATGCCCACTGGGAGATCTCTCCACTATGAAGTCTCGCGGAGGGTAGGGACTCGCTCTGGGTCTTTGGGGAAAAGGGGATTATGCTAAAAACCTACATCCACCTCGGGGCTGTCCAATTGCGGGTCCTTTTATGGTTAAGGGCTTTTGAAGGTTTAGGGCATGTCCTCCTAAGTATGATAACCAGATCAATGCGAAATTCCATGGAGGGAGCCCGTTTCTGGACCAAGCATATGAAACTCCTATCAGCAAAGACAGCCAGCCCAATCAAGCGTTTTTCACTAAGACGATCCCTAAAGCCCACAACCCTAAACCCGAAACCCCAAATCCTAAGGTTAAGGACAGCACGGCGCAGCTTCGGGCAAAAAGTCTTATCAATGCTGTCGAGACCCATACACTGTTCCATCAAGGGGTTTAGGGCTTTAGGGGTTTCGGGCTTAGGGTCTATATAGGGTTTAGGGTGTAGGGTTTTGGCTTTAGGGGTTTAGGGTTTAGGAGCATTACGCATCATTCCGACCACCATATATTAAGGTCGGGCTCTGGTACAGGGTTGCCTCTACATCTCAAAGCCTGAACAATTTAGGGTTCTGGCGTTTACGGTATAGGGTTTAGGGTTCGGGGTGCAGGCAGGGTTTAAGGCCGTAGAGTTTAGGGTTTGGGGTTTAGGGTTTGGCCAAGAAACCCAAACCCTATGTTTAAAACCCCATTAGCCTCAACATCTATAAACTTTTAAAGCTCAACGTCAGAACACAAAACCGTCTAACCCCCGACCCTCCCTAAACCCAAACCCTAAACTTCAACCCCTACAGGCTTAAACTCTAAACCCAACCATAACCCCCCAAACCCAGCTACAAAACTTAAACCCTGTGACCCTAAGCCTTACCCCATACTTTAAGCCTACCTGGACCCAAAAAGTATGTAGAATAATAGCCTTTTATAGGTTTTGGGCCGTTGTTTTACCTACTTTGGGGGTCTAGGTAAGGCCCCTCCTCACACTGCGGGCTTGCTTTTGCCGGGGAGCTGGGAGCTTCGCTGGGTGGCGGAAGCTGTGCTGGCGCCTTCTGAACACTCAAACGGTTAAGGGGTTTAGGGTTTAGGGGTGGGGGCTTACTTAACTTACTCCCCCAATAGGCCATGGAAATAAAAAGTTAAACTCTCTGATTCCTACTAAACTATAAGAACCCAACAAGTTTAAAGGTTGGGTATTGGAGAACATGAGGCTTTCGGGGTTTAGGGCCTTAGCACATCACAAGGACTACAAAGAGGAGCCCGGTAGTCTTATGAAAACCTCAGTGCATAGGCACCTTAATGATGCGAATAGGGCTTCGGTCTGGGTCTTGGGTATGCAATGCATGGGAGGGCGTCGATGAGGCCAGGACTTCGATATTTCAGAATTTCCGAAAATGGGGGGACCCTAATATAGCACCTTAAATAATAGAACCCCTATAATCAGGACCCCAAAATCAGGTTCCCTAGTTTTCGGAAATTCCCATTTACGTGTTCCCTGTTTTGTGGCTCCCATGACAAGGGTCATGCTCATAGGGGTTCAAATCAGAGTCCCCTATTTCCAGCAACTCCCATTTGAAGGCCCCCTACCGCCAACAAACCCAAGCTGAATAGGACCGCTTTCGGTTTGCGATGGGCGCCTCGACTCATTCTCAAGTTCTAGCTTAGATTGTGTGGTCTGTGCTTTAAACGCAGTTTAGCAACGTCTACCCAAGGTAGCCATAGGACAGGTTCCCGTTTTCGGGACTCAGGAATATCCTTGTAGCAACACAGCGACGGCCTCCCTTATGAACAACAGCCTCCCCCCCCCCCAAAAAAAAAGAGCTAAATAAATCGAAAGCCCTAAACTCTATGGAAGTACCTTTAATACAACGACCCCCCCCGTCAAAAAGCATGTGACCCACCTAACTCCTAGTCCTAAGCTTCGTCCAGTCCTAAACCCGAATGCCCAACGTCTGCAAAGCCACGCCCTTCAACACAAAGGGCCAACAATGGGAATCACATAAAGTGGCACAGTCGTTATGAAAACTACGATGATAATAATAACAACCATCAGGAGTAATGCCATGGGTCCGCCTCGTTTCGCGCCTCTGCCTCCTTTTCCTTGCCCTTTGAGCTTCTGCTGCCTGGCTAGGGTTTAGGTTTGGGGGTTTAGGGTTGGGGTTTAGGGCTTTGGGTTTTTGGGCTTTGGGTTTAGGGTTCAGCG
Source organism: Symbiodinium sp. CCMP2592 (assembly GCA_905221615.1). NCBI lineage: Eukaryota > Dinophyceae > Suessiales > Symbiodiniaceae > Symbiodinium > Symbiodinium sp. CCMP2592. The sequence continues at coordinate 53,429 of CAJNDT010000837.1, read as the reverse complement.
TTATGGGTTTAGGGTTTAGTGGGTGCTTTGACATCTCATAATACAAGGGTTCTACGACTCTACGATACTGGGTTGTGGGCTTGGGATTGAGGCCAGCGTGGCATTTATTTACTGCCGAATCTTTGCATGTCAGCCCTGATGGGAATGTAACATAGCGCAAAGCAGGAATGTCTCATACAGACGAAGCTAAGGCATTCTGATTCTGCTTCACTAAACTGTCAGGAAGAGCAAGTTACAGAGTTCTGGGCTTCGGCTTGCGGATTTCGTGGTACATGTTCACAGGTAGATATCAGGAAACAAACGGCCGAGCGCCTGTCACGACAACGCCCCCTAAACCCCAAACCCTGAACGCTACAGCTGACAGGCAAGGGGGGCTGGACTGGACTGAAAACGACAACACGCAGGTGTCATATAGATTAGGTGCACGTTTACAATCAAGAAGAACGCTAGTTTAGAGAACTACCCATCTAGCAACCTGCTCGTAACAACCTGTCACAGCTCGGAAGAACCCAACCGCGAAAAAACCTCGTCCATTACCCCGACTGCAACACCATAGCCCTAAACCCTGAATCTAGCATGTCGAACTTCACACTTTAAACTGAACCTAAGCTTTCGTACCTGAGCCCGACCCGAAGATATCTGCAAAACTGCCAAGCCACTGGTGGTACGGCACGCAGCCACGAAGGCCTCCAAGCCGGATCGTTCGAATGCCTGCCCAGTTTGGGATTTCTGGTTTAGGGTTTGGGGTTCGGGGCTATGTCTGCTAGCACTGCTACGGTGCGACAGTAGTACTGATTTACCAAAAATCGACACCACTGATAAGGATGACAGTGTCATCTGCAGCATCACACAGCTAGTACTTATAACTACTGCAGCTGTTGGTACTGCGTATCAACCCTTCTCATGATGATGTAGGTTAGGTCACTTCGGCCCGGTCATGATTTGGGCTTAAACGTCGTGGAGCTGCATCTCTCCATGCCGCCTAGTTCTTTAGGAAACCCAAACCCAAACCCTAACACCCTAAAATAACCCAACCCTAACACCCTAACATCCTAAACCATAAACCCTAAACCCCAACACCCTAACATCCTAAACCCTAAACCCCAAACCCTAAACCACCCTAACATCCTAAACCCTAACACCCTAAACCCTAAACCCTAAACCCGAACACCCTATAGTCTCCTGCTAACCTTTCTGATGTGCCTGGGCCTCCTAGGTTGCAATCTTGAGGTTCAGAAGAAGTTAAGCTCCTACTTTGGGTTCCTAAAGTTCTACAGGGGCTTATACGGTTCCTTTAATGGGATCTGATATACGTACTAGGATCTAGGTTGCGCAGCCCCTTAATGGTAAGGATAGCCTCCTTTTTCCTACTATTGGGTTTTAATTAGGGGACCCTAAAACCAAAAGGGCAAAAGGGTGCTACTCAGGAACCTAATTTAGGACTACGAGGGCGACCTACCCCAATACTACGGTACGATCAGAAGCTCTGCAGGTAATAGAAAGTCAGAAGGCCTGGCACAAGTTCTAAACGTGAGTGAACTTGGGTCCCCACATGGGCGATTGTCAAAATGAGGGTCCCTTTTGGGGTCCTTATTATAATACAACACCTAATATTTAGGGTACCCAAAAAGGGACTCTAATGACAACAACTACCCACATGTAGACGCCTACTTGGAGGTTCAGGGGTAGTTATAAGTGGGGTTATAAGTCCCCTAATATGAGTTATAAGTAGAGTTATCCTACTTCTAACCCTACTTATAACTACCCATGAACCTCCAAGTAAGGGATACGCAGTAGAAAACACACGCTGGAGCACTGGAACGTGAACAGCTCTCACCCCGAACCCGTGCCTCCGAAGACCTTGCTGCAGGGGCCTCCTTACTGTACTGGCCCTTACTTGGAGGTTCATGGGTAGTTATAAGGGTTCCTTTAAGGGTTCCTTTAAAGGGATCTCTAGGGATTCTATAAGGGTATAGGGATTAGGGTTCAAGGGTAGATATAAGTAGGGTTCTAAGTAGGGTAACTATATGTACTCACAACCCATATGAGGGGACCTATAACTCCACTTATAACTACCCCTGAACCTCCAAGTAGAGGTTGTCCCGAGACCCGCAACACTACATTGAGCCCTCAACACCGAACCCTCAGCCCCGAAACGCCAAACCCGAAACCCTCTCCCGGGAGAACAGTGCGAACCCTCGCAGAACCCTTCTGGACATCTCCAGTAAACCTGCACCTTAAGGAAAAAAGCCCTGAAAGAATCCTAAGTCTATCGAAGTCGAGTTCCTTCCCCAACCCTAACCCCAAACCCTAAACCCTAAACCCTGCTGATCTTCCCCATGTCGGGCCTCAGCATCGCGAGCTCCTTGCGCCTGAGCCCAGTCCTGGGTCGATTTCAATAAAGGGCTTACCCAGAGACTCCAATATCCCTTAATCAAGGAGTCTACCTTAAATTAAAGTAGGATCCCTAATCTGATTTAAAATATTCCTTGATTAAGGGACATTGGAGTCTCTGGGTAGATTGCAGACACAAAACCTGCACTACCCATAATAAGGAATACACCATAACTCCCATAGTTTAGTTTAGGCTCATTCAGGTAATGCAGGATTTCTATCATCAACCGTAGTGGGGTTCCAGAGAGGAGTTTGGAGCTTCGGATTAGGGCTTAGGATTTAGTGTTTTAGGGTTTAGGGCTGCAGGCTTGTAGGGTTGCCGGGTTCGGGCACTACCTATAGTCTCCATTGTAGTTCCTTTTTCTGGTTAACCAAAATCTCTATTATAGGATCCTAACCATAAAGCTGGTTAACCCAAAAAAGGAACTACAATGGAGACTATACGTAGGATGAGCGCTGGGCTTCAGGGTGTAGCGAAGTGCCGCAGACCTCGCCGTCCTACCCCAGCTTTGAAGCAAAGCAGCAGCCAGCTCCTCAAGGAGGTGATCCTCCACGACCTGAAGAGTTTTGGCTCCAGGATAATACACGGTTGCTTTTTCTTGTTCTCACTTTTTCCCGGTTTAGGGTGTAGGTTTGACGGAAATACTCGCAACTATGCCACATTATCGTCCTTGGCATTAGTCTAATTATACAAAACTCTGTCCTACTCATTAAGGCCCCTGTATTTGGGGCGTTTCGTAGCAGGCCTGAATAGTTGGCAGCATTGCCAGTTCGGAATCCCTGGTAGAGATTCTCGACCTCTATAGTCGGGGATTTTAAGGTTTAGGGTGTAGGGCTCGGGGTTAGGGTTTGTGTCTTCGGGTTTAGGGTTTAGTGTTTAGGGCTTAGGGGATAGGGCTTAGGGTTGAGTGTTGAGGGCGCGATGCAAAGCAAAACCAAACCATCACCATCACTACCAGTGGAAAAGCCCTTCACTAAGCCCCAAACCCTGAAAACCAGATCCTAGACCAAGCCAACTCGATATCAACATGTCCGAAGCTCTCCACTTAAAGGATGATGGGACTTGGTAAGCAAGGCTATTTTTGCGTAGCTATACTTTCAACTACTTATTACGTATAACCCCGATTAGGGTATAACCATACTTAGTAAGTCCCATGATCCTCCAAGCAAGCTTGTGCTTCCCAGCTGCATGTTTCGTGATCCACGGCGTGAGTGCCTGTATGAGATCTCCGGGCTCGGGAGCGGTTCACGATTTGGGTACTACAAGGGCTCTTATCGTCATTGGAGTAGAATTTGGGGGGTATTTTATACGACATGGACCTGGGATCTTCAAGACAGGGGCGACCCTAACTTTCAGAAGTCAGTGGATACTCACAGCCGCACCGTCAACAAGCTTCGAACACGAGAGGAGTTGGCCAAGATCAGAAAGCACTCCCTGCCCAAACTCTCTCCAAGTCCTGCCGGCAAGACCCCGAAGCCTTACATCCTAGAGTATATTCAGGGTTCAAGGTTACGGGTTAAGGTCCTGAAAACCGAAACCCGGCCCCCCAGCTTCATGGTTCATGAGAGTAGTTGTAAGTAGTGGAAACTTCTCCAATACGGTTCTACGTAGTGAGAACCCTGATTATGTCGTCTCTAGCAACTCTCACCTACCAAGCCTCCTGTGCTTTTCAGTTAACCACTGACACTGAGTCCTCTAGCGCACGGTTTACTAGGATGTTCCGACTGCTGTTTAGGGTTTGGGGCTTAGGGCTATGCATGTCAGCACGAGATGGGGAACCCTAAACCCTAAACTCTAAAACCCTAGACCCTAAAGAGTACACCCTAACTAGACCCTAAAACCTGTAGATCCTAAGACCCTAAGCCCTAATTAACACCCTGAACCCCAAAACACCTATAGACCCTAAACCCTAAACTGTGAGCCTATGCAGCTCAGGCTGGTGGCCGGAAGGCACTCGCTTGTTTCAGGTGGCGAAGTCTTTATGGCCTCTAGGGCACTTAGTAGAACCCCGAAAGGACGGTTTGCCCCCATAGTGGGTGCCAGTGGCCTGTTGTCAAGGGCAGCAAGTTTTTGAGGAGGCTGCTCTGCTTCTGCGCTGTCCGTCAACCCCTGCTTTGTGCAGCCGCAATCCGATCGGGTCAAGCACACGGCAGCTTATGACGTAGTGGAACAAGTGAGCAGCGTATAGCGCTCTCGAATTGGCACGATCGAACTGTTCAGAAGCCGCTGCTTCCATTGCAGGCATACTGGCGCAGTGTCCCATGGGCCATCTCAGAATGCCAGTGGCATAATTGTCAAGAGCAGCTCTTTAAAAAGGGCTTAGGGTTTAGACCCTTTAGAAACCTGACAGCACCCTTCTACAGCCCTTACAGAAGCCTGATAGCGACCCTCTAGAAACTTTATCGAACACTTGCAGCACCCGTGCAGAACCTCCGTGGAACACTTATAGAACCCATTGAAGATCTCACAAAGACGCTTACAGAACCCTGATATTCTGGAAGAAACCTTTATAACCCTTCTACAATCCTTTAAAGAACCATGGCTAGAACCCGTTTGAAGTACACGTATAGAACTCTTTAAAGAATTTTCTTGAAACTGCATACCCTTTACAGAACCCTTTGAGGTTAAAGACTTACAGAACCCATATAGACAACTTTATAGAACCCTCCCCTTCCGCCACCCTAAACCCTAAACCCCAAACCCACCCCGTCTGCCACCTCAAGGAAGCCCTCTGCAGCGCCCGGAGCGTCGGCGACCCCGCGGCGCAGAGCGCCGAGGAGAGCCGATTGGAACGAAGGGGAGAGCCTTTGGGCGGCATGGAGTCTTTTGGGAGTTTCCGAAAATGGGGGTACCTTATTTTGGGCTCCTTACAATAAGGATCCTACTGTTTAGGGTACTATATTAGGCCTTTCTTTCGGGAAACTCTTAGTAGGATTTCGGGTTTAGGGGTCAGAGTTTAGGGTCTTAGGACTTTAGGGTTTCATGGTTTTAGGGTTTCAGGGGTTAGGGTTTTAGGGGTTCAGGGTTTGGGGTTTAGGGTCTAGGGTGCACGGTCTAGGGTTTAGGAGTTTAGGACTCAGGATTCAGGGTTTAGGGTCTAGCATTCCGGATTTCGGGCATAGATTTTGGGGTCCAGGATTTTGGGTTTTTGGGTTCAGAAGCTCCAATTCGAGCAGTCTCCAGTCGAGATCGCTGCTCCGATTTTTTAATATCTTCCCACCCACTTACTTACGGAATATACCTTTTATCATATTAAGAATCCTACTGCAAGTTAAGGTATATTCCTTAACTATAAGGGACATTGGAGTCTCTGGGCCTTCGAACCCCATAACATCACAAAAATATATGACTTTCTATTCTTTATTGAACCCTAAATTGTGAACCCAACCTAAACCCTAAACCAAGGTCACTAAATCCTGAACCCTGAGGCCTAAATCCTGATCCCCAAGGCCTGAATGCTGAATTCTGGGACCTAAATCCTAAACCCTTTAGGAATTAATCCTGAACCGTAGGGCCTAAATCCTTCATGCTGAACACTGCGACCTAAATCCCAAACCCTCACGGTCCCAAATTCTGATCAGTGGAGCCCGAAGCCGAAACTCAAAGCCCTAAAAACCTGAACCCTGGGACCTATGTCTAGACCCAAGAGTAACCTAGGAATAAAAAGGGTGCCCTTTTTTGTTTAAAGGGGCTTATAAGGGAACCTGAACCCTAAAAAAGGGAATAAGGGCCTACTCTAGGTCCTAGATGTAAATCCTGAACCATTTCGGCCTAAATCCCAAACCGCAGAGCCTAAATCCGAAACCCATGCTGAAACCTGGGACCTAAATCCCAAACCGCGAGGCCCAACTCCTGAACCCTACAAGCCGTTTAGGGTTTAGGGGTTTAGGGGTTTAGGGTTTTAGGGTTTAGGGTTTAGGGGTTTAGGGTTTAGGGTTTAGGGTTTTCGAGGGCCTGGGGCCCCATGACGCCAGCTACTACACAAAGCAGACTAGACAGAACAACACTCTGAAGGGCCTGGGATTTCAATAGGCCCTCCAACTCAACTGCCAATACGCGCTAAAAAATCAAATTCTCGTCGAACCGGTTTCGAGAAGGATTATGGTGCCCTAAACTATGACGGGTCCCAGGCCCCGCGAAAGGCCCCCGAAGGGTTGAAGTGTAAACCTTGATGCCCCCATAGACGACCCTTATAGGAACCCTCAACTGACCCTAGGATCCCTTATAGAACCCCTTGTAGGGATAAAGCAAAAAAGCATTTGCCATTTTTGGGGGGGGGGATCTGGGACCGGTTTTGGGTGTTGCGGTATAGAACAGGGGAGACTGTTGCTAATTATTCAGATGCCCACATGAAACCTCTCAACATGAAAGCCAGGTGCTTCCCCACACCGACGTGCTGCAACAAGCGCTGGGACAAGACATTGCCCAAGTTCGCGCCATTGTCCTTCGAAGATGTATGTAACCCTAAATCCTGAACCCTAAACCCTAATGGTGACCTTAGCATCGCTACCTTGGGGCGAGCGAATGAAGCTCGGGGTTTATTCTGCAGGCTCTAGGGTTTAAGGAGTTGCCGGCCAGGGTATACAAAGGTTTGCTTTTTCTTTTATAACTTCAAAGGGTGCAGGGACCGAGAAGAAAGGTGTCCTACCCAGGTCCTAGTTAGGGTCTGAAGCGCTGAAACACAAATGATTACGGTCTAAAACCCTTCACCCTAAACCCTGACGGCAAGATCCTAAACCCCTCAACCGGTAGACCCCTTGCAAGAGGGAACCCTAAATTGGACAAGCCCATACGTGTCATGGCGCACTATCTTCCTAAACGCCTCAGACCCCCCCCACACCCTAAACCCTACACCCTCTAAACCCTAAACCCTTTCGGCACCTTTCGGATAGCGGTAATGCCTCGGCTGATTGCGGAAGCACTCCTGGTCCGTGGGTAAGACTAACAAGGAAACTGGCAGGAATGGCCAGAAGCCAGCCTGGCAGTAAACCACGCTTCCACACGGAAGGGGAACTCCGGAAGCTTAAACGCAGTTTGGGAAAAGCAGCCGGAGGGCGCTGTCCAAGCAGCACGACTACAGTAGATCGCCGCATCGCGCAGCTCACTTCATTGGTGGTGCCTGGACAGCGGAAAGGCAAGCACAAAGCGCTTGCGCAGGAAGGGTACTACAGGGGTAGACCGCATCGCGCAATATACCTCATTGACACAACCTGTGCAGCAGAAGAAACGAACCCCTTGAAGTTCGAAAAGTTCATGGTGGCATCAAAAGCAGTACTGGCCACCGAGAAGTGCGCACTGCAACGCCGAGTTTGTAGCCTGGACAAGCACACGATAACGAAGAACTCCCCGTCTTCCTGTCGTAAAAGGATGCCATCTTGGGAAGCGAGGACAACGAAGTTGAGCCGGACAGTGTCCACGAAGAGAGAGACGACCAACCACTGAGCAACCAACAAAAACCAGCCACATGTGCCGTATGGGCCGACCAGCCGTCCCCATGGGCCATGCCCCAGATGGAACTGAAACAGAAAGGGCAGCAATGGGACCTCCAGTAAGCTGCAGGTTGCAGGCCTTCTCCCGACAAATGTTGACCCTGATATAGCACAGCAAGATGGGATGCAAGTCATCCCAAAAGGCAAGAAGATCCACGTAGCAAGAACCGAAAACCGCCATGCTGAATGACCACATGTCCTCTCCCTCTGTGCTTCAACCACGAAAGCCTTAGTGCCACCGCAGCTCGTCAAGCAAATGACCTGCGTCGACAATAAACGGTGCAAGATGCCCATGGCGAAAGAAACTAGAAGGAACCTACCACCCGAGCGATCTGCCTGCTCCGCCACACCACTGGAAGGAGCTCGGGCCACCGTGGCTTAAACCCTAAACCCTAAACCGAAAGCCCCTAAACCTAAACCCTAAACCCGAAACCCCTAACCCCAAAAGCCGTAGAGCCCGACAGTGCTATACCCTCAACCTCTGAAACCCAAGCCCCAAACCCTGAATCTTCAACAACCCCGGGCCTCAAACGCCCAAAGCTCAAGCCCTAAATTTATAGGATCCTTAAGGGAGGGTGGTTCAAGGGGGGAGGGTATAAGGAATCCTTAGGGGACCGTAAGGGAACCTTAGGGAGTACTAGGGAGAATTAGGGATCACTAGGCTATATACCCCCCTTGGACCCCCCTCCCTTAAGGATACTATAATAAAGCCCGGAAGCTTGAACCCTATAAACCCTAGACACCACGAGAACCCTAAGAAAACTACTACAGAACCCGAAGAAAGAAGACGTTTGGGTTTGGGGCTTAGGGTTTTTATGCACCAAAAACTACTACAAAACCTTAGGAAAAAGATACCCTAAACCCTATACCCTAAACCCTAGACCCTAAACCCTAAACCCTTAACCAAAAACCCTAAGCTAGAAGATGTCCTGATGCACAATCTTGACAGCCTTCAGGAGCGCCTTGAAGAACTCCTGAGGTGGGCTGCAGGTCAAAGGCAAAGCTCTGTGTTCGAGCTTCACGGTCTGCATTAGGGTTTAGGGTTTAGGATTTAGGGTTTTTGAGTCAGTTAGAGGTTTAGAGTTAGGGCTTTTGGGTATATTATACTCGAGCTATAATACGGAGTCCTGAGGAAACCGCAACCCGTGAATCCCAAACCCAAAGACTGCGACAGGAAAGCGCAGAAAACGACACTGGATCAGGAATCTAGATTGGTTACGATATTTAGGGGCAATTAAGCTTCCGGGCTCACCCACGAGCCGAAGCCAGAAAAAGCAAGAAACCCATACATGTTCAACCCTTGAGTGGCCCGCGATGCTTGAAGATGATGACAAGAGAACATGAGGAGACTAGTATAACTATAACGGTGACGATGATGATGATGCCTTCGGTAAGAACACTGACAGCGACGATGCCGACGGCTATCGAAACAACGCTGGCACACAGCCTCGCTACATTCCGAAAACATCGCGCCTTTTCCACAACTAGGTGTTGCCTGAATATGTGCAGTACGAGAATATCTTGCCAAATACGGCCTCGCACTAGTTGGGCCTGCGACACTCCAACAAGCACTCCTCTTGTGGGATGCTCAAAATCAAAAATCGTATTGGGCACGGAAGTAGGACCAGTCCACAGGTTTTCCATGCTCTCCATCCCTTCCAGCCGAAACTTTGAATTGGCCAACGACTGTTCGCGGTCACGGGTACATGAGCCGTCGATCTTCTGAAAGAAGGGGATATGCACCGTAGTAAAGATGGTTGCACCACGCACCACGCTCCAACTTGATGTAGCCCCACTCGCCCCACTCGTCGCCCCAGCTGTTCTTCACAAGCCAGTAGTCCATGCCCCGCTCCGTGCCATAACCGACCACCAAAATGGAATGGTCAGGAGCATTGTTGCAGGAATCAGTGCTGTAAACGCCACCCCGGTAGAGCTGGAAGGGTTGGGAGAGTTCTAGGCTCGCGGAGACCGGCTGTGTGGCGACAGCTTCCATGAGCATTCGAACGTTGCTCGTCTCCACAGCCATGTAGGGAAAATTCACGTCAAGAAACCCCTCTGGCAAACCCACCTTGCAGTCCTCAGCATACTCCATGCAAAACTCTGTGTCTCTGCCTTCGAAAGGGTAGCTGGCCTCGGTTCAAAGAACATAGGGCCCTGAATGATCAAAAAAAGGTCGTATTTAGGGTTGAGGGGCTGGGGCTCAGGGTTTAGGGTTTAGGATTCAGAGTTTATGGTTTAGGGGATTTGGGGGGGGGGGGGGGTATAAATATAAAAGGGCTGCAACGGGATAAACCCTAAACCACTACTGTATAGTGGCCCTGTAGCGGGCCTCGGTGCAAATAGCCATCCCCGATTGGGACATCCAATCGAAAGCTGACCATGGGTCGCCTTTGCCGCAGCCTGCCACAAAAACCAAAGGGTTGGGGGGTTTACCTTAACCCCACGTAACCTACCTTTTTAAGGACTTATATAAAGAAATCATATTAAGGAACCCTAAAAAGGTAGGTTCCTTAGGGTCCAGGTAGGGTTGAGTTTTTTTTTTGAACGCCTTTTTCGTCCTCGCAACTAAGGTTGGGCGAATCCACCATTGTGGAAGGCTACCTTCGGACTAGGCTTCACGCGTAGTCACCCTTGAGGCCCATAGGGTTGAGGGTTTAGGGTTCAGGGCTTCGGGTTTAGGGTTTTGGGGTGTAGGGTTTTTGGGGCTTTGGGGTTCAGGGTTTAGGGTCTAGGAGTTTAGGGTTCAGGGTTTAGGGGGCATAGGGCCTAAACCCCAAATTTAAAGGCCCGACAGCCAAAAGACCCTAAGACCCTCAACAAAGGCCCTAACACCGCCTGCCAGGAAAAAGTCACCGTTTTCGTATCCATAGCCTTGGCTGTCCAGCTTCCCTTATTAGGGTTGAGGGTTTAGGGTGTAGAGGGTGTAGGGTACCCTTTTAGCTGCTATTCCGTCTCTGGTCTGAAGACACAGAGTCCCCTGAGGATACTACTGGGCGACCTGGTGTGGAAACACTTCAGAGCGACCTAGAAATCTCAACCCCTTATAGAAGTCACTGGAAGCCCTACAAAAATCCATCAGGGTACTACCGTGGTCACCCCTAAAGCAAAAAAAGCTCTTGAAGAATGCTTCGGGCCTTAAGGGTACGGTGGATGATATAAATCCTGCACTACCTTAAGGACCCTAAACTATGGAAATATGGTATCTTCCTTATTATGGGTAGTGCAGGATTTATATTATCAACCGTACGACTGTGCGATCTGGTAGCTGCAGTCACCGACTTGCTGGAAGCTCAGCTGGATGAGCTTTCCGGTCTTGAGTTTCCAAGCCTGCATAGTGTTAGGGTGTAAGCGTTCAGGGCTTCGGGTATCCCCAAACCCTATAAATCCCAAAAGCCTACATCCGTAACCCGTACCCTAAGGGTCCAAGTAGTCCTGATTTATGGTTTTTGGCACCCAAAAAAGGCACCAAAATCCTATAATGAGGAGTACCTGGACCCTTAGGGGTAGGGTCACAGGCATAGGGTCCACGGGTTGCGGTTCTAGTGTTTATGGCCGAAGGTGGTCGAAGGGTTTAAGGTTTAGCACGGGTTCTGAGAGGTTTCAGGGCCCACAAAATTCACATAAGCAGGCAAGAGCACTGGGGAAAGTGAAAACTTATCCCAAATTGCCACCGTGAAGCTCCCTCCAAGGCACCAATGGCACTGATTGCCCAGCAATTTTGGCAATCTTCCTGGTTGACGACCGGCGTAACAGCTCCCTCACTCCTCCAGTCGAATGAGCTGGGCAGACGATAACCTTGCTTGGCGAGCTGCCCTGGCAAGGACTTCGGTGCCTTGGGTGGTACCTTCACAGCTCCTGTTCTCTTCTTCTTGAACTCCTCCGTACTTTCGTCTGCAAACTTGTTAATGCCAAGGGTGTAGGAAAGATTCTTGGTGTTCTGCTGCTGAATGTACCTGTAGTTTTTTGCAAAGGCACTGAACCTTGCAGGCTTCTCGATGTCATCGTAGAACTTGCTGAAGTCCCGCTGGAAAGCCTTGAAGGCTTCCTCCACGTCTTCGAGGCCCTGAAAATCACTCCCCTTCTGGTTTAGGGCTTAGGGTTTAAGATTTATAAGAGACTTTAAAGACTCCGCTTCTTCTTCCTTGAAGGGTTATAAGAGACTTTAAAAACTCCGCTTCTTCTTCCTTGACGGGCTATAAGAGACTTTAAAACTAAACGAATGTCTGCAATCATGCCCCAAGCAGCCTGGACGTTCTCCAGGGGCTTCACCTCTTGCGCGACGACAAGTAAGCCCAGGCACCTAGTCTGTGGTTGGGATAGCATGAAACATTTAATTTTCTATTCCTTCTTGGGTTTAAGTACTCATAAACGTGTATATAAAACGTTACCCAACTATGACAAAGGCACGAAAACGCGAGCGCTCGCAGCATGTCAGCGGCTCTTCGGCGGAATGGGGCTTTTGCGTTGACCTACTACTTCGCAAATGGCTGCGCGCTCGCAAGCAGTAGCTATCGAAACAGCTTTGGGCAAAAAGGTTTAGGGGTGCTTGCACACAAAGCATCACTAAATGTTACGCCGACCTCTGCACTCAGCACCCCCTAACTAGCAAGGTGCAAGGTTTCTTTGGCAGAATGCTCAGCGTAGTCGTTGCAAGCAGATAGCCTTGTGCCTACTACTCTGCCTTTGTATGGAGACCCCCCCAGAAGAAGCTTATATGGGATGGGTTACGGATTGTGTTGGCACGGCTTTTCTCAGAGTGTTGCTAGACCGCAAAGCCTTAAGGCCTAATCCCTAGATTATCCACCCGAAACCGATGATCACGTGTTTGTCCCCAAACCTCTACTAAAAGTCCTCCCACGCTAGCTTGAAAGCTTAGGGCACAAACGTCAGCCAAATTTAGGAGTGAGGATTACGGGGACCCTGGGCGATATAGACCCTCTCAATAAGGTCCCTTTCAAGAGAGCCAAAAGTAGGTCCCCTTTAAGGGGTCTGCCTAATACTTTAGAAGCTGCCCCCACCCTGTAATAGTGACCATAAGGATTATATAGGATTATATTAGGGCCTTATTATATTCCTATTATACCACTATTACGGGGTGGGGGCAGCTTCTAGCTGATACTAGGTTGGACTTAAGTCCCCTTACTAGATGTCGATCTCAACAGTCCCCCAAAGTAAACCCCAATAATACCCCTTGTAGTAACCCTTATGGACCCCTTTATAGGAACCCTAAACCCTATAATACTAGTACTAAACCGAGTTCATGTCAAACAACAGAAGGGTTATTTGTCCCGAACCGATACCTACACTAAACCCTTAACCCTAAACCCCAAAACCCTAACCCCTGCACCCCAAACCCCTAAACCCCTGAACCCCTAAACCCCTACACCCTAAACCCTAAACCCTAAACCCCAAACCCTAAACCCCTAAACCCCTAAACCCTAAACCCTAAACCCCTAAACCCCTAAACCCTAAATCCTAAACCCTAAACCCTAAACCCCCTAAACCCCCTAAACCCCTAAACCCCTAAACCCCAAACCCTCAAACCAAAACCCCTAAACCCTAAACCCCTAAACCCCTAAACCCCAAACCCCTAAACCCCTAAACCCCTAAACCCCTAAACGCCTAAACCCCTAAACCCCTAAACCCCCAAACCCCTAGCGAGACCTAGCTTACGCCTGAGCAAGACCGGCCTGAGCAGCTTCCTCTGCCTCGTGCGCCTGGCAAAGGGAGGAGCCTTACTTTCCTCAATAAGGGTTTAAGGGTTTAGGGTTTAGGGTGTTTTGTTTAAAGGCCCTTTTCTGTGAAGGTTTACTTGGAGGTTCGTGGGTGGTTATAAGTAGGGTTATAGGTAGGGTAACTATACTTGTAACCCATATTAAGGCACTTATCACCCTACTTATAACTACCCCTCAACCTCCAAGTAGGGGTCTAGGAGGTTAGGGTTTTAGGAAACAAATCGAAAAGGTTAATGCTACTAAACTAAAGCATAAGAACACCAACAACGTTTCAGGGTTGGGCATCGGAGAACTTTGGGGTGTTTAAGGCGGACTGGTGCCTGTTTGAGCATGTACCCTAAACCCTAAACCCTAAACCCTAAACCCGGGGTTTACGTTGGGAGAGTTTGCATGATTGAAGGGGTTAGGGTTGTTAAAGTGCTGAGGGTTCAGAAAGTCAGGATTTCGGGGGAGCTTTCATGTTGCCTTGTCTCATCAACTATCTCGAGCTTTCTGTACTATATGGGGGGTTTCCGATAATTAGGGTACCTCATTTTGGGGGTCCATATATATATATATATATATAATAAGATCCTACTACTTAGGATGCTATACAGTATTGGGGTCCCCAATTTTCAGAAACTCCCATATGATTCACCAGTCCACACCCGGCAAAATGAGAACGCCGCAGTGCCTAACCCCCTAAATCCCCCTAAACCCTCGGGGTATGGGGTTTACGGGAAAGGTCACACGGTTGTTGGGGTTTATGGTTGAGGGGAAGAGGGTCCTAGGGTTCAGGGCTTCAAAAAAAAAGGGTCTTCGGGTTTCGGGGTAAAGGGTCTTAGGGTTTAGAGTTGAAGGATGTTTTAGACCCATCTGGGAGTTTCCGAAAATTAGGGGTACCTTATTCGGGGGTCCTTATAATAAGGATCCTACTGTTTGGGTACTGTATTAGGGTCCCCTATTTTCTGAAACTCCCATCTCAAGGTACGCTTCTTTTCCCCGTGATGCACTGGCCTGCGTCCGAAGCAGCTTGATGAGCGACCACGCAACCTGGCTAGCTTCCATAGAGGCCCACGGGACTTAGTTGAAGCTGTAAGCTTCTACACGTTCGAGGGACTTGGTGAGAAGGGCTTTAAGTAGAACTTTAGCTGCCTTTCTTACTGGGTCACGTGATCGCTTCTCCCATTCAAAGGACCAGCTGTGCTAATAAATAAGGCTGCGCAGGCCTTCAGGAGCTTTAGATGGTGTCCTTGGTGTTTTACACGGGGCTTAAAGTGTACTTCAAGGGAGAGTTATGCGGCTTCCTGGGCAGTTCCTTTAACGCCAAACCCACACGCTGGTTCAGCCCCAACCCTGCACCTTGACACCGACACCCTAACCCCTAAACCCTAAACCCCTAAACCCCTAAACCCTAAACCCCTAAACCCTAAACCCCTAAAACTCTAAACCCCTAAACCCCTAAACCCTAAACCCCTAAACCCTAAACCCTAAACCCTAAACCCTAAACCCTAAACCCTAAACCCCACACGCCTAAATCGTGAACCCTAAACACGCAGACCCCAAGCCGATAGTCCCGAAGCCCCAGGCCCCACCTCACGAACGTCCGTGCGCGGAGACAGGCTCATAGAGAGCAGCAAGGAAGGCAAGTTGCCCTGAACCACCTTCGCTCAGGGTGTATAGGGTGTAGCGATTTAGGGTTTACGGGGTGTAGGGAGTAATAATATACAAGGGATATGGGGGCTTCTGGAGTGGGGCTTGAGGGTTTTGGGCTGTAAACGTCTGGGTTTAAGGTTCTGGGGTAGGTGGTTTGGGGGCCAGCCCTTTGGCTTAAGAGCTGGGGAGGGTTTAGGATTCAGGGTTTGCGGAGGCCACGCGACACCGCAGAGGAACTGGTCATCTTCATCGGCTCATACACGACCCTAGATGGAAGCAAGATGTCAGAAAATGATACGAGCAACTTGAGTCGGTGGACCACCTCGCAGCTTGCTTACCTCACGGTTGATGATATAAATCCTGCATTACCCATTATAAGGAGTATACCATACTTTTCATAGTTTGGGGTCCTTAAGGTAATGCAGGATTTATATCATCCACCGTAGTGCCGGGTTTAGAGCCGAGGCCTAGCTTAAACCCCAGATCCCGGCCATCAAGAAGCCGAGACACATGTGGGAGCTTCCAAAAATGAGGGGTACCCTATTTTGGGGTCCTTATAGGGATCCTACTATTAAAGTACTATATTAAGGTCCCCGATTTTCGGAAACTCCCATTTTACAACAAGCAAACAATCACCCCGAAGTCCGACACCCCGACGCAAAAGCCATGATCCTCGGGCCCTAAACCTCAAGACCTAGGTTTCTGAGTAACCCCTTTATAATATAAGGCTACCCTTTTTCCTGCTATTCGGTTTTAATAAGGGGACCCTAAACTAAAACGGGCAAAAGGGCACTACTCAGGAACCTAGAGACTCATAGTCCAAACCCGGAACACAAAACCCCAAGCCCCAACTAGACCCAAGAGTAACCTAGGAATAAAAAG
This sequence comes from Symbiodinium sp. CCMP2592, assembly GCA_905221615.1. Lineage (NCBI taxonomy): Eukaryota > Dinophyceae > Suessiales > Symbiodiniaceae > Symbiodinium > Symbiodinium sp. CCMP2592. Next base: position 37,293 of record CAJNDT010000837.1, on the reverse strand, counting down.
GGTGCCCTTTTTTGTTTAAAGGGGCTTATAAGGGAACCTGAACCCTAAAAAAGGGAATAAGGGCCTACTCGAGGTCCTAGCCAAACAAAAAATAAAAAGAAATAACCATTTCCAAACCCTAAACCTCCAAACTCCAAGACGGGAGTCCAAAAACCCTGAGTCCTAAACCCCTGATCCCAAAATCACAGCAGCTCTAAACCCTCAACCCCTGACCCCCTTCAACTCCGGACCCCCTAAACCCTAACACTCCTAAATCCGCGAAAGAGCTGACTCCTGAATCCCAACCTCGCGGTGACGGCATCGAACCACCACCAAGCTCGTCAAGCGCACCAGGCGAACGGTCTGCAAGCTTTTCATGATATTTTGGGGGCTGTTAGGGTTCCAGACCGGTTCCACCAGGGTTCTACGCGGCACTGTGAGTTCAGGGCTTGAGGGTTAAGAGCAACGGGTTCGAGGGATAGGGATGTGAGGGTTTAGGGCTTGATGCTTCAGAATTTGGGCACTTGGAGGAAAAGCTTCAGCAGCCGCACCCTTTCTCCCAATTAGCCCGGAACATCCACTCAAACTTCATGCATCCAAGTCAAAGCTCAAAAGATTAACAACCCTAACACCCTAAACCACTAAAGCTCCATAAACCCTAAGCCCCAAACCTCTAAACCCAACAACGAAAACCCTGCCCAGTGCCCTAGCAGGGCTCCTCCGCATCAGAGACAGGACTGTCTGAAGCAAGTCCCTGGCCAGGCGCCCGGGGTTTACGATAGAGGGGGGGGGGGGGCCCAAGCCGGGGCGTATAGAACCCAAAACTTCAAGGGCCCCTATACTTTTAAAGGGAACTCCAGAAAGTTGGAATATGGATTAATGGTAGGATCCCCTATAATTTACCTTAAAGGGGTTAGGATAATGATATTCCAACTTTCTGGCTTCTACTGTATGAGATTTGGGGGGGTGGGGTTCAGAGCTTCGGGCTTAGAATTTCGGGCTTAGGGTTTGGGTTATAGGATTTCGGGTTTGGGGGTTAGGGCTTCGGGGTTGGGGTTTAGAGTTTTGGGTTTGATGTTTAGGGAACCATAAACTCTGAAACCTACAATTAAGATCCTACAGCCTAAACACTTGCAAAACAAATACAGCACCGAAACAAGTAAAAGACGCTGAAGCAACAAACCCTACATCTATAGGCCCTAAACCCGAAGGCCCGAAACCCTGAAACCCCTATGCCCCGAAAGCCTATAGTCGAAACTCCTACAACGCTAAAGTCCCACACAGAGCTACACAGACTTGGAGTTTCCCTAAGGATTGAGTGCCTCCTCTTCAATTTTCAAGGGCCCTGATACCAACCATCTCATTCTAAGCAACTGTGTTTGAGAGTTTCGGAGCAACCTCATATCCATCTTATACTCAAGTGAGCATAAACAATATGATATTGTTTACATCCTGCACCTCTGACCCAGAGAGACTCCATCATCCCTTAATTAAGGAATAGTCCTTAAAATTTATTAGGGGTCCTACTATAGTTTAAGGTATATTTCCGTAGTTAAGGGATGTTGGAGTCTCTGGGAACCTGAAACCCTAAACCCTATAGATCCCTGTACAGGGAACCCTTAAAGGAACCCTTATGGATCCCCAAACCCTAAAACCTAAATCCCGAATACGTAAACCCCTAAGCCCTAAACCCTAAACCCTTTATAGAACCCTTATAGATCCCTTTAAGGAACCGTTATGGATCACTTTAACAGGACTCCCTCCCCACCTGGCTCAGCAACGAGAAGACCTGGGAAATCGCAGACGGTCGCAGAATGCCTTCGGCCTTGCATGGGCGTTGGGGGTCCTATTAAAAAAGGAGCCGTAATAATTCGAATAGGATTCCTTAAAGGGTTCCTTGTAAAGGTGTCTATAAGGATTACAATAAGGGATACTTTGGGGGTTTAGTATAAGGGCCTTAATAAATCGAATATGGTTTTGGGGCTTTTAGGGTTTAGGGCTCCTTAAAGGGGTTTATAAGGGTTACCATAAGGGTACTGTAATTCAAGAGCCTTGCTAATTGGAATAGGGTTTTGGGGCCCATTATACTATATTATACACAGAAGCCTCCAAAATAGTATAGATAATTATTGAAGCTCCTACATTATGTCAGGGCTGGTTGGGTTCAGGGTTTAGGGTTTAAGGTTTGAGGTTTAGAGTTTACGGTTCAGGGTGAGGGTTCAGGTTTAGGGTTTGGGGACTATAGGTGAAACTTCTAAGGATTTCTCAGTATCAGAAGGCCCATGCAGGTTCTGGCTAGGATACGGCTGATGATATAAATCCTGCATTAGCCATAATAAGGAATATACCATAATTCCCATAGTTTAGGGTCCTTAAGGTAATGCAGGACTTATATCATCAACAGTATGGGGTGTACGTCTCTTAGACTGCAAGAATCGATATAATTAGAATAGGGCTTTGGGGCCCATTCTAATATAGTTATAAAAAGGAACCCTCACAATAATCATAATCAGAAGAAGAATGTCGTTGGTAACTGTTTAGGCCCCTACATTAAACGTGGCCGGTTTAGGGTTTCTAAGCCCCCCAAAATCACAAAAGCCGAAAACCCTGAAACATTAAATCCTGATTTTGGCGCTCAGCCCCAAGCCCCTAAAATCCCTAACCCTAAACCCTAAACCCCTAAACCCTTAAACCCTAAACCTCAAAACCTTGAAAATGTACTTGCTTCTCGGTTGACGCCACGGCTCTGGGTTTATAGGGTTTAGGGCAGGGTTCAGGGTTTAGGGTTTAGGGAGTGGCGCATAAGCGGAAGTATCTGACCGTTGGAGCCTGATCGTGGATGGCTCTTTCTTTTACCCGTGCCGTCTAAGCCGGCCAAACCACCCAAACCTATTCCTTTTCGGGCGCCCCAAGCTTTTCTGTATTTCGTCAACCGTCTTGAGGGCAGGTCAGGGCAGGCAGGGCAGGGCAGGGCAGGCAAGCACAGGCAGGCCAGTGCAGGACAGAGGGCAGCGGGGCGGGGCAGGGCAAAAAACCGGCTGGGTGGAAGGCTTGGGGTTTTGGGGCATTGACTTTATTCAGGGACCAGTACTGGTCCCGAGGAGAACGTGTTCCGGTACCGGGTACGACGTGCCTGCTACGGCCTACGGTCCTCATGGCTGCGGAGAGGCGGGCGAGCATACCCAGAGACTCCAATATCCCTTAATTAAGGAATATACCTTGAATTATAGTAGGATCCCTAACATGATTCAAGGAATATTCCTTAATTAAGGGATATTCCTTAAAATATAGTAGGATCATGATTTAAGGAATATTCCTTAATTAAGGGATATTGGAGTCTCTGGGTACCGGGTCGGTCTGCGTCATCGAGGTCGAGGGGCTTCAGCGCGGCCCCTCGACAGAGGTGGCCGAGGCCTTGAGTTTATAGGGTTTAGGGTTTAGGGTACGGGCTTTAGGGTTGAGGGTAGGGACTTTAGGGTTGAGGGTAGGGTTTAGGGTTTAGGGTTTAGGGTTGAGGGTAGGGTTTAGGGTTTAGGGTTTAGGGTTGAGGGTAGGGTTTAGGGTTTAGGGTTTAGGGTTTAGGGTTTAGGGTTTAGGGTTTAGGGTAGGGTTTAAGGTAGGGTGTAAGGAGCTAGGGCTCAGGAGAAAGAACGCAGTTCCGAGTTGCGCTTATAGCTTCGTTTCGAGGGCTTGAGGTAGGGTGCAAAGCTCGGGCTTGGAAATCACAAGCTCAGTGCTTGTACTACCGGCGCTTCGAGCTCTCCAGCTTGGACACGAAACCCTTAACCCTGAACCCCTAAACCCCTAAACCCCTAAACCCCTAAACCCCTAAACCCCTAAACCCCTAAACCCCTAAACCCCTAAACCCCTAAACCCCTAAACCCTAAACCCTAAACCCTGAACCCCTAAACCCCTAAACCCCTAAACCCAAACCCTAAACGCCTGAAGCCTACTGCACCCTGCTCTAAACCCCTACGTCCGAAACCCCTAAACCGCTAAACCCCTAAACCCTAAACACCTAAACACCTAAACCTCTCTAGGAAACAGGAAACCCAGAAAGAGCCTCCAAAGTGCCGGTGTGGAAGACGGTATCTTCGGGTATTGCGTTTGCCTCGCGGGTCTAGGGTTTGGGCTTCAAAGGGGTACAGGGGGTTGGCGTTTAGGGATACAGTAAACGCCTAAAAGTTGGAAACCCAATAGCCTCAGTCCTTAACAGTAATGTATAGGGAATCCCAGCACTATTTGGCCTTAGCAAAGTTTCCAACTTTCTGGGGTTCCCTATATGGGTTCAGGGTTTTGGGTTTTAAGGCGGGCGGTTCAGACTCGAGGGGTTTAGCTTAGGGTCGCGGTTCAGGAGCTTTGGGTTCCCAGAGACTCCAATATCCCTTAATTAAGGAATATTCCTTAAATCATGATCCTACTATATTTTAAGGAATATCCCTTAATTAAGGAATATTCCTTAAATCATGTTAGGGATCCTATTATAATTTAGCGAATATTCCTTAATTAAGGGATATTGGAGTCTCTGGGTTTTGGGGCTTAAGGGCTTTTCGTGAGCGCCTCTTTCCGGCTTAGGGGGGGAGCCGTGGGGTCTCGGACTGTTTACGTAAGGTTTCCGAGCCTTTTTTTGGGAAATGCAGAATTTATATCATCAACCGTTTCTATCAGAACAGGCCTTCTGGGTTCCTTGTACTATGTTTGCATAGAGACGATGAAGGAACTCCAAAACTAAATATCCAGATCCTCGAAGCCCCTAAACCTCAAATCCTAAACTCTGTAGCTAGGTCCCTAGGTTCTTGAGCAATTGACCCCTTAATAATAAGGGTACCCTTGTTCCTACTATTCCCTTTTAATAACGGGGACCCCAAAACAAAAAGAGCAAAAGGGTACTGCGGTTGATGATATAAATCTGTCTTACCCACAATAAGGAATATACCATATCTCCCATGGTCTGGGGTCCTTAAGGGTACAGGAACCTAGGTAAACGCCCTAGCCTTGCCTCCTCAAGGAGCCGACCCAGATGGCCGCTCCTGAGGGTGCTCAAAGCAGTGCTTCAGGGTTTGAGAAGTTGTTCAATCACTTCAAACAACCCCCCGAATAATAACAACTTCAGGGTTTGAGAAGTTGTTCAATCACTTCAAAATACTTCAAACAACCCCCCGAATAATAACAACACGTTGGAGCGAGCCCTCCCGAAATCACTCCTGCCGTTTAAAACTTAATTTGCATCGGGAGCAAGAGCAGGAGCAAGAGCAAAGGCAAGAGCAAGTGGAGTAAGAGCACAAGCAAGATCAGGAGGAAGAGCAGGAGCAACAGCAAGCGCAAGACAAGGCGCAGCAGCGAGAGCAAGAGACACAGCAGGAGCAGGAGCGAAAGCCTGCGCAGGAGCAAGAGCAAGAGCTCTCAAAAGTGCCAGTAGAGATATCAAAAAAGAACTCTAATCATAAAAACACTTTCCCAGTTTCTATTGGGGCCCCCCGTTTAATATTATAGGGAAAGGATTAATGGTGGCGAATAGGGCTTACGGTCTAGATGATGGATGTTGCTTAATGGTGACTTATGGGGTTTAGGGTTCTACAAAGGGTTCATATGGTTGCGTAAGGGTCTCTGGGTTTAGGGTCTTACAGGTCCTTGAACCTGAAATTCATGTGGGCCGGGGTTAGGTAGGGTATCTGTGGGTAAGCTTGGGGTGTGTTCTTTCCTCTGACTCTGACTGATTCTGAAATGCCGCTCCCCGCCCCCCTCCAACACACCAGCCTCGATCGTAGAGCCACAGCAACATCGAGGGACCTAGAGAAGGCACCTCCTTAAATGCAGCTAGGGGCGAGAACTGCATCTAGTCCCTGAGCCTGAAGCCCGGAACCCCGTACTAAACTTACCTTTGGTTAGTAAGGACTGGAGGAATGGGGTAGAAATACAACTGCTATTACTACCATTCTTCCATTCCCTACCAAGCAAAGGCCAGTAAACCGTCAGTGTAGGATCCTTACCCTAAACCCTAAACCCTAAACCCCTAAACCCTAAACCCCTAAACCCTAAACCCTAAACCCTAAATCTGGACCGAGGCGCAGTGCATTTGCCAAACGCTCGTCCAAGGATGGCACCCAAGGCATCGAGGAGTCCTGTGGGTTTAGGGTTTAGGGTTTAGGGTTTAGGGTTTAGGGGTTTAGGGTTTAGGGTTTAGGGTTTAGGGTTTAGGGTTTAGGAAGGTGCCTGGCAAAACCCTCGGCATCTAAGGACTCATACATTAAGGCTTTTGGGCCCAAAAACCATGCTATGTAAGGCTTCTGGGCTGTTTTGATGCCCAGGGAAAGGGTTGCAAAACTCAAGATACTAGAAACAAGGACTCTGGAATGTGGAATTTGGGGGGGGTTCTTGATAACAGGGCTAGACTGCTTAGGGTCCGCAAGATCAGGATCCCAGTAGCTTCGGTCCAAATAATTAAATAGGTGGGGTTAGGGTTTAGGGTTTAGGGGATTCTGCATTTTCTGAAGCTCCGGCTGAGTGTGGCGAGTGTAGCAGCAGCAGCAGCAAAAGCAGCAGCAGCGGCAGAGGTACTACGGCCGATGAGATAAGTCGAAATCCAATGGGCTTGGACGATAGGAATTATGGTATGTTCCTTATGATTATGGGTTATGCAGGATCCGTATCATCAACCGTAGTAGGTTTGGGGGGAATTGGGTTGTGGTACCTCAGCGGGTCTTCGGCTAGTAGGGCGGTGTGGCGGTGTGTTCAGCAACCCTGAACCCTAAAACCGCAAACCCTCAGCCCTCAACCCCAAACCAAAAAAGAGCCTAAACGCCGATAAAGCCTCACTTAACCCAAACATCCTACCTTTTTTAAGACTTATAGAAGGAAATCATAGCAAGGATCCCTAAACAGGGTAGGGTTCTTGTGGTCCAGGTGAACCCTAAAACTAAGGTTAGAAGTATGGGCCCTAATATAGACCCTTAGGCTTTTCTGAGGGAGTTCCAGGGACCCTGACGAGTCTATACAGGGTATGTAGTAGGTATATAAGGATCCCAGGGTTAAGGGCATGGTTTCAACCGTTGACTAAACCACTTAAAGGCTCATGGGACTTAGTAACTAAGGTTACTATTAGGGTAACTATACTAATAAGTACTTAGAACCCCAATTAAGGTACTTGTAACCATACTTTCTAAGTCCCATGATCCTCCAAGTAGGCCCTAAACCCTAAACCCTATAAATCCCTTTAAGGAGCCCTATAGATCCCTTTAAGGATCCCTTAAAGGAACCTTACTTACTATGTCCCATGATCCCCATTATAGAACCCCTACAGATCCCTTTAAGAAACCCATTATAGAACCCTATAGTACCCTTATTAAAAGGAACCCTAAACCTTACTTACTAAGTCCCATGATCCTCCAAGCAGGCTCCTCGGCCAAGCCAGCGGTCTTCGCGAAATGCGCAGCATTCCACCAAGCTCCAGCCTGGGAATGATGGGGTTTTGGGGTTTGAAGGTGTGGGGTTTAGGGTTTAGAGTTTAGGGTTTGGGGTTTAGGGTTTGGGGTTTAGGGTTTGGGGTTTAGGGTTTAGGGTTTTGGCTTCAGGGTTTAGGGTTTGGGCTTTAGGGTTTAGGGCTTGGGGTTTAGGGTTTGGGGTGTTGGCTTTAGAGTTTGTGGTTTAGGGTTTGGAGTTTTGGTTTTAGGGCCAGGTTTGCACGTTCGAATTCCAGGGTTGAGCGTCTCGATCGGGAGTGAAACTACACGGGTGGTTGTCAAAATTAGGGTCCCTTTTTGGGCCCCTATTATAACACGGCAGCACCAATTGTTGAGGGTACCCAAAAAGGGACCTGAATTTTGACAACTACCCATATAGTTATGGGTTCAGGGGCTTACAAGCCACATATGGGCGTAGGGTTTGGGGTTGCTCGCTAGATCCCAAAGGAGGAGAAATCTGAGTGAGTTTCCAGGAAAGCTTGCTGGGCATCTACATGGTCCCTTTGAGCCTACTTTTCGGGTATCATGGGGAGCTAAAGGTTAACCGTTTTGGTTGTATAGGGATTATAAAAAAGTTAAAGGTTACGTGCTCTACTACTAGGTAAGCTTGCATGATGACATTATAGTCCTGCTCTTGGCTGCAGCTGCCGGACCCACGACCATCCCTCGCAGAAGCCTCTGCAACTGCTCGACAACCTTGGGAAAGCAGCAGGAATCCTGCAACCAAGCACCAAACAAAATCCCACACCCCAAACAGCCCAAGACTTGAACTGAAACCTTGCAGAACACTTGTAGAACATGCATAGCACCCTTTCTGAGCAAAAGAACCCCTAAACCCCAAACCTCCTGCCGCCCCAGACGCCACGCAAAGCGCAGATACAAAGGCAGCGGTGCGCACCCGCGGATTTTCGTCGCTCTCCAGAAGGCCTGTGGCCTGAAGGGCATGGCTTCATACTTGGAGGTTCAGAGGTAGTTATAGACAGGGTTATAAGTCCCCTAATATGGGTTATAAGTATAGTTACCCTGCACATAACCCTACTTATAACTGCCCATGAACCCTAAACCCTAATCCCTAAACCCTATAACCCTATAGATCCCTTTAAAGGAACCCTACTTATAACTGCCCATGAACCCTAATCCCTATACCCTTATAGAATCCCTAGAGATCCCTTTAAAGGAACCCTGCCCATGAACCTCCAAGTAGGGGTCGGGGCTTCGGTTTCAGGGATTTCAGTTCAGCAATGGGGTCGTTTACGGTTCGCGGGGGCTGTTTACGAGATGTCTAGGGTTTAGGGTTTAGGGTTTAGGGTTTAGGGCTTAGAGTTCATGCAGGTCTAGGGCTTCCTCGCAGGATGTTGCGTGACAAGTGAAGCGTCACAAGTAAAGTAGCCACAAAGTACACGTCTAGCCTAAATATCAGGCAAATCTTTTTAAATCCCCTGAGGCTTTATGTACTCTTGGCTCCGAGGTTGTGTTTTGGTGTTTGGGGTGCATGGTTTGGGATTTGGCTGTGGCATGCAGGGTTGGGGATTCGTTGTTTTAGGTCTTTGGGGCTAGGCCCCAGCTGGGACTTAGGGGATCAGGCTACGGGCTCTGGGTGCTCGGCTAAATGCTAGTACAGGGATCAGCATAGTATTATAGTCGCTGGAGTTTATGGGGGTGAAAAGACTGCATTGCGATTGCCGAAAATGCAGACCTGGATACTAGGGTTAAAGGGTCCGTGTTGGTGGCGAAGGTCTGCCCAACCTTAGCAACCCGACACCCTAAATCCAAGGGTAAAAGGAGGGACCCTTAATAAGGACCCCTAGGTATATACCCATAAATATAGCTATTATATACCCATTATATAGCCCATCATAGGGTAGGGGTCCCCATTAAGGGTCCCTCGTTTTCCCCTTTGGCTAAACACATCGCTGAGCCCCCCAATCGGTATCAGGTTTAGAGTTCCCTTGAAAACCTTCTCCTCTCGAAAGAAAAACACACCCCAGGCTGCAAACGAGCCCAGCACGAGAGGCCACCGGTGGAGGAAAAAAACACTAAACCCGAAACCCTTATAATCATGCTGAACCCTAAACCCTAAATCCTAAACCCTAAACCCTAAACCGAAACCCTAAACCCCTAAACCCTAAACCTTAAACCCTGAGAATCATGCTGGACCTGACAGAGCTCACAGAGGTCACCCGAGGGCCGGCGTCTGAGCGCCGGGCCAGCTCCATCAGATCTTCCACAGCAGTAGGCGCCTTCCTCGAAGCTGGTTCTGGAATAAGGGCTTACTTGGAGGTTCCGTTAAGGGTCCCTTTAAAGAGATCCATAGGGATTCTATAAGGGTATAGGGTTTAGGTTCAGGGGTAGTTATAAGTCGGGTTATAAGTCCCCCTAATATAGGTCATACGCATCGTTACCCTACTTATAACCCTTATTAAAACTAACCATGAACCTCCAAGTAGGGTAGAGGGTTTACGGTGTAAGCTTCAGGGCTTTTTCCGGCTTCAAGGGCTTCAGGTCTGAGGCGCTTCGGGCTGGACATGGGTCGCCGGACGTGGCCCAAAACCCAGAGATTCCAATATCCCTGAATTAAGGAACATGCCTCAAATTATGGAAGGATCCCTGATATGATTTAAGGAATATTCCTTAATTGAAGGATATGCTTTAAAACTATAAAGCCCTCGAAACCCTGAACCCCTAAACCCTAAAACCCTCGAAACCCTACACCCTGAACCCCTCGAAACCCTAAAACGCTAAACCCATAAGCCCTGAAACCTGAAACCCCCACGCCCAGATCACAAACCCTTGACAGCAGACCCCATTTGCATCGAGGAGCTTCAACTTCTCAGCATCCGCCTTGCGAGGTTCGGGCTTCGGGTGTTTGTAGGGCATGTAGGGTCTAGGGCTTACCTTAAGCCGGAATAAACTACCTTTTTAGGGTTCCTTATTATGATTTCCTTAGTAAAGTCCTTAAAAGTGTAGGTTATTGCGGCTTAAGGTAGGGCTTAGGGTTCAGGGCTATTGTTTAGGGCTTCGGGCTGAGCGCTTGGGGTTTAGGGCAGGGCGTTAAAGTTTTGGGGTATGGGGTTTCATGAGTCTGCGCCGAATCAGCTAAGGAACTGAGGGTACATGAAGATGTTCAGCGATCACGGGAGGGGCTGATTGTTAATGTAGGGGCACTTGATAGTTAGAATAGGGTTTGGGAGTACCACTACATTCTCGGATATTCTAGTAGAGTCATAAAGCGGCACCTCGGGAATTGTGAACCCTTAAACCCCCAAAGGCCCACAAACAAAACGAAAAAAAACACACCAACTCGGTGGTTTAGGGTTTAGGATTTAGGGCTTAGGGTTTAGGGCGCCGAAGGCCCCGAACCCTAAGCCTCCAAGCCAAGCCCCTGAAGCCCAAAAGACATAAAACCTTGGACACTAACTCAAAATACGCTAAACCCATAAACCCTAAACCCTAAATCCATAAACCCTAAACCCTAAACCCATAAACCCTAAACCTGAAAGCCTAAACGCCTAAAAACCTGATGGACTCAGCCCCGCCTCATCATGCTCGACGCACGGAGGCCTCTTGCCCATGGACAGTGCGGCGAAGCGCACCAGCCTCAGCACTTTAAGGGTTTAGTCTACTTGGAGGTTCAGGGGTAGTTATTTGTAGGGCTATTTGTCCCCTAATATGGGTTATAAGGATAGTTACCCTCCCTATAACTACCCCTGAACCTCCAAGCAGTCTAGTGCCAGGTGGCACTGCTACTCTGCCGCTGCTGCTGGTACTGCTTCTTCCCTTGCTACGGCTACTCTGCTGAAACTGCTGCTAGTACGACTACCACTACCACTACCAGCACCTCTACCGATCGCGACCTACCACTGCAAACTACAAACTACCAACTTCCGCTACCACGACGACGAGTACTACGACGACTGCGACAACGACTACGACTGCGGCTACTGCTGGTCCTACTGCCGCTGCTTCCACTTCTCCTGGCGCATCAACAACTGCGGCTGGTGCTGCTGCTGCTGCTACTGCTGCTGCTACTGCTACTGCTACTGCTGCTGCTACTGCTACTGGTACTAGTCCTACTAGTCCTACTAGTACTACTACTACTACTACTACTACTACTACTACTACTACTACTACTACTACTACTACTACTACTGCTACTACCCTTTCTCCCCTACGTCTACTTCCACTTCTACTTCTACCTATGTTTTTGCTTCTGCTTCTTCGCCGACGAAGGTAACTGCTGCACACGTTTTCTACCGACGTTAACTCTAAACTTGCAGAAACATCGCGTACAAAGCTGGGGGTTTCAGCAGAGCGTCAAAGCGCCTGGGCTTGCAGACCCTTCCGGTCCAGTGTTTAAGCTTTAGGATTCTGTTTAGGGTTTAGGGGACTTAGCCTTCATCCCCATTCACCGCCCGACCTTTAACCCCAAGCTCTGAGCACGGAACCCTGAACCCTTAGCCCTAGACCCTGTAAACACTCGACTCAAACAGAAACCGTTGGATCTGCAGATTCGGGTTGTCCGGAGACTCCAATATCTCTCAATTAAGGAATATACCTTAAATCATATTCGAAATCCTACTATACTTGAAGGCAGGTATATTCCTTAGTTAAGGGATATTGGAGTCTCCGGGTGATAAGTCTGCATCACAGGTTGAGGCTCGGGGATTGGGACAATCCGACGCGCTAAAGAACACCTTACCTATGGGATCCTTTGTGGAGGGGGGGGGCCCAAAGGGGTGGTATAAAGAGTGTCACAAATACCGCGACTCCCGTGGTCCAAATTGCCGTTAATTTCAAGCTGAGTGCTTCCGACAATGAACGGGTCTCTGTTGGAAGTCCTTGTAGGAGCGATCCTGCTACTGATGGCTTCTATTGTCCATCCCCTTACACTCCCATGTCAATGTCGCTGCAAGATCTGAAGCTTGAGCCTCTACTCGGAGAGTTGTTCACCCAGAGCCCTTCTCCAAACTACCGTATCTAGCTCATTCAGTGTTGGGATAGGATTGAAAATGTACATTTTTATGTCTTATTGGGTTTCAGTACCCATAAAACTATAAAATGTTACCCAACTAGGACAAAGGTATCCCTTGACGTGACGGGCGGCAGCAAGGAGGCAAGCTCCAAGAGAACCACCTTCAGGAAAGCTGCAACCGTCATGGCCACAGGTTCGGAGAAAGGGCGAGCGCTGTATTGGGCAAGCAAGCATACCCGAAAGTTCAAAGACCAAAGCATGTTGCCCGGGCCTAATCGCAACTTGCAGCCCAGGTACACTGATCTTTAACCCTAATTAATCCTCAATCCCTCAGACCCTAGACACTAAGTCCCAAAGCCAGGCTTGGACAAAGGAATGGCAGAAAGATTTTTCCCTAAAGCAGAAACCTGAACCTATCCGAGACGCTGTTAGCTGTGGGGAGATCCTCTGCGAATCTTGCCGCTGGTCGATCAGTTGCAGCACTGCCGTCATGAAGCCTGCTGAGCAATGTAGACTGCGCGAGGAAATGTTGCATGTATGCCTTCATGTATGCACGTATGTATGCAGGCATGCATGTATGTATGTAGTATGTGCATATGTATGTGTATATGAATGAATATGTTTGCATGTCAGTATGTGTCTTAACTATGTAGGTATGTAAGCATGTAAGTGAGTACCTAAGTAAGTAAGTCAGTGAGCGAGTGAGTAAGTAAGCAACTACGTAAGCAGGCAGACAGGGAGGCAGGGAGGCAGGTAGGTATAGGTAGGTCGGTAGGTATGTGAGGCATGTGCGCGTGTGTATACAGAAGCGTATACGTATACATCTACATACGTGCATACGTCTCTGCATAGGTGAACATGTATACACAAATGGACATAGACACGGAAATCGAAACAGACATATAAATGAGCATCGACATCCAAATGCAAATTTGAAGTACTATGAGTGTATATGTGATTGTTTCTGTGTGTACATACAGTATATGTATACGTATATGGGAATGCATATGTAGACTGTATCCCTATTAGGACTCACAAAAAAGTCTCCTATAGATGGGCGCCACGTGAAAATATTAGGAAACCCTAAACACAAAAGGTGAGAATGATCCCTAACATTGACCCATTATATGATATATGCACGGATGTATGCATGCATGCATGCTCGTTTAGGGTCTGGATTTAGAAGGGCGTAGGGTTTGGCGTTTAGGGTTTAAGTTTATGGTAGACCGAATTCGCTGTGGTGTTGATATGTGGACTCTGCAGCAGGCTCTACACAGAAAATGAGTCTCAGGGAACCCACAACAACAAGGGGATCCCAATGATTGCATGAGCCATCCCTCAACACTCTGAAAAACGCGGCCTTGACATTCAGAATAGAGCTTTGGGTGTACATAGAGCTTTGGGTGTATACTCTAAATTTACTACAATCAGCCTCCAACAGCCCTACAGGCCACGCTCCCTCTTTGCAAAATCACGGCGTGAACAGCTGCTAGCTGACCAGCTCGGAACCTTTCGGACAAAGCTCGAGGCGCCTACTTGGAGGATCATGGGACTTAGTAAGTAACGTTATAAGAACCGGTTATAAGCACTTGTAAGTATAGTTACCCTAATATTAACCTTAGTTACTAAGTCCCATGATCCGAAAAGTAACCCAAAAACTTCCACAGATGCACCTTCGATGTCGCACTCGGACACATCAGCGGCCTGCCAGAAACAGACCCGGCTTGGGCTTCTCCGCCGGGATGGCTGTTTGCTGTTTCAAGGACTGCCCATATAATACAGTATAGTATAGTACATCATAGTAAAATACAGTATAATATAGTATAGAGTAGTATACTATAGGGCTGCAGAAGGCGGGACTTGGGCTTAGAGCTGCAAGCCCCAACCGAAACGCTTTTACCAGGGTAGTTCTCTAAGCTACGGTCCCTTTTCGGGTGCTGTTTCTAGGGGTGCCGTCATATTTTGGGACCCTAAAACAGGACCCTGATTCAGAGAACTACCCACAGTCTTTGGTCGGGATGAAGAACTTCAGCGTCAGGGTTGAGTGCTGGATTCATTTTCAGGTCTTGCGTGCTGATTCCATTGCATGCCGGGTACCTGTGCAAGGTTCAGGACCCGGGGTTGAGAGACTGATGCAATGAGGGCTTCAGGTTTCAGGTGTAGGTCGGGCTCAGGGCTCAAACTCTCGGTATAGCATATGCAGAATTTTAAAAGAGGCGGAACATCAGCTGACTCGACCTGTTCGAGGGTGATCACACCAACTGCAATTGCGGCTTAGAGGCTGAAGGTTGTAGCATATGATGGACAATATAGGGCGCCTATGGCCAGTAGTTATTAAGTCCTCTACACCCGAAGCAGGAGAGAGCCGAACCCGAAATTGCCTCAACCTCAGGTGCTGCAACTAAGCTGGCAGTCTAAATCCGGAACCTTGATCGCTGTAAACCTGCAACTACCCTCCATCATCGGCCTCAACTACCCGCTGCTGACCTTAGGCTTAAGGGTTCCATTGAGGGTACCTTTTAGGGTTGAAATAGTTTAGGGTTTAGGGGTTAGGGTTTCGGGTTTAGGGTTGAGGAGGATCCTCGTAACCTTCCCCACCCTGAACTCAGGAACTGGATGCTTGGCCTTAGTCAAAATGCGGAGATACTGTGCAGTGGCAAGCAGGTTCTCCATTGGTGGCACCTGGATCGCTTCGGGTTGCTGCTTGAGCGTTGTCGCTTTCCGACGTAAGCAAAGGGTCAAGGCTGCAGAGGGTGGGCTGCAGTATCCCTGCTGCACCGCTAGCCCTTTAGCGCTAAGGCTCTACGACCAAATGCTAAATCCTCTAGAGCCCTACACCCTAAACCCTGAGGTCTTCAGCACTAGAGCCCTACACCCGAAGCCATGAACCCTTCGCCCTGAAACTCACAAAGAGCCCAACCCTGAACTCGAATCCCTGAACAAGTACAAGCCCTGAAGCAGTACGGAAATCATTGTAACACACAAAGGAATGCAGCACAAACCCTCTATAGTAGTTATCGCTCCAAAACCCTAACATAGGGGCGTTAAGAATTAGAACACTGCCTACCGGGTATGCTATACTACCCAAAACCTTACACCCGAAATCCGAAAACCAAATGAAGAAACCCCCAACACTAAACCCCATCATGTAGACTAGGGCTTCAGGGGTATATTGTAGTAATGTACCTTAAACCCCAGCCAAAACGCCTAAACCGTAAAGCCTGAACACAGCCCTAAGCCCCGAATCCTATATAACCCTGAAACCCCAGACGTAGTAGGTAGTATTATTTGAGAGACCCCTAAAAGGGTACCCCTTCTGAACCCTACTTCTGGCTCTCATAAAAGGGACCTTATTGAGAGGGTCTTTATCCCCAAGGGTCCCCTTAATCCTAACTCCCAGACGTAGGCTACGGGATGATGCCTTGGACTCCTCCTGCTGCATTGCAGATCCTGGCGACTTCGGGGGTGGGTGGGGTGAAAAGGTTGGTAAACGGGTTTCAAGGGGCCTACACAGGTTTCTACAGGCGCATGTCAATTGGCTTTGTAGGTTTTGTATAGACTTCAATGAGGAGCCCTGAAACGCCGAACTTCGAACTCCAAAATCCCCTACCCCAAAACCCATCCTAGCAACCCCTAAACTTCCCGTGCCCATATACAACCCTTAGCACAACCCAGAGACTCCAATATCCCTTATTTAAGGAATATTCCTTAAATCATATTAGGGATCCTACTATATTTTCAGGTATATTCCTTAATTAAGGGATATTGGAGTCTCTGGGATCCTGAAACCCTAAACCCTATAGATCCCTTTTGAGGGAACCCTTGAAGGACCCCTTATGGATCACTTTAAAAGAACTCCCTCCCCACCGGTCCTGTGTCATCCAACAACAGAGCGGCCGTCTGCATGAAGCGCGTTCGCAGCGTAGCGGCCATGGAACGCACGATTGGCCTGGCCGCTTCCATGGCCCTAATACTGCTGATGGACAAAATCTTGCATTACCCATTGTAAAGGAATATACCATAGTTCCCATAGTTTAGAGTCCTTAGGGTCATGCAGGATATTGTCCATCAACAATATGGGGGCCTTAAAAAAAAATAGGGTTTTGGTGCACATTATGTTACAGTTATAATAAGGGAACCCCCAAAATAGTATTGGTAATTATTAGGCCCCTATATTATACCCTTACAATTGCCCTTATATTTTACCCCAGCTAAAGGAACCCCCAAAAATAGTATTGGTAATTGTTATTATTGGCCCCTTATATTATAGTAAACCCTAGCCCTTTTTGGGGGGCTGAGGGTTTAAGGCTCGCGACTCTCAAAAAGGGCGATGCATGGGTTTCATAAGCCTTCCATGAGGATTTCGGGTCGGTCTTGGGCTTACACGATACCACCCTTGGGACCATAATAAACGTAGCTTGTTTAATATTCTCTTGGGCTTTATGTGAACAAAACTGAAAGATATTCCTAAGGAGGCTATAGTATATGTGTCTTGAGGTTGCGAGTTTAGGCTTCCCGGCTGGGTTTCGGGTTTCGGATTGAGGAATGAGGGCCTAGACCTTCTTTTTGGGGATGCGCGTCAGGCGCAGCCCTACCCTAAACCCGAAACCCAGCACCCCTAAACCCTAAGCCCAAAGCCCTAAAATCCTAAAACCTCAAAACCCCAAAACCGTTAAACCATCGCCTCTAAAAACCCTAAAAGCCTTAAACCCCTAAAACCCTCAAACCCTCACCCCTGAAACCCTAAAAGCCGTAAAACCCTAAAACCCTGAAGCCCTGAACCCCAAGCCCGTGGCCTGGCTCCAGGGCACCAAATGTAGCGGTTTCCTTAATAGTAAATAGGTAGCAGTAATAGCAATAATAATAATAGTAATAATAATCATAATAATAAATGTGAAGGTACTTGGAGGTTCAGGGGTAGTGATAAGTATGGGTTATAACTATAGTGACCATACTTCGGTTGATGGTATAAACTCTGCATTGCCTTAAGAACCCTAAACTATGGGAATTATGGTCTATTCCGTATTATGGGTCATGCAGGATTTGTATCATCAACCGTTCTAACCCCACTTATATATGACTAACCATGAACCTCCAAGTTGGCGGAGTAGAGATTTGCCCCCAAACCCCAAAACCCAAAACAAGCCTATCTGCCTGGCTCCGGGGCACAAGGGGATCAGGTAGGACAGCGCAAGGGCTATGTGCTCCGTGGCCTGGACTCGAGGGCTCTATAGCGTTCTTGAATATTGAAGCTCGGTTTAGGGCTTAGGGCTTAGGGTGTTTGGGGCTTAGGGTTTAGCGTTTGATGTTGTTTGGGTTTGAGGATCAGGATTTAGAATACAGGGTTTTTAGGGTAAAAACGAGGGTTCTGACAGCTCCTTTCGTCAGGGTTTAGGGCCTGCTGTCTACGAGCAAATCACCAAGCACTGAGGTCACTGGGATCAGGGGCCTTCTCCAGCTCGCACTTCAAATCCTCCAAGCCCAATACTTAGAGGCCTCGGGGGACTTAGTAAGTAGGTTGTAAGTAAGGTTAGAAGCACTTTAAATGGAGTTACCCCAATTGTAACCCTACTTAGAACCTACTTACTAAGTCCTCTGGGCCTCCAAGTACCACTCAAAAACACAGCAAACAACTGCGAATAAAGCGAAACCCGGCATTCTCGAACTGTTAGCACCCCTCCTCACGCCCTGCGACAACCGAGATACACACCTTTCCGAAGCAAAACACCGATGTCACAGCCGAGGCAGCCCAAAATCCTGAGGACCAAAGCCCAAAGGCCAAGCTCCGAAACCCTGCCGAAAGCAAGGAGGGACCCCTAATAAGGACCCCTAGGTATATACCCGTAACATAGCCAGAATATACCCCTTATATAGCCCATTATAGGGTAGCGGTCCCGATTAAGGGTCCCTCCTTTTCCCCGTTGAAACCCAATATCCCAAGCCCTGAACCCTAAACCCCTCTATGCCACGCAACGCCAAACCCCAAATGCTGATTCCCGAAGCCTCAGTCAGCCCAAATCCTGTCCCTTCGCTCTATCCCAAACCCAAGCAAAGACATGCGCCCAAATCCTAAACCCCAAACCCGAAACCCTAAACCCGAAACCCTAAACTACAAACACTAAAACCTAAACACTCAACCCTAAACCCTAAATCCGAAACCCTAAACCTTCTATTGATTTTATTGCGCCTCCGGGTCAGTTTGCCTCAAGTAGGCAGCCTGGTCGTCACCACATCGCTCTTGGGATAAAGATCCAGGGGGACTCCCCAAACCCGCCGTGAACAGCAAGAGTTTATGTTTTAGGGATTGGGTTTAGGACTGATAGGCTTTAGGATTTAGGCTTTGGGGCTTAGGGTTTAGGGGTTTAGCGTTGAGGGTTTAGGTTTCTACAGTTTTATAAAGGGCTTCATCAGGGTGTGTGTTCACTAGGGCTGCAGGGGTTAGTTTTTGTGTACTGGGGCGCTTTGAGGTTGCCCCAACTAAGGAACCCCTCGATTCTAAACCCCAAGGCTCTAAACTCGAATCTGGAACCCTAAGCCATAAGCCCTAGACTCCTAGACCCTGTGTCATGACCCTGGCAGTGTAATTTCCTAGAGCCTAGGTCTAGGACCTCTAGGGTTCAGGTCTTAGGGTTCAAGGTACCAGTAACGATCCAGGAACCCTGCTTGCTAAGCCCGGCCCGGATTCTCCAAGCACCACTAACCCTAAACCCGAAAGCCCGAAAGAATCCTGGTGGACAGCTCATAGGAACGCTGTAAGTAAAGAACCCTAGAGCCCAAGTCCCCCATTCCCGTACCCTCAAATCGCAAAACCCCGCAAAAAAAACCAAGGTCAAACCCTTTCAGGAAATCCCTACAGATAGCATGAATAAGAACAGCTGAAACTAGTTTGGCAATAGTCAATACTAGTAGTCCTGATCGCAGTTTCCAAGTAGCCTCTTAATAGTGCAGGTGCACTTCTTCTGCTTATTCAACTTTCATAAGCGAACTCAAGAAGAAAATTGCAAAAGGGTAAAACTGGGGAAGGTAGTGATAGCCCAGAAGCACAGAGTGGGTTAGAAAATGTTACCAAGTACCCTTAAGCTAAATCCTAAACCCGAAACTCCTAAACCCCAAACCCCTAAACCCTAAACCCCCAAACCCTAAGCCCTGAACCCGTAAGCCCTGAACCCCTAAACCCGTAAACCCTAAACCCCTAAACCCTAAACCCTAAACCCCCAGCTCCAAACCAGGACCTGCCTTCATCGCTTCGGCTGCGGCCTCACCGGCAGCACCCAGCGGCCTCTCCTCGCCACTTCCTCGGTTGAACCCCGTATGTATGTGGTTGTCAAAATTAGAGTCCCTTTTTTGGGTACCCTAAATAGTAGGTGCCGCATTACATTAGGACCTAAAAATGGGCCCCTAATTCATATTCTGACGACCAGCCATGCAGGAAACTAAAGGAGGGTTTAGGTTTGAGGTCTTAGGCTGAGGGTTCAGAGATCCGTTTTCAAGCTTCGGGCTATGCTTCGGGAAGGGTTCAGAGCTCAGGATTTTCATGGTACGAGACAGTCGGCAAGGATGCTATCAAGTTTTCTTATTACTCCTCAACTAAAGTGCGGCTCTGAACTAGGGGGTCCTGGCTTCAGGAACATTGGCCTCCTAACCTTGTACAACTGCAGAGTCTCAACACATCCCAGCGGCGCTGATAGGCACAATGGTGCAGGAGGTGGCTACACAGTGCCGTCGCCCGGCGCATAGCAGCCTGATGCTCTTTGAAGGGAGTTCTCTGAGTTCCTCAAAAACATGGGGTTGAGGGTAAAGGACTCTTGTTGGGAGCCGCCCCAGCTGCCTTCATTCATTCCACCTCCGGGTCTTTCCTTTTAGTGTTGACACTTCGCCCTAAACTCTGCTGCGCTAAGGCCCGCAGCCTAGCGGCCTAGCAAACCCGAACCTCTCAAACCGGAAAAATAAAGCCTCGAGTCGAACTATCAAGAAAGCTCTGCGGCAAACCAACGCCGGCAAGCATACAGTACTCCTTTAACAACACTTCATACAATTCTTTAAACACCTAAAGACTACGAACCCATACAATTCTTCAAACACCTAAAGACTACGAACCCCTCATAGAAACACCTTCAAAAACACCCTTTTGAGAAAAGCCAGCCCTAACCCTGGGCCACAAAGCCACAATCCCCAATAGCCCTGCCACCCTTTCGGTACGTACTGGCCTTCATGACAAGAATGGGCTTGGGCTATACAAAAATGAAACTTCAAGGGCACTGCATTGAAATGGCAACAGTAAACACAACATTGTTTTGTTAACCCAAGCATCGAGAAGACACTTGCAAAACTCCAAACACAACATCACAACCCCTTAGACAAACACTGAAACCTGCCTAAACCCGTTCAGGAAAACCTTGTATACATCCTAAACCCTAAATCCTGGATCCTAAACCCTAAACCTCACCTTTGCGAGCCTGCTCAGCCTGGCAGGCTTCAAGCAATGCCGGCAGGCGCGGCAGAAACGCCTCAGGCGGTAGTGACGAAGGCTTTGGGGTTTAGGGCTCTAGGGGTCTAGGGTGTAGGGTTTGAGGTTTCAGGAAGTTGGGTTTAGGGTTTGAGGTTTTAAGGATATTCGGGTTTAGGGTTTAGGGTTTGAGGCTTTAGGGATTTTCGGGCTTAGGGTTTAGGGTTAAGGGTTCGATGCTCGGTTTTCTTGGCATGGCTCCGTAGGCTAGCAGGGGGCCTTGTAGGGTTCTGTAGGTTTTGTTCGGGTCACATGGCATGCTTTAGGGCTGATAGTATGGGTTCACTGGCCTGGATCAAATCCTTACCTAGATCCTACCGTACGGGTACTCCCAAACCCCAAAGCCCTAAGCCTGAACCCCAAGCCTAAACTAAGCCTACACTCCACGTCGCAAGAACGCTTTAGTGTTCAGGGTTCAGGGTTGAAGGTTAGGGCTTAGAGTTTAGGGTTTAGGGTTTAGGGTAATGGCAACGATGTCACTGGATAAGAAGCATCGCAAATATAAGTCTCTGCAAGTGGCTCGAACTGCACGATCCAGCACCGCCTGGCTCAAATCAAGAAGCTTGGGCGCCGTCTGTTAGTTTCTTGATTTGTGGCTTAGGGTGTAGGGCTTGAACAGTAGCACTTCGATCAAAGTTTGGGAGTGCTCCGTGCGAGAATGAAGGTGGCAGACCGTAAACAAAAAAAACAAACGTGGAGGCTCCTGCTCTGCTGAAACCCCTGATTGACAAAACAAGTCAATTACCCACTATATGAGGAGGTGGTGTTAGCCAGGGGTCTACACTAACGTTTGTTTAAACCTAGACCGAAAGTCCTCGTGTAAGCCCAAAATATGGATTCAATACTTCCATCACCTGAATAAAACACCCCCAAAATGCACCATAAACCCTACATCCGAACTAAGCCACTGTAAGAAACACATACGCAAGACAAAACTCACCTCTGCGTGCTTCGACTCCTTCGCGCCGTTGAAATCCTCAAAGGCGCGGCGCACGGTGGCCTGCGAGGAAAGCTCTGTATTGTGGCTTTGGGCTTTTTGCTTAAGGCTTTTGTTTTCTTATGGAACTTGGGTTTGGCATGTTTTGCTGCGCGCTTTTTTCAGGGGGTTGAGGGCATTGTATAGGGTATAGGTCTTAAGGTACAGGGTTTGAGGTTCTAATAAAGGGCTTGTGATAAAGGGTTACTATAAACTCCCGAGTGTCAAGGGATTGGAATATGAGGCCTTTAAGGTCAGAGCCTCTTGCCTGCAAGTGCTCAATGCTTGAGGCTGAAAGCTTCAGAGTATCTAGAGGCCTCGAGGGCAGCCTAAACCTTTGGGGATGCCAATTACTCAGGATTTACACGGGTTCAAGTTCATGGATCGATTCGAGTTCGGGCTGGGCAGAAGGGTGAAAACACGGGCCTGAATAATTCGCATAGGGTTTTGGGTGTATCGTACTATCACTAGTTATAGGTAGGGACTAACTATAACGGGGTACTGCTACTAATTCTTCGACCCCTATACTCGGGTGTAGCATTGAATTGTCTCGGGCTTGAGGCTCTCTCTTACAAGGACGTGTGTTCCCAATGTTCAGAAGAACCGGTAACTGCTGCAGGACGAGGGCACCAAATTCCCTCATCACGGGGTTGTGGTTTCTCTTGGAACTCCTGCCTAAACCGGACACCCACTGAACCAGTGAAACCCTAAACCTCTAAACCCAAAGCCTTTAACCCTGGAAACCAGAATCAAAACGAAAAGGCCTCTGCCAGAAAGATCAGGCGCGTGTGCCTGTCTTGTCGAAGCTCGGGGCGTGCTGGGAATCGGGCGTGGGGTCGTAGGGTTTACCACGTGTCGATTTCAACGTATAAACCTTTATTTCATAATGGTCCCATTAAGAAAAAAGTATTAAAGTATGGTACTCCAAAGCCCAGTAGATTAGGGCTTGGCCTTTGAGGACAGTAGAGCTTCCGATCCGACGGGCGGCTGTGGCTTTTGAGGGCTGACCTTCAGTCCGACGATTACTACGATTGTTAGTACTGCTGATGGACAAAATCCTGCATGACCCATTATGAGGAATATACCATAATTCCCATAGTTTAGAGTCCTTAGGGTCATGCAGGATTTTGTCCATCAACAGTACCATCACTATTGTAACTGTTAGTGTTAGCATGATGATTTTGCCGGTAATATTCTTCTTGCCACTACTGCAATGATCATTGCTGCTACTTACATCATCATTGTTATCATTGTTGTTGCTTTCGTCAATATTGCAACCCTTGTACCCTTCTAGTACCCTTCTATGTAGTTACTCTGGATTTCTCTTGACCTTCGCTGTTCTCTCCGAGTGGCAGATCGGGGGGGAGGACCTCGCCGCCGAGCAGCAGGGACGCGAAGGCCTTCAGTGTTCAACGAGCCCAATAGTGGAGGGGTCTTAATAGTTACGATAAGGCCTTGGGCATACGGTATACTATGCAATAGTTATGATAAGGAGCGCTGTCGAAAAATAGTAGTATTTATTCAAATGTTCGGTAATGTCGGACTCTACAATGAACTGACAAGGGATGAAGAAACAGGGGTATTGGGCCCACGATCTGCAGATCGGGCATTCAGAGTGCATGCGGCCAAGGTGGTTGGGTGTAGGGTTTGAATTTAGGCCTGGGGTTTCTGAACTTCGATCTTGCGCGCTGAGACTGTCTGTATGCATGCCCCTTCGTTCTTGTGGGTCAGGGCTGAAAGTCTGAGGTTCTCTGAACTCTTAATAAAGGCGCCTCAATAATAAGAATGGGTTTTGGTGTATAATAATGCATTATGTACCATAATAAGGAACCCCACAATAGTGTTGGTAATTATTAAAGCCCCGAAAATATCCCCCAAACAAATTTCGTCTCTCCAGGGTCAAACTCAGCTACGAGTATCAAGAACATAATATACACTCGGAACCCTAAACCCCTAAACCCTAAACCCCTGAACCCTAACGCCTAGACTGCACTCGCCTCTCTGGCAAGAATCAATGAATACGGCCCCAAAAAAGGCACATAAGCAAAAACTGGGACAGAAATAACTGGGACAGGGATATGCCAGATAGACCCCCTGAAAATGAATATCCCGATATCCCCATAAACTGTCTATGCTTATGTCCATCTTGGGTCCCTAAATGAAGGACTCTCCAAACCCATCGCCTTCATGACGCAACCCTACGAACCTGGGTTCTGGTTGAAGGACTTAATTTAGGCTAGATACCATGACAAGGAAACCATGTCAGTTACTATAGATCCCCTGAACCTCCAAGTAACCCTTAACCCTTAAACCGCAACCTCCCGAATACCAACTTGGCCAGCCTCGAAATCCTCCAAGCAGGATGCCTCCAAAGCAGATGCGGGTCTGCTTTAGGGTGCTGGGCTTGGGGACTTAGGGTTTAGGGCTTAGGGTTTGGGGTTTAGGGTAGGGTTTAGGGTTTAGGGTTCAGGGTTTCGAGCAGGGTTTACGGTAGAGTTTAGGGTTTAGGGTTTAGGGTTGGGTTTGGAATTTAGGGTTTAGGGCTTAGGGTCTAAGGTTCCTTTAAGGGATCTATAAGGGATGCAGAAGCTTTTAGGGCTTTTAGGGTTTGGGGCATAGGGTTTTGGGTGTAGGGCTACTACTGGGTTTAGGGACACAGCTTTGCACTGCGTTGGAAGTTGAGCCGTCGCGGCTGGAGCGCGCGTTTGCAAAATCATGTTTTCAGTGTTCAGTTTTTCACCTCCTGTGGCGGCTGTAGCTGGAAGAGTCTACGGCAGCATTTTCAGAGGCTGGGTGGCTCGTCATGCGATCCCAGAACCCATACCCTGAACCCCAAAATCCTTAACCCTGGACCCTCGGCACTGTAAACCGAAACCGTGGAGGCCGAAAAGTTACTTTATCCTAAACCCAGAGACTCCAATATCCCTTAATTAAGGAATATACCTTAAATCATATTAGGGACCCTGCTATAATTTAAGGTATCTTCCTTAATAAAGGGATATTGGAGTCTCTAGGAACTTGAGGCCTAAAAGCTCAGTCCGAAGCCCAGAAACAGTTTGAAGGCCTGGGACCCTCAATAAAGCACATCAAAACTAGGGTCCCTTTTTGGGTCCCTATTATAATACGGCACCTATTATTTAGGGTACCCAAAAAGGGATCATAATTTTGACAACCACCCATGTACAAAATAGACATCAGAAGCATGGAGACATCACAAGCGTGGCGACAGGGGTTCGCATGGATGGACAGTCTTGCATAGCTGAAAAGCTGTATGGCTCTAGGTTTAGGGTTTAAAACTAGGGGTCTATTGTTTGTTTAGGAATTAGGAAGGTTACAAGCTTTATGTTCATGTGAGTGGTTGTCCCCTTTTGGGGTCCTTATTATAATACGGCACCTAATATTTAGGGTACCCAAAAAGGGACCATAATTTTGACAACCACCACGCATGTGATTCAGATCGGAGATTGGAGCTTCACCGCCGAATCCTGATTCCCACCGTGTCAACCGACTTGAATGAACCTCTCAACCTCAAATGGAAGTTTCCGAAAATAGGGGTACCTTATTTTGGGGTCCTTATAATAAGGATCCTACTATTTAGGGTACTATATTGGGGTCCCCCTTTTTCGGAAACTCTCAAATGGCTCAAGAGGAAAACTGAACCTCCAACCCTTCAAACCTCGACCCTCAGACTTGATCCTCAGGTCCGCTATACCCCAAACTCCTAAACCCCAAACCCTTTTTACGCCTAAACCCCAAACCCCTAAACCCCAAACCCGTAAACCCGAAACCCAAAACACCTAAACCCTAAACCCCTAAACCCGAATCGGCCTTGCACCACAGGGCGGCCGCCAGCCGGTCAGCGAGCTCCCTGTGGCCCTTGGGAACAGTAGATGGGCTTAGGGTCTTTCTTGGTTGGGTCTAGGGTTTTAGGGCTTGGGATCTTGTTTGTTTGGGTCTAGGGTTTAGGATTTCGGATCTAGGGCTTACAGTAGAAGCCAGAAAGTTGGAATATGATTATCCTAACCCCTTTAAGGTAAATTATAGAGGATCCTACCATGAATCCATATTCCAACTTTCTGGAGTTCCCTGTAGGGGCTTAGGATGCAGCTTCAGGGTGTAAGCTTTAGGATCTGGGGCACAGGATTTGGGGTCAAGGATTTTTGTTTTGGTGTGCAGGGTCTAGGACTTAGAGCTTGGGGTTTAGGGTGTTATGGGCTCGCCAAGATGGATTCATACGGTTGATGACATAAATCCTGCATTACCTCATAAGGACCCTAGACTATGGGAATAATCGTATTCATATTCCTTATTATGGGTAGTGCAGGATTTATATCATCCACCGTAGGGTTCTTGCTTCTCACCTTGCTCAGAGTCCAGCGGGTACAGACCTTGAGCCGTAAACCCTCCAGAAGCTTACGCAAACGGTCCAAAGTTTGGCGCTGAAAATCGAGCCGGTAGGAAAGTTAGAGGTAAGGCGGCATGCAGCGCAGCTTTCAACTACTCATTCGTTCTCAAGCCCAAACCTAGGCCCGTCGTGTCAGAAGCCTAACCATACTATGAACAGACACCGAATATGAGTTTGCAAAAAAAACAGACACCCAATGTCAATTTGAAAAATTGGGCCCTGTAAAACCTGGATGAAAGCTCGAACCCAAAACCCAAAACCGCAAACCTAAACCCTAAACCCCGATTGCCTCATCATATAATCCTCGTGAAGAAAATTTACCCTGAACACTAAGCCCGGTCTGCCTCGTCGTAGTCCTCCATGAATTCCAGCAGCATGCGCAAGCGCCTGCATCGAACTCTCCGAGATCTGCCGACGATGCTAGCCCAGAGACTCCAATACGCCTGAATTAAGGAAAATTCCTTACATCACATTAGGGATCCTACTATAATTTAAGGTATAGTCCTTAGTTAGGGGTTATTGGAGTCTCTGGGAGGTTTCGGCGCGAAGCTTCAAGGATTTTTAGGGTCTCGGGGTGTAGGGTTTAGGCTTTCTGGAAGCCAAAACTGAAACCGGCCAGAATTCCTAGGAACGACCCTAAAACCTAATAAAGCCCTTCGTGACGCAACCCCAAACCCTGAAACCCCCCAAACCCTAAACAACCCTAAACCCCCAAAGCCCAGGCAGGCCCATTACAAAAAGGGTACCTTTTTTCCTACTACTCGGTTCTAATAAGGGGGCCCCAAACCAAAAAGGGCAAAAGGGTACTACTGAGGAACCTGACTGCTAACCCATCCCTCGACAGAACGGGCTTCGGCAGAGAGGCGGCTCTGTGAGCCGTCTCGTCGGCTACAAGTATACTTGGAGGATCATGGGACTTAGTAAGTACGGTTATAAGTACGTTAGTTAGGGTTATAAGCAGTTATAAGTAAAGTTATCCTAATGATAGCCTTAGTTACTAAGTCCCATGACCCTTTAAGTATATAAGTGCGAGACAGCCTCCGCAACATCCTAACCCTAAGACTCTGAACCCTAAAACCCTAAACCCCTAAGTACAACCCCTAAGTACGTAGGACCTGTATGTAGCTGAATAATACAGACTGAATACTATACAAAGAGAGACCCGTCAAATCATACATAAAGGTCCTTGCCACAAACTTACCCTTGGTTAGTTAGTAGGGAATGGAAGAATGGTAGTAATAGTAGTTGTAGTTGTACCCCATTCCTCCATTCCCTACTTACCCAAGGTACGTAAAACCCTGAACCCTAAACCCCTAAACCTTAAACCCTAAACCCTAAAACACTAAACCCCTAAACGGACCTCCTGGAGTCTGCTGGCGGCCCAACGGGGAGCAAAGAGCCGGCTGAGATGTGGGCTCCGGCATAGTCGAAGACATCCTGGCGGTTTTTTTCGGTTGATGATATAAATCCTGCATTACCTTAATTAAGGACCCTAAACTATGGGAATTATGGTATATTCCTTATTATGGGTAATGCAGGATTTGTATCATAAACAGTTTTCGCTTAGGGTTTAGGGTTTTGGGGATAGGGGTTTAGGGTTTAGAAGTTTGGGGTTTAGGGGTTCAGGGGTTTAGGGGTTTAGGTTTCATTAGGGGGTTATATAGGCTTTAGGGATTTAGGGATTTAGGGGTTTACGGGTTGAGGGCTTAGGATTAGGAGGGGTTTACTGGTTTAGGGGTTGAGGGTTTAGGGCTCAAGCAAACATTGCGAAGCCAAGCGTCTTCTGAAAAGACGAAGCGGCTCACGAAAGTGGCAGCTTCCGTGCGCCGCTGCTCCTCGTGTTGGGCACTGCAAGCTGTTGAAGTTCAACGTTCATTGTCTAACTTGTTATGGTTTGTTGGTGTTCGGCCTATGATCCATGTGCAAAATCACGGGCCCTTCACTTTCGTCGTGGTGTGCGTTGGAACACGACATCCTCCATGTTCGCATCAATGTGATCAAGACATCAGCAGACAAACAAGATGCATTTCAGCTGTAATACAAAATGAATACAAAACTTACTAGTTCAGTATTTATCATGTATACATGAGTAGGCAATATACAATGAGACGGTTACAAATTTGAAATGTATACCAGACGGCAAATAATGTAGTGATATGCTTACTCATCTCGAGTCTGGGACACAGGCCAAAAAAGACGTTGACGAATTCGGGGTTTTGCTACAGTAGGTCTATGAGGACGTCGTCACCAGTATTCCCAATGAGCCGACAAGAGCTCGACAGGTACACTCATACAACCCGCCGCAAACAACCCTTGCTTTGAAGGCCTCCAGTAGAACAAAAGACGGCCTTTGTTCAAGGCGTCTCCACTGATCAAACACCGCAACAGAAACCCAAACGCTGAACCCAAACCCCAACACTTTTCAAGCCTAAACCCTAAACCCTAAACCCTAAACCCTAAACCCTAAACCTTTTTGAGGCTCAAGATCTGGACTGGACCGTGGGCTTAGGGTTTTGGAGTTCGGGGCTTCGGGCTTTTTTGTTGGTGCTTTGAGGCTTTCTAGAGCTTTAGGGCTTCCGGGTGTTAGGAGCTCCGAGATGAGCTCTCTAAGAATGGAAGACGTCACGGCTATCAGTTTAGGGCTTGTAGGACTGTGGGGTTTAGGGTTTAGGGCTGAGGGTTTGTCTGCAGGTCCCACCCTTGAGGCGGACGACGCAATCGTCAGAATAAGGCTTCGGGGTATATCATAGGAAAAATGAGCCAGGGGCGACAAATGCAAAGGGGGGTGTTGTGTTGCTATGGATTATGCTGACCCCTGCAGTTGTGTATGCCGTCCATCCTAGAACTTATGGCCTTCAACGACAAAGCCAAGCTGGACATGAAAGCATAATACAGGGGCCTTAATCATTAGAATAGGTTTTGGGGGGGTATATTATACTATGATGATATAGTTATTTATCTAAGCCCCTATAGTAAACCCAGAGCCCTCGACCGAACCAATGGCAGAAGAGCTTCATCTTTGTCCCAGATGAGGTCCACGATGGGGTCGTATTCGTCCTCTTCTAGGTGCTCATGTGCCACTAAACTTAAACCCGAGGCGATGAGCCCCGAAAAGGATACTCACATATAAATATCTACGCATATATATATATATATATATATATATATATGTTGCGTATACGTACATACATAATGTAGGAACCTGATTAGGAAATTCCCCTGATTAGAATGGCACGGGCCGGGTGTTGGGGTCAGATTTGTATGTGTTTTAATTGAACCCCAAATAAGGATAAAAAATTGAAAAAACAACCCCCCCAATTAGACAGGCTCGTTCCATCCACAGAGACAATTTGATTGACTTTCAATTGAACCCAAAATAAATAAAATGTCACCCCAATTAGACAGGATACCCCACAGCCCCCAGCCCTTCTTATGGACCCTGAATAATTCTTAAAGATAACCCCCTGATTAAAAAGGGTCTAATCCCTCACAGCAACCAGCACCCCCCTTAATTAATTTTTTAGCTCGCAGCCCCTGATTAGTTAGGACCCCACAGCCCCCAACCCTTCTTATGGACCCTGAATAATTCTTAAAGATAACCCCCTGATTAAAAAGGGTCTAATCCCTCACAGCAACCAGCACCCCCCTAATTAATTTTTTAGCTTACAGCCCCTGATTAGTTAGGACCCCACAGCCCCCAACCCTTCTTATGGACCCTGAATAATTCTTAAAGATAACCCCCTGATTAAAAAGGGTCTAATCCCTCACAGCAACCAGCACCCCCCTAATTAATTTTTTAGCTTACAGCCCCTGATTAGTTAGGACCCCACAGCCCCCAGCCCTTCTTATGCCCTGAATAATTCTTAAAGATAACCCCCTGATTAAAAAGGGTCCAATCCTTCAAAGTAATTAGCCGTCCTCTGATTAAACAGGATCCCCCCCAAAAAAACCTCCAAATGTGTTTTTTAATAAGAAGGGGGTTGTAATCTTACTTGCAATTTCTATTGATGAAGATGAAGATGATTATGATGGTTTTGATGAGCTTGACGGCGATGATGATGATGATGATGATCACGATTAGATGACGATGAGCTTGGCGATGATGACAGTGGCGATGAGGAGTAGTAGCAATACCAGTAAGAGTAGTGTGGTAGTAGTAGTAGTAGTAGTAGTAGTAGTAGTAGTAGTAGTAGTAGTAGTAGTAGTAGTACTACTACGAGAGTTGTACTACAAGAATGCACAATCCAGCCAGCAGCCGAAACGATGCATTTCCAGTACTAAAGTTGTACTACAAGCAAGCACAATCCAGCCAGGAGCCGAAACGAGGCATTTCCAGTACTAAAGTTGTACTACAAGCAAGCACACTCCATTCAGGAGCCGAAACGAAGCATTCCAGCACCAAAGTTGCACTACAAGCAAGCACACAATCCAGCCAGGAAACGAAACGAGGCATGTCCAGCACAAATTGCACGCAAGCACAAGCACAATGCAGGCAGGAGCCGAAACGAGGCATTTCCAGTACTAAAGTTGTACTACAAGCAAGGACAATCCACAGGAGCCGAAACGATTCCCAGTACTGAAGTTGAACAACAAGCAAGTGCACAATCCAGCCAGGAGCCGAAACGATACATTTCCAGCACTAAAGTTGTGCTACAAGCACAAGCACAATGCAGGCAGGAGCCGAAACGAGGCAATTCCTATACTAAAGTTGTACTACAAGCAAGCACAATCCGGCCAGGAGCCGCAACGAGGCATTTCCAGTACTGAAGTTGCACCACAAGCAAGCACAGTCCACAGAAGCGAAACGACGCATTTCCAGTACTAAAGTTGTTCTACAAGCAAGCACAATCCAGCCAGGAGCTGTAATGAGGCATTTCCAGCACCAAAGTTGTACTACAAGCAAGCACAATCCAGCCAAGAGTCGAAACGAGGCATTTCCAGCAATAAAGTTGTACTACAAGAAACACAATCCAGGCAGGAGCCGAAACGAGGCATTTCCAGTACTAAAGATGTACTACAAGCAAGCACAATCCAGCCAGGAGCCGAAACGACGCATTTCCAGTACTGTGGCAGGTGGTGGCAGTTGCAGGTGTATTTGCACTGATTTAGTGTGTATTTGGCACGGGCTTAATGTGTCTTTGCACGGACTTAATGGATTCCTTGTATGTTTGCACGGATCTAGTATTCGTGTGGAAATGGGCAAGTGGGAATGCGTGGGTTTGCACGGTTTTGGTCATTTCAAAATTCGATTCTGGTTGGGAAGGAACCCAAATGACACCGCCGGAGATTGAGCCCGCGACCCTGCCCAATACGCCCTCCTGAACGGCCGCCCCCAATTTCGTCTAGTCGCCCATGGCTCAGCGGGTAAGCGGATGGCTTGCAAGCCCTTCTGGAAAAAGGGCGCGGGCTCAAACCCCGGTGGTGTCATTTAGCCTTTGACGTTAATAAGGGCTTAATAAGGCTTTAATAAGGGCTTAATAAAGCCTTAATAAGCCTCTTATAAGCCTTAAATAAAGCTCTAATAAAGCTTTAATATGGCTTTAATAAGGGCTTAATAAGGCCATAATAAGGGCTTAATAAAGCCTTAATAAGCCTCTTATAAGCCTTAAATAAGGCTTTAATATGGCTTTAATAAGGGCTTAATAAGGTTTTAATAAGGGCTTAATAAGGCCTTAATAAGCCTCGTATAAGCCTTGTTAAGCTTCAAAAAAAGCCATATTGAAGCCTTATTACAGCCTTTATTAAGGGCTTTTCAGGAGCAGCCAGGGCCAAGAAACAGCCAGTTTCAGCCGGTACCGGTCAGTATCAGCCAGTATCAGCCAATATCAGGATCAGCCATTATCATCCAGCATCAGCAAGTATCAGCCAATATCATCCAGCATCAGCAAGTATCAGCCAGTTTCAGCCGGGATCAGCCAGGATCAGCCAGTATCAGCCAGTTTCAGCCAGTATCAGTCAGTATCAGCCAATATCGCCAGGATCAGCCAGTACCATCCAGCATCAGCAAGTATCAGCCAATATCAGCGAGCATCCGCCAGGATCAGCCAAGCTGTTGGCCAGCCAGTTTCAGCTAGTATCAGCCAGTATCAGCCAGGATCAGCCAGTTTCAGCCCGTATCAGCTAGTTTCAGCCAATATCAACCAGTCTCAGCCAGGATCAGCCAGTATCATCCAGCATAAGCAAGTATCAGCCAGTTTCAGCCAGCATCAGCCAGTTTCAGCCAGTATCAGCCAATATCATCCAGTATCAGCCAATACCAGCCAGGATCCGCCAGTTTCAGCCAGCATCAGCAAGTATCAGCGCTTCAGCCAGTCTCAGCCAGTACCGGTCAGTATCAGCCAATATCAGCCAGCATCAGCCAGGCTGTTGGCCAGTATCAGCTGGCATCAGTCAGTATCAGGATCAGCCATTATCATCCAGCATCAGCAAGTATCAGCCAGTTTCAGCCAGTACTAGCCAATATCAGCCAGGATCATCCAATATCATCCAGCATCAGCAAGTATCAGCCAGTTTCAGCCAGTCTTAGCCAGTATCGGCCAGTATCCCGGTATCAGCCAGTTTCAGCCAGTATCAGCCAATATCGCCAGGATCAGCCAGTACCATCCAGCATCAGCAAGTATCAGCCAATATCAGCGAGCATCGCCAGGATCAGCCAAGCTGTTGGCCGGTATCAGCTGGCATCAGCCAGTATCATCCAATATCATGCGGTTTCAGCACAGCCAATATCAGCCAGTTTCAGCCAGTCTCAGCCAGTATCAGCCAGTTTCAGCCAGTATCAGCCAGGATCAGCCAGTTTCAGCCAGTATATCAGCCAATATCATCCAGTATCAGCCAATATCGGCCAATATCAGCCAGGATCAGCCAGTTTCAGCCAGCATCAAGCAAGCATCAGCCGGTTTCAGCCAGTATCAGACAGCATCAGCCAGTATCAGCCAAGACAAGCCAGCATCACAAGCTGTTTGGCCAGTATCAGTTGGCATCAGTAATATCAGGATCAGCCAAGATGATCCAACATCAGCAAGTATCAGCCAGTTTCAGCAAGTATCAGCCGATATCAGCCAGTATCAGCCAGTTTCAACCCGAATCAGCCAATATCAGCCAGGATCAGCCAATATCATCCAGGATCAGCCAGTATCATCGTATCAGCCAGTTTCAGCCAGTATCAGCCAGGATCAGCCAGTTTCAGCCAGTATCAGCCAATATCATTGAGGCTCAGCCAAGCTGTTGGCCAGTATCAGCTGGCATCAGTCAGTATCAGGATCAGCCAGTTTCATCCAGC
Source organism: Symbiodinium sp. CCMP2592 (assembly GCA_905221615.1). Classification (NCBI taxonomy): domain Eukaryota; class Dinophyceae; order Suessiales; family Symbiodiniaceae; genus Symbiodinium; species Symbiodinium sp. CCMP2592. Next base: position 3,716 of record CAJNDT010000837.1, on the reverse strand, counting down.
AATATCATCCAACATCAGCAACTTTCGGCCAGTTTCAGGCAGTGTCAGCTGGCTTTGCACGGTTTTGGGTTTTGCTTGTGCTCTTGGCGGTTATTGGTCATTTCAAAATTTCGATTCCGGTTGGGAAAGAGCCCAAATGACACCGCCGGAGATTGAGCCCGCGACCCTGCCCAATACGCCCTCCTGAACGGCCGCCCCCAGTTTCGTCTAGTCGCCCATAGCTCAGCGGGTAAGCGGATGGCTTACAAGCCCTTCTGGAAAAAGAGCGCGGGCTCAAACACCGGTGGTGTCATTTAGACCCTTTGACGTTAATAAGGGCTTAATAAGGCTTTAATAAGGGCTTAATAAAGCCTTAATAAGCCTCTTAAAGGCCTTAAATAAAGCTCTAATAAAGCTTTAATATGGCTTTAATAAGGGCTTAATAAGGCCATAATAAGGGCTTAATAAAGCCTTAATAAGCCTCTTATAAGCCTTAAATAAGGCTTTAATATGGCTTTAATAAGGGCTTAATAAGGTTTTAATAAGGGCTTAATAAGGCCTTAATAAGCCTCGTATAAGCCTTGTTAAGCTTTATTAAAGCCATATTGAAGCCTTATTACAGCCTTTATTAAGGGCTTTTCAGGAGCAGCCAGGGCCAGCCAATATCATCCAGCACCAGCAAGAAACAGCCAGTTTCAGCCAGTACCGGTCAGTATCAGCCAGTATCAGCCAATATCAGGATCAGCCATTATCATCCAGCATCAGCAAGTATCAGCCAATATCATCCAGCATCAGCAAGTATCAGCCAGTTTCAGCCGGGATCAGCCAGGATCAGCCACTATCAGCCAGTTTCAGCCAGTATCAGTCAGTATCAGCCAATATAGCCAGGATCAGCCAGTACCATCCAGCATCAGCAAGTATCAGCCAATATCAGCGAGCATCCGCCAGGATCAGCCAAGCTGTTGGCCAGCCAGTTTCAGCTAGTATCAGCCAGTATCAGCCAGGATCAGCCAGCTTCAGCCCGTATCAGCTAGTTTCAGCCAATATCAGCCAGTCTCAGCCAGGATCAGCCAGTATCATCCAGCATAAGCAAGTATCAGCCAGTTTCAGCCAGCATCAGCCAGTTTCAGCCAGTATCAGCCAATATCATCCAGTATCAGCCAATACCAGCCAGGATCCGCCAGTTTCAGCCAGCATCAGCAAGTATCAGCGCTTCAGCCAGTCTCAGCCAGTACCGGTCAGTATCAGCCAATATCAGCCAGCATCAGCCAGGCTGTTGGCCAGTATCAGCTGGCATCAGTCAGTATCAGGATCAGCCACTATCATCCAGCATCAGCAAGTATCAGCCAGTTTCAGCCAGTATTAGCCAATATCAGCCAGGATCAGCCAATATCATCCAGCATCAGCAAGTATCAGCCAGTTTCAGCCAGTATTAGCCAATATCAGCCAGGATCAGCCAATATCATCCAGCATCAGCAAGTATCAGCCAGTTTCAGCCAGTCTTAGCAGTTTCAGCCAGTATCAGCCAATATCGCCAGGATCAGCCAGTACCATCCAGCATCAGCAAGTATCAGCCAATATCAGCGAGCATCGCCAGGATCAGCCAAGCTGTTGGCCGGTATCAGCTGGCATCAGCCAGTATCATCCAATATCATGCGGTTTCAGCACAGCCAATATCAGCCAGTTTCAGCCAGTCTCAGCCAGTATCAGCCAGTTTCAGCCAGTATCAGCCAGGATCAGCCAGTTTCAGCCAGTATATCAGCCAATATCATCCAGTATCAGCCAATATCGGCCAATATCAGCCAGGATCAGCCAGTTTCAGCCAGCATCAAGCAAGCATCAGCCGGTTTCAGCCAGTATCAGACAGCATCAGCCAGTATCAGCCAAGACAAGCCAGCATCACAAGCTGTTTGGCCAGTATCAGTTGGCATCAGTAATATCAGGATCAGCCAAGATGATCCAACATCAGCAAGTATCAGCCAGTTTCAGCAAGTATCAGCCGATATCAGCCAGGATCAGCCAGCTTCAACCCGAATCAGCCAATATCAGCCAGGATCAGCCAATATCATCCAGGATCAGCCAGTATCATCGTATCAGCCAGTTTCAGCCAGTATCAGCCAGGATCAGCCAGTTTCAGCCAATATCAGCCAATATCATCCAGGCTCAGCCAAGCTGTTGGCCAGTATCAGCTGGCGTCAGTCAGTATCAGGATCAGCCAGTTTCATCCAGCAATATCATCCAACATCAGCAAGTTTCGGCCAGTTTCAGGCAGTGTCAGCTGGCTTTGCACGGTTTTGGGTTTTGCTTGTGCTCGTGGCGGTTATTGGTCATTTCAAAATTTCGATTCCGGTTGGGAAAGAGCCCAAATGACACCGCCGGAGATTGAGCCCGCGACCCTGGCCAATACGCCCTCCTGAACGGCCGCCCCCAGTTTCCTTTAGTCGCCCATAGCTCAGCGGGTAAGCGGATGGCTTACAAGCCCTTCTGGAAAAAGGGCGCGGGCTCAAACCCCGGTGGTGTCATTTAGAATCTTTGACATTAATAATGGCTTAATAAGGCTTTAATAAGGGCGTAATAAAGCCTTAATAAGCCTCTTATAAGCCTTAAATAAAGCTCTAATAAAGCTTTAATATGGCTTTAATAAGGGCTTAATAAGGCCATAATAAGGGCTTAATAAAGCCTTAATAAGCCTCTTATAAGCCTTAAATAAGGCTTTAACATGGCTTTCATAAGGGCTTAATAAGGTTTAATAAGGGCTTAACAGCCTTGTTTAAAGCTTTTAAGAGGCTGATTAAGGACTTATTAAGCCCTTATTAAGGCTGATTAAGCCCTTATTAAAGCTTTTCACAGCCTTATTCAAGCCTTATTAAGGCCATATTGAAGAAGCCGTATTACAGCCTTATTGAAGCCTTATTCATCCCTTATTACGGCCTTATCAAGCCCTTATCAAGGCCTTATGAAAGCTTCATTATAGCCTTATCAATACTATTGTAATACGACTGTACCATTACCTTTCTGCAACTGTATTATTGTACTACTATTATGCTACTAGTGTACTACTGTACCACTACTGTACTACCCTACTACACTACCACTACCACTACCACTACCACTACTACTACTACTACTACTACTGCTACTACTACTTCTACGACAACTACTACTGTACTACTACTGTACTACTGCACTACTACTGTACCACTACTGTACTACTACTGTACTACTACTGTACTACTACTGTACTACAACTGTACAACTACTGTACTACTACTGTACTACTACTGTACTGCTACTGTACTACTACTGTACTACTACTGTACTACTACTCTACTACTACTGTACTACAACTGTACTACTACTGTACTGCTACTGTACTACTACTGTACTGCTACTGTACTACTACTGAACTACTACTGTACTACTACTGTACTACAACTGTACTACAACTGTACTACTACTGTACTACTACTGTACTACTACTGTACTACTACTGTACTACAACTGTACTACTACTGTACTAGCAACTAGTAGTATACTAATTAATAAATCAATATGTATTAGCTTTCCCTCGAACAGGTTTCCCCCAATTCCCCAAACAAGGTCTTGTATTGCTTTAAACGTTCAACCCCCCAATAGCGCGGAGTTTGGCTACACACCCCCAATTAGACAGGCTCACCGGATCTCGCCCGGAAAAACCTGACCTTGAATAAACCCCCATGCCCACCCCCCCAATTAGA
>CAJNDT010000836.1:117500-130397 GCA_905221615.1 Symbiodinium sp. CCMP2592 | reverse complement strand
TGCGTGGATGGATGTAGTGTGTGAATGCTTGCGTGCCCCCATGGTTGCCAACGGTACAAATCTGTCGTATATAGAAACCATGGAATGATTATCCCGGATGCACCAGCAGTTCTAGGAAGTTTGAATCCGAGGACATGACCGTGTAGTTGCGTGTACGTGCGGGTTTGGGGGCACCGGGGTCAGATCCCAAATTCTTGGAAGCCGGCCGGAGCGTGTATTTGCGTGTATTTGCGTGTCAGTGGCTCTATATGAGCCCTAAAAACGTGTATCTGCGTGTACCTCCAAAACCAGGCTGAACACAAACCTTTGGTTCGCCGTGTCAATTCGTGTATCCTGCTGTTGCCAACTCATGGTCGCCGATCCGAGATTCCTGGCAGTTGTGCTCGATTTAAAGTAGTGATCGATCGCATCCCCGCTGGTTGGAAAGACCCCATGGCTCCGACGAAAGCAAACTTCAGGTGGCCCTCCAACCCTTCGTCTTCCGAGGAGTGGGTTTGGAGGCCTCGAGATGGGCTACCAAACGGGGTATGGGTTCTTAAGGCCGCCCTTAGGGAAGGGGATGCAAGCGAAGAAGGCCGAGGCAAGGGAAAGTCAAAGGGACAGGTAAGTGGAGCCAGAGAAGTGAAGGGCAAAGGAAAGGGAAGTGAAGCCAAAGGAGACAAGGGCAAAGGAAAGGGAAGTGAAGCCAAAGGAGAGAAGGGCAAAGGAAAGGGAAGTGAAGCCAAAGGAGAGAAGGGCAAGGGAAAGGCAAGTGAAACGGAAGAAGAAAGCAAAGGAAAAGGACAGCTTGCCAAAGGAAAGCATGGCTTAGGCCCGATCAAATATTCGGTTTGGTGAGTGTTTACCACGTGTTTGCAGAGTGCCTTGAAACTTGCGGTTTGAGCCTATAGAGATTCGAAAACAGGCAAAGGAGAGGGAAAGACTGCCCTTAACACAAAGGGTGACAAAGGCAAGGGCAAGAGTGCCGAGGCTGACCACCCAAGCAACAACGCTGCCGAAGCCACACTCACAGAGGGTGACAAAGGAAAGGGAAAGGGAAAGAAGGGCCAGAGCACCAAGGGCTGCGCGGGAAAAGGAAAGGAGACACCAAGCACCGAGGCTGACAAAGGAAAGGGAACGAAGGGCAAGGGAAAGGGAAAGGCTGCCCCAAGCGCTGACGAAAAGGCAAAGGAGTCGCCAAGCACCGAGGCTGGAAAGGGAAAGGGAAAGGAGGCCCCAAGCTCTGAGGTTGGAAAAGGAAAGGGAAAGGGCAAGGCGGCCCCAAGCGCCGCGGCTGGAAAAGGAAAGGGAAAGGAGGCCCCGAGCACCGAGCCTGGAAAAGGAAAGGGAAAGGCGGCCCCAGTAAAAGGAAAGGGAAAGGAGCCCTCAAGCACCGAGGCTGGAAAAGGAAAGGGAAAGGAGACCCCAAGCACCGAGGCTGGAAAGGCAAAGGGAAAGGCCGCCCCGAGCACCGAGCCTGGAAAAGGAAAGGGAAAGGAGGCCCCGAGCACCGAGGCTGGAAAAGGAAAGGGAAAGGCGGCAGTAAAAGGAAAGGGAAAGGAGCCCTCAAGCACCGAGGTTGGAAAGAGAAAGGAGGCCCCAAGCACCGAGACCGAAAAGGGAACGGGAAAGAAGGCCCCAAAGACCCAGGCTGAGACAGGCAAGGGAAAAGGACACCCAAGCGTCGAGGCTGGCAAAGGGAAGGGAAAGGAGGCAAGCACCGAGGGTTGCACGGGAAAGGGAAAGATTTTCCCTGGAAGGAAAAATTAAAATTATCCCTGGCACCGAGGTTCACACAGGCAAGGGAAAGAACGGCGCGGGAAAGAGCAAGGCCAGATGCTCCGGGTTATCATTCCGAAAATATCACCCAATGTAGTTTCTTGGAGGATCGAATGCCTACCGATGCCACTGTCGAGTGCTCATTAGACACGATATCACAGTCCATGGTGTGTGACCTGAGTGCATGTGACATGAGCATAGTAGATCTACCGGTTTTTATGTATGTCATATCTACCCACCGCTCTAGGTCGGAAGCCCTGCGGAGATCTCTACACCCCCGGCGAAGCGGCGGCGATTGGATGATGTGGCCTCTGCTGAGAAGTCTTCTGAGAAGGTATCTTCGCTTCGGGATTTGAGCCGTGAGTGCTTCAGCAACCTGACAAAGGATGCTTTCGTGTGCCCCCTCACCGTCTTGGAAGAAAAGTTTCCCTATGCCTGGGTTGGCGATGATGTCCGCATTCGCAAGAAGAACATTGAAAGCCACCCCATCTTCCAGGATTACATGGAGCACAACAAGACTCTCCAAAGCCCCTTCCAGTGGGAGATGTGTACCAATGATTGTATTCCGCACCTGCAGAACTACAACAACTTCCTGCTGCAGCTGCTGAACCCGAAGCCTGGCACCCTGAGCCGACGTGACACAGGCCGGCAATCTTGCTGCTTTTACAGTTGTCTAACAAACCATACGACCGCCCCCCCCCCCCTTCCCTCGCCCCCCCCCCCGACCTGCCCCCCAACACACCCCCCACTCCCAAAATACAATCGCGCACGCCCGCATTCACCCACACTCATACCCCGCCCAGCCCATACCCATACCCCTATATTTACCTGTTCCCAGAGCATTATATGCCTGTGCCCAAAACCGATACCCGTTCTTACACCCTTGCATCCAGGCCTCAGCACCACGAGTGCGAGCCCGACACTGCCAGCATCCTCGCCGAGCCCCTCGGAGCCACCGCCACGGTCCTGGGCTGAGAATTTAAATTCGGGCCAAGCTCTATCGACTCTATCGGTTCCTAATTCCAGGCCGACGAGAATGCCGAGACAGTTGTCATCCCTCACCGTCACGAGCAACGGTGACGGCGCGACGGAAGTTGGGCCTCTGGGGTTGAAAGATGAGAAAGGTCAGGTGAAAAGGGTCAAGGTGCTGTCGCCTGAGGAGAAAGAGGCCATAAAGGCCGGGTTTAAGCTGCATCAAGAGCATGACGAAGATCTTATCATGCACGATGGTCGGTCTGCAGGCCATGACCCACCCCAACCAGATGGATGCAGGGGAGCGGAAGCGTCAGAACGAAGCCCTCCGACGCAAGTTGCTCGGTGGAGGCCGATCACGTTTCAGCCACTCAACATAGAACCACTAATTTATCCCTGACCATTGCAGGACTCAAGCCGGGACTCCTCGAAAAGTATCAGAACTGCAGCGGCACCACACAGAAGCCAGCACCTCAATCGGGCTGTCATGCAACACAGAAGCCCAACTGGATCACCCTGCAGGTTCGAGTTTTTGAAGGCGTTCATTTTGGACCCCGACATGGAAAACATCGACGTGGAGCATTGCTTCAAGGAGTGACTTGGATGGCACTCAGCACCACAGACTGAACAGCAGCATTGATTCGTTCTGCAATAAGGATGTCGGAGCGCAAAACGGCGGACGTGTTCGTGGAATTGCCGCTAGAGGAGCTCAAGAAGTCCTACACGAGCCCGGCCCAAGTTCGTTTTTTGACCGACGTCATCTTAAAGCAGCCAGGGCGGCCGCACCCACAGGACTGCTCTTCACATACACATGCTCATGCAAGCGTCAGTGTGCAATTCAATGTGATCGCGAGGATCCCTCCAACAACGAGATGCGCCTCTACAAAGTCTACCAGACTGGAGTGGACAAAAGCCCCTCGGCTCAATAATCCGAAAGCGGTCCGAGTGTTGATTTCTTGTAAACATACGAGAGTGTACCTGAGGCTCGAATGTGTCGCAGCTTTCAGCCAAGCTGCGTGGCACGGCGCGGGTCGGGAAGAATGCTGCAGCCAGAAATGCCCTGGCGGAGTCCTTGGCAAGCAAGTGTGCAGAGATGACGAAAAGCTCCGGCAAGACTGACAAGCAGCCAAAGACGAAGAAAGACAAGAAGGCCTTACATGTCACTTCGTATATGCATCGCTAGTGTCAAAGCCACGATAACTTGTACCATCTTTGTCTCCACGCCGTCATTGTGATCATCGTCCGAAGTCCGAAGAACAGCATATCATCCTAGGCGCTGCCAGATTGATTGTTTGTCGTCTGAGCTTTTTAAAGTAGAGCCTAGGATCTACGAAATTCAAGCCCACACCCTAAGAACGCCGGCTCCAATCCGGCATCAGCTGGGAAGCCACAGCTACTTCTGTCGCTTTTCCTACTAGACTACATCGGCCCTCCGTTTTGTTCTGTGTGAACAGGAGCTTACGCACGACGAGAAGCAGCAGAAAGAGTTCGATCGAGATTTGCAAGCGTGCCCTGACTTTGACAGCCGTGCTCGAGCCGAATGCTTTGTGCTGGATGTCGTGATGAATGCCTCTGAGGGTGCATGCTCTGGCCAGCAAAGCACGCGTGACTGCGAAGAATATCATTGATGCAAAGCTCCTGAACCAGGAGGTTTCACCGGCCTCCTTTTCGGAGTTTTTGTGTGCCTTCACATATTCAGCTGCATGCAGGCTACCGTGCAAAGCTTGAAGTCGGTCTATGGGCAGCTGATGGAGCTGCATGCAAGGCTTCCTGTTTGCAATCCTCGTGTTTAAGTCGGTCTGGAGCTTGCCCTGGAATTGAAAGGGCTGTTGCTGCTACAGGGTCAATGAGATGATCTTTAACGGCGGCACCTTCGAGAACTATGCGTATGTCTTGAATACGGAGAAAGAGCGCTGTGAGGCGCCGGACTGTAGACTGTTGTGCGACAAACTCCCAAATAATCCTACTTAAAGGATCATGGGACTTAGTAAGTAGGTTATAATTGCCCCTAAGTGTAGTTATCCTAACTATAACCTACTTATAACCCTACTTACTGAGTCCCATGATCCTTTAAGTAAACCTGAACTATAGAGACAGGCCCTGCGTCGTAGGTTCGTCGTATACCTATACAAGTTAGGAGGAAAAATGTAAACACCAAGAGCAAACCCTAAGCCCTTCATGCGCGTAGACCCCACATGCTAAATCCCCACATGCACCACGGCCTTACACAAACCCCATGAAGCCTGCTGAAGACCGAACGTCCAACCCCGAAGCCCGAAAGACCCAGGTGTAAGCTGCATCCAAGCCAAAGTTGCAGGACTTCGAGAAGCAAGTCGCGTCAGCAGAAACCATCGTCAAAGCCCACGAGAGCCGTCTCATCCTCAGCTGGGTGTACTCATGCATGTGTGTTGCTATCGGATCGAGTTTGTTCTCACAATTAAGGGGTCGCGGCCGAGAAGAGAAAGCGGGAAAAGGAGAAGAAAGAGGAAGAGGAGAATGCAAAAAAAGCGAAGGCCGAGGATGAATGGGCAGCATGGAACACCGGAGAAACCGAAGATTGGGGTGAGGAGTGGGAGGAAAATGCCTAGGCTTCTTTATCGAGCATCGTCATGAGTTTTCAAGCTGTAAGCTTGGTCGGGTAGGATTGTTGGTGCACTGCTTGCTGATACCTCTAAAACATCCCGAGGCTGCATGAATCAGGCAAGTGTCGCAGTGTCATCGATGTCAGCCGATCGCGCCGTGCAGAGTCCTTGATTGAGGATCGAGTGTGGTGGTTTTCAGTGTATATTGAACCCCTTTAGACAGAGCAAATTGCCTCAATTGCCTATCGAGTGCCCCAGAGTCTACAGCGAACTACTTTCCGCCCTGCTGCCACAACTCGATCCCGGTCGCAAGCGAGTTAGAGCATCCAAGAAACATCGGATGCCGATAATGTTCGAGGCGCAGCCTGTTCAATGCTAAGCATTGCAGCAGGGTTTAGCAGGCGTCTGGCATCGATCATGTTGGTTGCCTGAAGACTCCAAGCTCCATCTGTAGAAGCCAAAGCCACCAAATCATCAGGTTCAACACTGAGGAATTGTCACTGCCGGAAGAACATTCTACTTAAACTTCTCATGGTTTATCACCGTCACCATGACCATCATCAAGCGAGGCATCTTCAGTGTCAAATCCAGCATGCAATGATGCTGGGAGGGGATATGCCCGCAAGCTGCCGCAGGCTGCTCCTAGACTTTAGACGAGTGCGCACTGCCGGTGCAAAGAGTGTGTGGCTGTCTGTTGTCGCTCCTAGAGATAATTCGAGGAACTTCGCCAGCGATGTGATGCCTCGATCATCCGTGGCTTGAAGACTTTAGTTCCTACTCCATTGTATTAAAGGCCTATGTAGATCCCACACCCGAAATGTTCGTGCAACTATCTAACCCAAAACCCACGAAACCTTAGATGAACCCTGAAGCCCGAAACCTCATTTTCATATCCTGCCTCTGTTATATCCGAATCTCCAAGATCATACAAGGTTAGTCTTCCAAACCTAAACATGTGAGCACTGTGAACCCTTTCAAATGTGTCAGCATGTCGAAAGCCCAATGGGCTACGCAGCTCGTCCATGATACAGTCAATGAGTTTTTCGAAATGCTGGGAGCTGGTGAGGCTGGACAGATCGAACATATGTGTTTCTGAAGTATAGACATGGTATGCTGCAGCAGGTCCCAATGGAAAGACTCAGATCCTTGCTGAGTCACGGTCTCAGCCATCTCGCATGTACTCGAAGATCCATCCTGATGCTGAGGTCGTTTCAACAATGTGCCGTATTATCTTATACCGAGACTTGTAATGCAATGACTCACGTTGTGCGTGAAAGCTGCCGAACTGAACTTGCTTTGTGGATCCAAGGCAAGATGTTGCGCGGTTATTGGAGATTGTGCAAGCTGCTGCATCATCTCGAGGTCTAGGAAATGCACTGGCAAAGTGGATCAATGAGCAGCCCTGGCGAATCTCGAATGCAATATGCCATGCTATCCCAGGTTGCGGCGCAGTGCAACAAGTCTCATGGTTGTATATATGCTTGCCTTATGTGAGGGCAAGTCCTACCGCAGAACTATTCGATGACAGTCCCCATCGCTGCTTGGACTAGAACCGTGGTGCGAAAAAATTGTCAACCTCACAACACACACTAGAATACCGAAGTTCAAACTCGGAGCCCGACGCGCGGTAGACTAAGAATCTTCTATGTGCCGGCCCTGAATTTTTCTATGTATGATCTTAAAAGAGCGTATTCAGCTGAGGAGCGCCTCGATATGCACGGCCGAGCGATCCCCGACACGCAGCAGCACGAGATGCTATTGCCTCACGAGGTTGTCGGCCGGCTCTATGCTTCTGGGCTCATGGACCTACTCACGGGAGATGCTGATGAGTCCTGTCTGTGGAGTGATGGCTTATACTTGGTACCGCACTCTTCTGCAGAAGCAACACTAATTTATAGGCGGTGCAAACCAATCTTGACTGATCGATCTATGTGGTGTAGTGTGCTTATAAAGCCCACTAGTCGATGATAACTAAATGCATGTTGGGGCAGCAGCAACTTGAGGATGCCAGGCGATACTGGGAAATGGAACGGGACACCGAATGGTTCCGACAACATCCTGTGCTTTCCGCTGGTGTCGACTTGAGCAAGTGCATCCCACTGCGCCTCTATGGTGACGGCGCCGAAGCATTCCGAAACCCAGCATGCATGCAAAGTGTGTGATCGATGGCTTCATCCTCTGCAGTTGGGAAATTCAGGGTTCAGGATTTTTGCCTTGTGTGATATGGCGACCCTGTTTGTAAGAAAGCCAAAGTCTGCGGTCGGCCCACGCATGATCTCATATAACTCAGCAAGCCGAGGATCTCACAAGTTCGAAATCCTAGTGCTGCAGAGCGTTCTTGGGAAGTCTTCAACAACTTTGAACAATCGCTGGTTGTCTCTAGGCAGCACTGTTAACGGCGGTCATGTGGGTCCATGTCCACCTGTAGAATGTGCAGTTATTCTGAGGCTCTCCTGTGCGAACGCTTCATTGCACACAGCAGCTGCTCGGAACAAGATCCTTCAGGTTCTGGCATGGAGCTTCAATGCTCTTAGCTTCCCGGACGGTTATATATCGATGCCACATTAACTGCCTGAACTACACAATAAACTCTGGACTTTGGTAACCATGGCCGAGACTCCAAGGCTCAGTCCAAACATTCAATCCACAAACTTTTTGAGAATAGTCTCCTACAGCAAAAGTATCATTGCTTATGATTCTGAGTCCTGTATCTGGTTAGACCCAGAGGACCGCCGATTGAAAAAAATCAAGCGGGATTGAAAATTCTCAGCGTTTTGATTGTGTCGATCAAATTCAATAGAAAACGATCTTTTTCAATAGAAATTTAAATCCTCAAAATCAATAGAACTGCGACATAAAAATCAATAGAAACCTCCACATCAAAATCAATAGAAAATCTCCATAAAATCAATAGAAATTTTCCATAAAATCAATAGAAATTTTCCATAAAATCAATAGAAATTTTCCATAAAATCAATAGAAATTTTCCATAAAATCAATAGAAATGTTCTCAAATCAAACGAGAAACACTTCTGACATCAATAGATTTCAGCGCTATCTCTGCCTCCACCACTATATATAATACCTCTACCTCGACCTCAACCTGTACCTTTATCCGTATCTCTGCCTGTATATCTCTACCTTTACATCTTTACTTCTTTATCTCTCTATCGCTGTATATCTCTCTATCGCTCTACCGCTCTATCGCTCGATCTACCGCTCTACCGCTCGGTCGCTCTATCTCTCTATCTCTTATATCTCCCTGTCTCTCTATCTCTCCATCTCTACCTGTATTTTTATTTCTATATATCTATCTCTTTCTTTTTTCTCTTTCTCTATCTCTCACTTTCTCTTCCCCACCCTTTCCCAGAAGGCTTCCAGCCTAACACTTCTTTTTCACAGCAGCGGCAGGGAATCTTGGGTGAAGCTTCTTTTGAGCTCTCCTTCGAAACTTGGCCTTGTAAAGGCCTCGGAGCCTAACTTTCAAAAACGGTTCCTGGCTACTTGGACTTGGACGTGGAATTGGACTCAGGCATTCCAGCCTAACACTTCTTTTCCACAGCTGCGGCAGGGAATCTTGGGTGAAGATTCTCTTGAGCTCTTCCTCAAAACTTGGCCGTGGAGGCTTGGAGCTTACCTTTCAAAAAAAAGCTCCGGGCTACTTGGGCTTGGACTTGGTATTGGACACTGGCAGCCCGCATGGCTGCAAGCCGTCCCTGACTCTCGGGTTTTGCTTGATGATCATTTTTTGAATCGGGGACAAAAAATCCCAAACGAGAAGGTGACCCGGCGGAGCTTCCGCTTCAGCTTCCTGTGAGGGGTCGTGGTAAAAGTCAGGCTCCTCTGGCCACTCCTTCATGGCCTGCTCAAAGTCACTCTGAGTGATCGGAGGGTCATACATGCCCAAGACCATCGTTTCCTGGCTCAGGCTCACGTTGTCCGGGCTCTGGTTTGGCCCCTTGGCCATGGTCTCGGCAGCTTGGCAAGCTTCCCAAACGGCTTCCAGACCTCCATCCGAGTTGTCTTCTTCCTGCAGATCTGTTTCGGCGTAAGGGTTTAAAAGCTGGTTATGAGGGTATAGGGGTTCACATCTATCTATCTATATATATATATATATATACAAAATCTATATATCGCACTGAAAGAATCCCGCCTCGAGAGCAAAGCAGGTGGCGGCTGCAGGCCTCTTGGCTGTCGTCTCTGCCGGAGTCTCCAAGGTGGCGTCTGGCCTCTTGACTGTCGTCTCTGCCGAAGTCTCCAAGGTGGCGGCTGGCCTCTTGACTGTCGCCTTTGCAGAAGTCTCCAAGGTGGCGGCTGGCCTCTTGGCTGTCGTCTCTGCAGGAGTCTCCAAGGTGGCGGTTTGGCTCTTGGGAGCTTGGCCACTGGAGGTCGTGGAAGTCGCAGGTCTTTTCTTGACGACCTTGACCTTGACGACGGCCTCCTTGTCTGCGAGCTTGGCAGCTGGCTTCTTCGAGACCGGGGCCTGTCGAGGCACAGCCAAAACTTCAAAAAACAGACTTAAGCTCGACAAGCTCACAGGCAAGTATCTGGCCTGCCGTGCGGCCGGCTTCTTCTGGCTTCCTACTTTTGCCATCTGAAGAGCCTATAAACTGCAGCTATAGACGGCGACACATTTTTAAGCGTCCGGATTATACCACTTGGGAATGTACGTATAGGGCCGTCCGGCCCTTAGCAGATGGCGCAAGCGACTTGTTTTCCATGGGCCGTTTGCAGTCGGCCTGGACCTGGACCGTTTGAGCAGCTTATGGCTCATGGGCCGCTTGCAGTTGGCGTGGACCTGGACCGCTTGCAGCTTGGCTGCTTGGGTCAGCTTGGCTCATCCAGCACTAGCAAGCCCTTTAAAAGCAGATGCCAAAACGTCCTGTACTTGAACAGGATGGTTTCCGGCACCTTGTGAGCTGCAGTGCCTGAAAGGCAAGCATTGGCGATGTGAGACATCAAGCCCATAAAGGATTCGGAACCATACGTCCAAAAAAACCTGGGGGCCAAGTGCTGCGAAACTTCTGGCAAGTGTGCCGTCATGTGAAACTTGGAAACTTGGCTATATCGACACTGCTGGGCATCAAAAGCCAGCTTGGCAAGATGGCCGTAGTGCTTGGTCAAGCACTGGACTTGGTCGGCGAATTTTCGCCTGACGTCCTGGGGCCACTTGAAGTCTTGCCTGTCCAGCAAGTCGTAGATGTCCCGCAGCGACTCAAGGACACGAAGTCGGTGCAGGCTTCGGCGATCATCTTGGGAGCCTGAAATTGCTGTAGAACTTTAAACAAGAATAAGGTCGTGTTCACATTTATAGATATAATGCAGCTTAGACACTGTACCTCCTGGCGAGCTCCACAGCAACAGGCATGAAATGCCTGATTCGCCTGCCCTTCTGGTGCTTGAGGCAAGGGTACTCATTGGCACTGCTGGCAATGTCAGACTTCCATTTCAGGTTCGGCAACCTGGTGCCTGAAGGAATGCCTAGCTCCTGGTAGATTTCCTGGATTTCGGCATTCAGGCAACTCATGTTGGTGTCCCTGGAACCTGGCTTGGAGTCTTCGATGATCTCCCAAAGCAGATTCCCCACCACATGGCAGGACACACCGAGGTCCAGGACGTGGAGGACGTCAAGCTTCAAAGCCTGAGCATTGACGCCTTGGACCTGGAAAAGCGGGTGCTCCAGCCTGGCTTCCAGCTGCCTTGGCCTGAGTGTTGTCCTTCTCCAGCCTGCTTCCTGGCGAAAGTCGTTCCAGCAGTTCTCGCCCTCTTGGGTGCAAGCGCACCAAAGGCAAGGGTTGGCTTGGTTCGGCCTGGGGAACTTGAATTCCTGGTAGAAGAACTCCATGTCCCCTGTGATGCAGTAGATCACTCCTGGCCTGAACCGCCTGGAGGTCGTTGGGCACCTTCCTGAGGCCATGGCTTGGAGGGACTCGCAGAGCTTGGTCCAAAGATCTTCCATGAGCTTGGGCGTGATGCACGACTTGGGAATGCAGGCCAGCAACAATTGGCTGCTTGCCTGGACTGCGAAAGCAAAAATTAGAGACACCAAGACCTAAATGGTGATTTTGCGGTCGTACTGCCGAAAGAATACTAGACAAGCCAAGCGTCAATCGAACGTCGTGACGTTATCGCTCTCATGGAGATCACAAGCAGACTGTCCACCTTGGAGTGGGGAGCTGCGTCGCCGTGCAAAGCGAAAGGGACCAAGGCTTGGGTGTCCTGGAAAACTTGGTCAAAGTAGTCCTGGCTTTGCGACACCCTGGAGTTAGCGCCTTTTTGGCTGTCCCAAAACTTGGCAATGTCCTGGATACCCAGGATGTCATCGTCCATGCCATCCAGGCTTAGCATCCAGTTGTGCGGAAGCATGACTGGAAGCTTGCAGTCTACCTGGATTTTTTGGCCTGTGGCGCTTTTCCCCCATGCCTTGGTCTGCACGACCGTTGGGTCTGGAGCAGCCATGTCCTTGAAGACCCTGGAAAGCAGCTGGTGGTGCGTGTGGTTCGGGTTAACACCATGCGAACCCAAGCTGGCAAGTCCCACAAGGTCGGCCTGGGAGCAGCCTGACTTGACAGCTGCCTGGGACAGCTCCTGGACGACCTTGGCGCTCAGGTCTCCCAAACACCACAGCCTTAAAAGGGCCACCGCAAGTGGAGATTCTGGCTTTATCTCGCGACAGGAGGAAGAGGAAGCTTGGTCCTCCGTCTTCCTTTTCCTCCCTGACATGGCTTCGCCTGGACATCTAAACCTAAACCTGGCTTGGTCCTCGAAGCTTCAAAGCGGGGAATTTGCAACTTGAACACGAGAACAAAGGCAGTTTGCAGCAGTCCCTGGCAGCAAAACGCTTCTTTTTGGCGCTTGAAACTCCAGCTTTAGGTTTCAGTAGGCTCTCTCCCTTGAACTGCCTTTGCTCTTGGAGCCTAAGAGGCTGGAGGGTTCAAAACATCCAGACTGCGTGGCCTGGACTTAAGGCCGTTCACAGCTTGGAAAACCCTGCCTGCCTGGACTTCATGAAAACTATAAGCTAAAATCTCATCAGGAATAGCTGCCGGGTCAAGACTCAAGACTTCTAGCTTTTGCTGGACTCTGCAGGGCCGTGGTACCAAAGACTGTTGCGTGTTACACGTTGCTTGAGCTTGGGCCTCTATGCAGCATCCTGAAAAAAAAACTGCTCAGGCGTCCTTAAGGGCCTTAGTGAGTTCCACCTTAAGCTTCTTGGAAGCTTGGAGGGTGGTCACCGCGTCAAGCAAAACGGGCTTCATGTCCTCCATCTTGCAAGCCTTCTTGCCAGCCAGGGTCGTGCGGATCCGCTCCAAAGCCTGCAGCTGCTTGGTGAGGGACTTCAAGAAGGTGGCCTTGTCGTCCAAGCCGCTGCCTTGGATCTGGAGCTTCAAGCCCTGCAAGAGACCGTATTCCTTGCCCAGCTCAGTGACGAAGAGCTTGGCCTGGAAATGGTTGGGCGAACAAACAGCTACAGAAACGGTTCGAGCTAAACTTAATTTGAAAAAACAAGCATGAATCGAGTGGCCTTCTCCTTGAGCTGTTCACTAGTGGTCTCTTGGCTGACTTGGCTGGCTTCCTCCCACTT
>CAJNDT010000836.1:0-112500 GCA_905221615.1 Symbiodinium sp. CCMP2592 | reverse complement strand
TCCATAGCTTGCAGCATGTCTTCAGTGCGTGGACGAAGCTTGAGGATCTTCTCGGTCTCCATCTCCAGCCTGGTCGTGAAGTCCTGGTCCTTGGACTTCCAGACTTCCAACTTCAACCTGGACAACTGGTCCCTCACGTCCCGGTCGTACCTGGAGATGAGTGCTTCCTGGAGCTTGGAGAGCTCTCTGTCGAGGTCTTGGCGCTTGACGACCAGCGTTCTGCTTAGGTCGTCACTCCTCGTCTTCGACCTCTTGGCCCTCCTCTCCTCCACCTCCTTTATCAATTTTTCCTCCCATTCGGCATCAGAGTTCGCCTTGACTTCTTCCATTGACTCTTGGAATTCTTGGAATTCCGTCTCTGTGGCCTGCCTTTCGTTTTCCTGCTCGTCCTGGAGCTGGGCCTTGGAAATCGTATATTCCTAGAATTCAGAATAGAAGGAAACAGTATAATAGGTTTTTTTACAATAAAATCTTTGCTTAAAGAGTAGATGATAATTATGTTTTAAAGATCCGACCTCGCGGTTGCGCCTGTAGATCTCGTGGGCCACCTCGAGCCTGGTCTCCTGGAGCTTGGCAAGTTCGGCTTCCAAGAACTCGAGGGCAGCGGGATCCTCCGTCTCAGCTTGACCTCCTGCAAGCTGCCGAGATTTCAAAGAAAGCTTACGGGTTTTCAAAAATCGTTTTACATGTGGCTTATACATGACTTTGGATAATTCAAGCCTGGAAGGTCGCCTTCTGCTGTGGTGGCTGGGACTGAGGTCGCCGGGGTAGCGGGCGGAGCGGGCCTGAGATCATGACTCAAACTTAAGGGCTAATTTTGGGTGTTTCCACTGCTACTTGGGGGTGCTTCCAGCTAAAAGGGCTTCCAGCCCCTGACAGCTTCAATAGGGCTTCCAGCCCCTGACAGCTTCAATAGGGCTTCCAGCTCTTGACGGCTTCAATAGGGCTTCCAGCCCTTGACGGCTTCAATAGGGCTTCCAGCCCTTGACGGCTTCAATAGGGCTTCCAGCCCTTGACGGCTTCAATAGGGCTTCCAGCCCTTGACGGCTTGAAGACAGCTAAAGGTTTTGAAGATTAAAAGGTCAAGTAAATTCAGTCAAGCTGCTCCTGGGCAGGTGCTTTCGCCGGCGGCTGCTTGGGAGGTGGCGACGTCTTGCCCTGGAGCTGGAGGCCCTTAGGAGGTGCAGGCAGTGGCTGTGGCCGCCTCCAGGGTGAGCTCGACCCTGCTCATCCTGCCCATTGGAGGTCCAATTAATGTGGAGCTCCTGGGATTGCTGGCTCCTGGATGAGCGGGGATCCTGGGGCTCCTGGCTGCTCCTTTTTATGCTCATTTCATCCAACTGTACCTCCAGCCAGTCGTCGATCGACTCGATTGTTCCTGATTGCTCAAATACCCGGTTAATGAACAACCTGATCGACTGGTCCTGGGGCATCTGGGTGTCGAACTTGAGGCTAAGGTGTTGCACCACATCGTTTTGCCAGTGGCCGAAGGTCTCGCCCTGGCCGCAGGGGTTTTCATTAAGTATATAGTTTTAGGGGATGGGGGCTTAGATAGGGACCGCAACAAGGGACACAAACATATAAAAAACAATATATATATATATGTACATATTTTTATGTATATTTTTTGATATATATATATATATATATATATATATATATATTATAATGTATGTATAAACTTTTGCTTGTTACTCCAAGGCCGGCCTCGTCCTTGTACTGGCTGTAAAGCGCCCTCCAGTTCTCTCGCCAGGCGCTTGAGTCTGAGTGCTTTCAAACATAGACATCAACGGTTTCGTTAAATCCTTAAAACAAATGCAAAACTTTGTTACATGCGTGCAAGTGTCCGGTGCCGCCTGGCTGACTGTTTCGCTGGGGGCCCTTTCCCATCGCGGGGATGGGTCCTCCTGGGCGCCCTCGAGGCTGCTGGCCGGCCATGGCTTGGACCGGCTTGACTTGGCAGCTCCTTGGCTGCCTGACTAAGTAACTCCTAAAGCTGCTTCTTGAGCTTGGGAGCTGCAGCGGCCGAAGATCGATCTCGCTTGGGAGCATTTGCCGCCGAAAAGGGCTGTCCAGCCCTTGAAACTTTACTTGCAGGCTCATGCAGCTGGAGGGTCGATGTGTTTTTCACTCATGCATACTGGCTTATGCAGTCGAGGCCACCGGGCTTCCAGCCCTGGCTTGGAACACTAAAAGACTTGAAACTAGGACTCCAAAAACTTAGCCTTCTCCTTGAAGGCCTCTGCCAAAGAGCCGCCCTCGGCGAGCTTCTTCTTCATCTTGGCAACCTGAAGCTTGGTCTTATCCCGACCATGCTTCCTGCACACGATCTGGAAAAGCTGCCTAGAACCGTCGACTCTCAATGCGACACTGTCGTGGTAGTGCATGATCTGCAGCTTGCCCCTTTCAGCCTCCGTCAACTCGGGCTTGTCCTTGTCCTTGGGGGCCTGATGATGGAGATTAAACATTCAGGGCTTCACTTAAATACATCTTCCTAGATAGAAATATATGCTTACGAACAACAAAAATTTTTTTCTAATGTTAAGATTAGAGGCCGGCTTCTTCTTCGGCTTGTCACTGTCCTTTTTCACAGGCTTAGCGGCTGCAGCTGGTTTCTTCAAAACCTCGCCCTCCCAAGACTTCCTGATTCGAGCCTTGCTGCCTGGCACGGGACTGCCTTCGGCTTCCTGGCTCAAACTCGTCTTGGCGGTCTTGGGAGTGTCTGGAAGCTCCAGATCCCTGGTCCGAATCTTTCGAAGCGGACTGCTCGCAGGGGCTAACGACCGTAGCTTTGGCGGCTTGGTCGCAGGGCTTGGCGTCCCTGTGCTCGGCCGCTTGGTGTTGTGGGTCTCCGCCTGCTGGAGCTTGGCTGGTGAGGCCGACACTTCTGGAAGAAGCAGCGCCCTGAGTTCCTCGAGATCCTTGATCTCGAACTGGGTCGCCTTGCTGCAAGCCTCCTTGAACCTGGTGTCGTTGCACAAGCGGCGAGCATGAGCCATGACGGTCAGCAGCATCTCGGCCGTGTCCCCAGCCCAAGCAGTTTGCTTGCTCAGCGGGGCCTGGTGGATGAGGTCCGGGTAGTCTTTGCTGACCTTGGCCAAGCACTCCTTCAAGTCCTTGTACTTGAAAGCCAAGCCGCTCTCCACCTCCTGGAGTTTCTTGAGCAAAACCGTCGCCTTTGAAAGCCCTTTGGCCTGGACAGCACTCGTCTTGGCTAGGTTGCCGTAGGGGTCGAAGTTGAAGGCGGCCTGGACACCTAGGAGCTTGACGTGTTTCTTGAACACGTCCAGCAAGTGCTCCTGGTCCACCTCCGGCTTGGCGAAGTTGCGTTCGCCGCCGCGGCCAGCAGCTGCGGGGCTGCCCATGGCTCTAAGAACCTGAGGACTTGCCTGGCGGCCTGCAGCACTTAAACCCGACAGACCTGCCTGGAGCTTGAAGCCCAGGACCTGGCTAGGCCTGCCTGAAGCATGCAGCGTACTATGAAAAAAAACTTCAGCTCAGGTCCTCTTCTCGCCAAGACAATTTTGCATGTCAAGCAGGGCTTGATCGATCTCGGCTTGAATTATACCCTGGCAGTAGCCTGCCCTGGATTAGCACTTGAATTAAGCCGCTTCTAACAAACGACCCCTTGAATCTTGGAAACTTGAGGCTTGTCCTGGAGCTCACCTCCCAGCCGCCTGGCACTGGTCAGATCCTCGGACCTGGCGCACGGGCGGCTCAATTTCAAAAAAATGTAGCGTCCACGTGCTCCATGATCCTCGCCCGCAACTCCTGGTCGCTCCAGGACTGGTGTACCTTAAGCCCCACCCGCACTGCTTCCGAAAGTAGTTGAGGCTTCGTCATTCCGCTCAAGGGGCCTGGGTTTGCTTGGAGAGCGATCAATGAAGCATCGTTGAGCAACAAGCGGATGTACCCGTGCTCCTTCATCTTCATGTGCTTCGTCGCCTCCGGCCAGCGCTCGGGGTCGATGTCCATATCATTCTCGATCTTGTACATGAGGTACTCCAAAAAGTTCAGGAAGCCCACTTCCTTGTCGACATCCCTTAGCTCTATATAAGTAAAAAATTAAATACATAGTCTATATACGGCATATGTATAAGTATATATATGTATATATATATGTATATGTATATGTGTTCATGCCAAGAATCTCCAGCTGGTCTAGGTAACCTCTCCGCCACATCACGACCAAGGACCTCGCGACTTTGCCTGGAACCTTGGCGTGAAGCAGCTTGGCATAGGCCTGGACGACAATTTCATCATCGCCCTGCATCTTGACCTAGCCCAAAGTTCCTGGCAGCTTGGCTTGAAGACGGCTGCCATGCACGAGATTTGAAGCATGATTCCCCCCCTTCTTCCTTCTTAGGGCCGTCCGGCCCCTGGAAGCTTTGGTTGCAAGACGGCTGCCATGCACGAACCTGCCAAAAATGATTCCCCCGCCTTCTCCCTTCGTGGGGCCGTCCGGCCCACATCCCATCTCTTCTGTCTGTCTCCTCCGTCTTTCTGTATCTCTGTCTCTCTGTCTCTCTCTCTCTCTCTCTCTCTCTCTCTCTCTCTCTCTCTCTCTCTCTCTCTCTCTCTCTCTCTCTCTCTCTCTCTCTCTCTCTCTCTCTCTCTCTCTCTCTCTCTATTTGGTTAGCAAACTGGGGCCGCCCGGGCCGTCGTTTCAGCAAGCTGAAATCAATAGAAACATCCACCTCAAAATCAATAGAAAATCTCCATAAAATCAATAGAAACATCCACCTCAAAATCAATAGAAAATCTCCATAAAATCAATAGAAATTTTCCATAAAATCAATAGAAATTTTCCATAAAATCAATAGAAATTTTCCATAAAATCAATAGAAAGACCACGATTAAAATCAATAGAAGTCAACACTCAAAATCAATAGAAACACGTACCAACAAAAGTTCCAAACGATTGAAATTTCCTCAAATTCAATAGAAGTTTCGTGTGCCTCCAAAATCAAGCGGCCGATTGAAAAAAATCAAGCGGGCGTCCTCTGGGGAGATATCTCACCACACTCGCAATGTTCTGGATTTGGACGGGTTGCAATATATTCGTCGAAACAATCTAAGGCAGCTCTACGTATCCCTCAGTGGATGCATGGGGCAACCCGCTGGAGTCTGGATTGGCAGGCACGAGAATCGCGGGAGAGTATACTTTTGTGCTGGATGGCGTGCAAGCCGACCAAGATTATCTCAAGATTCTCTTCGATTTACAGCGTGTATTTTCGCGGCAGCAATGCTGTCACTTTTGCAAAGCAATACAGTGGGTGCGAGCCGACATGCCGCCGACGGGAGACAACGACCCGGAACTCCTCTACACCCGCTGGGGGAGGACTGCTGCACATCGCCACACGCGCCTCTGCTGGGATTCTGTTGCGGGGATATTTACGTAGAGTCATGGGCCTTGTTTCCTTATAAGTTCTGCTGTTTCAAAAAATGTAGAACTTCATCGAAAAGAATTTGGAAATAATTGTGGTTTGGTGGTAATGTTTCGAGGCTTGTGAATGTCAACGAGTTCATCGGCTTGAACGGGGCTACACCGCTCACGAGCATCGTTGGGTTTGATCCTTGGAGTGCCTGGCCTGCGTTCCGGTGTGTAAAGCGATGTCAGCTCGCTCGTGAATTTTCAACTGTGTGTCGTGTATCTCGATGCAGTTCAGGACTGTACCCTGACGTCATGCACATTCTCCACTTAGCCGTGATACCGGATGTGGTCGTTTCGGTTTTCTTGGAATACACGGATGATGAATCGATTTTCTCTGGAAGAAAACGTGATGATAGGTTGGAAGAGCTGTGGCAGCTCTACAGGTCATGGTGCGAAGATGGAAACATCGTGGAGCGAGCGCAGAGGAAGCTCTTCAGTACGGCTATCCTCAAGAACAATCAGTATGTCGAGATAAGTCAAAAAGTGATGAATGCCACAGCTTGCAGATACATGATATTCTTCCTCGCTGTTTTGGGCGAGATGGCACTTCAGAAGCTGGGGCCGCAAGCTAGCAACCTCCACTACTGGATTGCAGGGGTTTGCTGGGCGTTTGCGTCCATGGAGCGAATCATGTTGCATGGCGACCGGTTCTTGAATCGATTTGATTGTGAACGCTTCTACAATGACTACCTCGTCATGCGAGGAGGCTACAATCATCTAGCGCAGCGCGCCTTGAGCCTGCAACTGCCAAGATGGCATTGCAGGCCCAAATTGCATCAGTGGGAGCACGCTGTACTGGATTATCTTCCTCGCAACCCACGATATACCTCCAACTTTTTAGGAGAAGATTTCGTGCGACGTGCCAAGGCTCTAGCTCTCAGAAGCCATGCTAATTGGATGTCGCGGCATGTTCTGCTGCGCTATGTGTTGCAGTTCTGTTTGGCACGGCGGGAATGAAAACAGCTGAGTGCGACAAGTGCGCTGAGATCAGACAGTGTTCACATGTTTCTCCTTCCTCTCCTCTCGCTCCTCAGTCCTCCTCCTCTCAATAAGCTATACATATATATATATATATACATATAGATATATATATATATATATACGTATACTACATACATACTTCTGTATGCAAACATGCACAACATACTATATTCTCACACAGTTACAGATAAGACATTTTTTTGTAGCATATGTTTTTGATTTTACGCTGTTTGGCTCAAGCTCAATTTTGCTTCCTCTTTTGGCTCAAGTTGCGCTCTCACCCATGGGCTGCACATTATTCTAGCTCTTGAATGGCTGCAACGAAGCAGTA
The DNA here is from genome assembly GCA_905221615.1 of Symbiodinium sp. CCMP2592. NCBI lineage: Eukaryota > Dinophyceae > Suessiales > Symbiodiniaceae > Symbiodinium > Symbiodinium sp. CCMP2592. The sequence continues at coordinate 105,754 of CAJNDT010000836.1, read as the reverse complement.
CTCTGGCTTCTCATGGTTAACTCGTTCTGAGGAAGAACAACGCTCGCGCGGAGACAACACCACGCACAGTCTGTGTTTTGGAGCGTGAAATAGAAATATTTGAAAATTGTATAGTGCGCGCGCGCGCGAAAACCACGCGCGCGCGCGCGCCTCCACCGCGCGCGCGCAAAAGAGCGCGCGCGCGCGCCGATTGCAGAAATCACACAGCATTTTAAATAATTTCCTTAAATAGCACCAAATGATTCTCGAATGATTGCGGATGCGTTCTAGATATGGAATATTTATATGTCCCTGATATAAACAATTTAAGCGCGCGCGCGCGCTACTGCGCGCGCGCGCGCGCCGGCGCGCGCCGCGCGCGCAGCGAGGGCGCGCGCGCGCGCGCGCGCGCGATTGCAGAAATCACAACAACATTTTGATTTCCTTATAAATAGCACCAGTGATTCTCGAATGATTGCGGATACGTTCTAGATAGGAAATTTTATATGTCCCTGTAAAAACAATTTGGTCACGCGCGCGCGCGCGTCGGGTGGGAAGTGCGCGCGCGCGCGCCGCGCGCGCGCGCGCGCGGGGGGGAGGCGCGCGCGCGCGCGCGGGGGGGCGCGCGCGCGCGCGCGCGCGTTCAGGAAACACAGAAGATTTCTGCTTTTATGCATAATAATACATATATACATATATATATATATATATACACATAGTGTATAAGGACGCCTATATGCATACCATATGTTTTGTTGATTATATGTATTTACTCAACGTTTTTTACAACGATTACTTTTCCGCCGTCCAGCGTATGGGTGTGGGTATAATATATGTGTGCGCGATACTGCAGCGACTCCAAAATCCATTACTATAACTTCAACATATGTATAAAGTGAATATATAGCTTGCGTTCACATGGCTTTTCGTTCGGATCGTGGTGCGCTGACACGGCCACGCAGGGGTTCCTGGGTATACCTTTTTTGAAACGATCATGGACGGATGCGTTTCCAATCTTTTTTTGCGGCTTCTTGAAGATGTCAAGATCGGCTAAAATTTTTCTGTAGCAAAAAAAGCTATTTATCCGTACTTATGTGGTATCCGGCTCTATGTGGCTAACAGGCTCTATCTATAGATCCGGCCGCAACGTGCTGGAACCAGGCGAGCCACAACCAGGAGTTCAGCGGGGATGTCCACAAATGATGCAAAAATCAGGCCGCACTATGACGACTGGAGGGCCGGCAGGATTGATTTCAAACAGTTGCAAGAGGCGGTTGTCCCGAAAGCGGCGATGTATGTCCTCGAGGCGGCGCAAGTTGCGGAGCTGCGCTGGCAGAGTGGAACGCCGGCGGCTGAGTTGGTAAAGATGCCAGGCTGCCAGGCGGACTATGGAAGGTGGGCGGAAGGGGACATCATGAGCACGGATGTCACGGACAAGTGGGGCGGCGAGGTCCTCCGCATCTTCCAAGGGTGGTACATGCATGGTCGTACCACAGCCGATGTTCGCATGGAGGCAGTGGGTGCTACAGAACATGATGTGGAGACGCCTTCCAGAACCAGGCCCCCCGATGAGGAGTCGACCGAACCACTACCTACCTTCGACGAGGGCAGCCAGGAGGAGTTTGACGAGCTTGCAGTAAGGAGGCGAAGGACCAATGAAGCTATGCTGAGGCGGCGAATCCTGTACAGGAGTGCGAGTAGAAGAAGGGATCGTCAGAGGAGGAAATCTCCTAGTACGGATGCAGACTAACAGGAGATTGAGAGGGCTCTCGGAGAGAATTGAAGTTTACCTTGCAACTTATACTTATACGCATGCAACCTGCTCCTGAAGAAGTCCTGCGAATGGTCTCCTCCTGTTGAAATATTCCAGAGGAGACGAGATTGTCTGTGCCATCTCATGCAGCACCTGACACCACGGGGTGAGTTGCTAGGATTCTTACTATTTGATCTTGCTAGTCCAGGGAATAGGCAGCCGAGTGTAGTATGGTGCCTGCGCCTGCAAGAACCTCATTTAGAGCTGGCTCCGTGAGGACATGCTTCCGGGAGGATATGGGGTAGGGTCTGTTTTTCCCTTGAGTCATCAGGAGGGCTTACTTCACGGGATGTACTTGCAAACCTCCACCTAGTGTTGCGAATTGGCGTAGAGACCAACCGGAGCCTGCATATGGGGCACTGCCAGTCTAATCTGACTCTTTAGTTTCGTGATGGTGATGTTGCCTGTTGGCTTGGGCAGTGCCGCGGGACAGGCGGATGTAGCAGCGATGACCTGGGGATATTTAGTCTGTGAGTACTGTTGGAAAACTTGATTCAGCTGTACTGTCATCGTCAGTGAAGTTGGTCGGTCCGAGAGGGGATGACACTGGGAGCTGTAGTATATGGGCATTTGTGGTGAGGTGGTTGAATCCCCCTTCGAGTATGTGTCGTCCCCTCCTTCTCCCTCAACCGGCGCGGTAGTCTGGATGCTGCGAGGCGAAAAGACACGAGGGTTGAACAAAAAAAAACCCTAAACCTGCCAGTTCTGGCCTGATTTCGAAGGCCCCTGAACCTCTAAGTGGGTTAAGGAAACTTAAGTCCAAATAACCATTTTTGTACATCCGACCCCGACAACCTTATTCTAATTACTAAAGCCGGCTATGCTACGGTTCTGTCTCCATGTGATTTCGACGTTCGACCCGCTCGCGCCGCGCCGAAGGTTTCAGGAGCAGGCGAGGGAGCTCGATATCCTGGAGCTGGAGGGTCTGCCGGAGGCGGGTTGCTTCATATAGGGTGTTGTAAGGACACGCCAGGCCACAAACTTTCGGTTTTGTAGGGGTTGTATAAGGATGTTGTTGGTTTCCTGAAAGCATTAAGGCCTGTCTAAAATTCTACCACAATTTCAAGAATACTCCTGAGGGATTTAGCTTCCTTAAATCCTGAGACATGAGCCGTATGGCTGGTTTGTAAGGCTTGGAGGGTCTGTTGGAAATTTCCCCAAGGGTCCAGGTACCTAATCGTCATATATTCTCCAAAACCCTATACACTACATAACTACTATCAAGTACCTGATTATGGTTGTTTCTGTTTTTACGCATCTGATGTGGGCCTGTTTCGCGTGGGAAACCAGGTAAAACAACAGCCTAACAAGAGTCTTTGAACTTGCCTGGACCCCAAAAGTATGTGGAATAATAGCCTTGTGTAGGTTTCGGGCGATTATCTTACCTACGTGTGGGGGCTTAGGTAGGAACCATCTCCCTAAACCCTGAAGCCTAACCTAACGCCTCGTAAGAAGCAAGGGTCCCTGAATCTCGCAACCTTAGGGCTTTAAACCCCCAAAAATCTGCAGACGCAGAGGCGAAAAGGGTAAAGGACCCCAAGCTCTACTTGAAGGATCGTGGGACTTAGTAAGTTAGGGTTCCTTAAAAGGGCTCCTTTAAAGGGATCTATAGGGTTCCTTAAAGGGATCTATAGGGTTCAGGGATTAGGGTCTACTTGGAAGGGTCATGGGATTTAGTTACATTATAACTAAGGTAACTATACTTATACTTACTTGCAACCCCAACTCAGGTACTTATAACCTAACTTACTAAGTCCCTTGATCCTCCAAGTACACCCTTAAGCGTGCTGTGATTGTATCAGGGAGCCCAAGGGGGTTATAAGGAGTTATAAGCATGGTTACCTCAATTATCACCCTAGTTACCCCAGTTACTAAGTCCCATGATCCCTCAAGTACAATGTACGACCCGGCCCCGACTCTCAGAATAGCCCTGCCCGTGGTCATGGAAGCCGTAAGCACGAAGCCCTACCCTAAACCCTAAGCCCCAAACCCCGAGCCCTAAACCCTAAACCCTAACTAAGCCCAAAACAACAAAGCCCTTAACCCTACACCTACAACCACAAAAGCCCTAAACCTTATAAGCCCTAAACCCTAAACCCAAAGCCCTAAACCCTAAGCCCTAAACCCCAAACCCTAAGCCCTAAACCCCAAACCTTATAAGCCCTAAACCCTAAACCCTAACTAAACCCCCAAACCCTATAAGCCCTAAACCCCAGATGCTATTCCGGGCAGGGGGAAGTTGACATCCTAGCCGACGCTTTGCAGCCTTTCCAAGCCCTTGAGCAGCTGGAGCTTTCGAGGTGCCGCTTTTTTTTTCCGACTTAGGTTTTTTTAGGGGCACTTAGAAATAACGATTAATTTTTGTTTATTCTAATCCCTAAGAAACAGCTCAAATTGTAATTTTTGCTAGGGTTCTAAGTTCAATATAGGTTTCTGAGGTCTTGTGATTTAGGATTTAGGGTTTAGGGTTTAGAGATTTAGGGTCTAGGGTTTCGGGTTTAGTAAGTTAGGGTCTGCAGGGTTTAGAAGACAACTTGAACAAGGACTTTGGCGGCTTTCACACAGTGTTGGAACTTACCTTTGGTTAGTAGGGAATGGAGAAATGGGGTATACATATAACTACTATTACTACCATTCTTCCATTCCCTACTAAACAAAGGTGGAACCGAAGCTTGATTTAGTGTTCAAGGCGTTGTATTGACTCCTAAGAGAAGGCGCATGCCTTAAATTCTAGTGTGACATAAAATCGCGCGAAGCGTATTGGCGCTTCTTAAGATCACTATGACTATAGCTTGCCAGTATCATGATGATGATGATGGTTATCCTATATGATGATTATTGCGGCCTTCTGCAATTTTGGGGTGAATGCCTTCATGTTCTGATCTAGGCTCGCTGTCCGGACTGCAAGAAGTTCACGAGCGAGGGTTTTCTAGGAGCAGCTCAGAGAGCCATTTCGGACTTCAGCTAGACTTTGCTAAAACGTTGTGCGAACATATGTCCTGATGATGACAGTCATGCTGATGGTGATGATGTGCTATTGCTACACTCCCTCAACCCGAAAGCCTCAACCCTAAACCCCTAAAACCCTAAACCCTAAAAACCTTAGACCCTAAACCCTAGAACCCTAGACCCTAAACTCTAGACCGCTGTGTGGACTCCTTCACGTTGCAAGGTGCAGCATCGGCGCCCCAGGGTTTGCTTTGCGCCTAACATGGCTGCTGAGCTGAAATCTCCATTGTTCCGAGGAGGGTTGGGGTTTAGGGCTTTAGTACCCTAAACCCTAAACCCTAAATCCTAAACCGTTTAGGGCTTTAGCTTAGGGTGTTGGGTCAAATGCCGGGCTATGGGTTGGGTTAAGGATGTTGTGGTCGGCTATTTTCCGTGCTTTCGGCAGGCTTGGCAGTTCGCTTCGGGACGTTGCTTTTGCTTTGTTGCCTTTTCCCAGAGCCGCCACGTACACTTAAGTCCTCGCAATCGTAATGTGCTGCGGACAACCCTGAGGTTTCGAAACGCCCTAAGCCCTAGGTTTTAGGGTTTAGGGTTTAGGGTTTACGAAACTTGAAGCCCCAGCCAGGATCCAGTCTCTCCGCAAAGTGGTGCTGCACGACTGCGGCATTACCGATGCCGACATGCCATCTCTGACCGAGGCCCCCTAACGGTGCAGGGTTCAGGGCCTTGACCCAAAGCCGCAAGAGTTCAGGGTTTAGGGTTTAGGGTTTAGGGTTTAGGGTTTAGGGTTTAGGGGATTGTGTTTGGGGTGCAAGGTGGCAGTCAACGCTCTATACTCTGAATAAAGTTGGTTATGTTTGGGGCTAAGAGTGTCCGAATTGGGTTCCCTTGAGCCTGCCTGGAGGCCCAAACCCACTTATCATCCTACACCCACACAAAGAAGCCGAATCACTTACCAACACGCTGCCTTAGGGCTCCTTTTGACGATTATGCTTCACTACATGCACCGAAACCCTGTTCTTACTTTAACATTAACCCCACATCCTGAGTGGCAGCACCATGTAATTCACCCACCCCCCTTGGGTTTCCGGAAACCCCCAAGAGCCTCCAAAACCTCTTAATTAAGGAATATACCTTAAATCATATTAGGTCTCCTATTGTAATTTAAGGTAGATTCCTTAATTGAGGGGTTTTGGAGTCTCTGGGCCCCAGCAACCCCTCTGAACTGGCGGTCTGAGTGAAGCTTAAGACCGTCACGGCTGGAAAGTACCCGGCTCCTCACAGTTCACCACCAAGTTTCGATTTGGGTGGTTGTCAAAATGATGGTTCCATTTGGGTATCCTAAATATTAGGTGCCGTATTGTAACAAGGACCCAAAAAGGGACCCTAATATTGACAACCACCCATTTCACTTCAAGCTCAATTTCAAAATCTCCAGCCCCACAGCCCTAAACCCTCAACCCCAGCCTCACGGACAGATCTCGTTCTGGCCCTAAGGGTCCGATACGAGGTCTCCTAAGCGTGCAGAGACGGATGTATTCATCCTCAGACCACTGAAGCTCGATGCCTAAACCCTCCCGCAAAAACCCTAGTTAAACCCAACTCCTTGAAGTCTTACGGCTTGCAAACCTCACATTCCGAAGCCCTTAAAAGCCTCCTGCGCAGCTCCGAAACAGCCCGTGACGCCTTTACCCTATAAACTCTATGAGTCCCTTAAACCCTAAGGCAAAAGCCAGAAAGTTGGAATATGATTATCCTAACCCTTCTATGGTAAATTATAGGGTATCCTACCATGAAACCATATTCCAACTTTCTGGAGTTCCCTGTAAACCCTATGAGTCCCTGAAGCCCCAGCAGTCCCTTCTACCCTAGGCTTAAACCCTAGAAGTCCCTGAAACAAGGCGCTGTGCCCTTCCTGCCCATGGATCAGCTTGGACCTAAGCCAGAACCTCATTGGTGATGGAGGATCAAGATGCCTCTTCTTGCTTGTCATGCTCTTTTCCTTTTTTTTTTCTCGGCGGATCGCAGAGTCCACAGACGCATCCGAGCTATTGTCGTTATGATTTAGGCCCCCCACAGTAAAAGCCCTAAGCTGGTCTTTGGAGTACCATACCTAATGGCTCCAAATATAGTACCATTATGGAATTAGGTCCCAAAAGACCATCCATATCATGGCTTTGGGGACCTAATTCCATAATGGTACTATATATTTGGAGCCTCTGGGATACTTTTATGTTTTTTTTGGACCTGTTGTTTGCAGGGAGCCCAGCGAGCCTTTACGAAATAATAGTCTGTACCTTTTTTCCCTCCAAGGGTAGAAGGAGGGACCCTTATTGAGGACCCCTAGGTAATATACCCTTAATATAGCCGTATACCTATTATATAGCCCATTATAGGGTAGGGGTCCCCATTAAAGGTCCCTCCCTTTTCCCTACTAAACCCAAAACCCTTATAGATCCCTTTAAACGAGCCCTAAGAGCCCTAAATTAAGGGTCCCTCCTTTTCCCCTTTGACTCCCTGGCTACTGCAAAACCCAGAGCAAGGCGCTCTTTCTTCTGCTTCTGCTTCTGCTTCTTACTGCTTGTGCTAATTCTTCTGACTCTGATTACTAGTATTGTTATTATGAAGCATTATTCCTATCATTGCTTGAATTAGTATCACTGTTGCTATCAATATTTCGATCTTTCTTGTTAAGACGATTACAGAGCCTATTGCTCTTGGTATTCTTCTTGTTATCCTTGTTATGATCAGTATCAGTATTCGTATTCGTACTAGTGTTGGTAGTCGTCTTAGTCCTAGTCTTAGCCGTAGACCAGCGCTTTAAGAACCCTAAACCCTAAAAGGCTAGGGGCGTGCACAACTTAATTTCCGTGGGCCTGAAGGTCGCTGTGGAGTGTTTTTGCGTGCCATGTTCTTCAACATGGGTACTCTAAGTTGGGGTCCCTTTGAGGGGTCCTTTTTGTAAGGGTGCCGCCTCCTTTGGGGTTCCGAAGGACGGGCCGTAATTCAGAGAACTACCCACATGCTGCTCGCCTGCTCCATCTGCATTTTCTCGTCGAGACCTGCTTAGTGAAAGTCACTTTTTCCTACATGAGACTACTTTTGCCATGAGACTACTTTTGCCATGAAGCCTCCCTTCTTCGTGGCTCCGTTGCTCACGCTTCTCGCCCGAGATTCAGAAGCACCTGGCCGGCAGGCCAGACATGACCAAAGTCTTCTAGGGTTTAGGGCTTCAGAGAGAGAGCCAGAGAAAGAGAGAGAGAGAGAGAGAGAGAGAGAGAGAGAGACAAAGGGAGAGAGAGAGAGAGAGAAAGGCGGTGCCTAGTGTCTGTATTGCCAGAACAGTTTGTGGTGTTCGTTTCCCGAGAGGCTTGGACGTCATCCACTCCATCCACTCCTGCTCCCACGGTCTCCTATGGATTCGCTACTCATCATCCCCAGCAGGGGGACCATGTGAAGCAGTCTCACAAACCGTCTCTGCTTTCGGCCGTCCCTTTCTTCACGGTCTTCGCTGTGGCAGTGGTGCTCGGGCTCATCGCACTGGCCTCGAAGTGGCGCGAGCGGACGTGCGCTGCGAGCTTCGCCCTCTATGCAAGATCCTCAGTTTTTGCTAGAGCCCCCAGCGTTCTTAGGGCCTGCAGGGTGTAGGGTTTATGGTTTCGCTTTCAGTGCTGTTCCATGGACCTTACGAGTTACACAATACATACCATCTATCACGCCCAGGACCCCATTATGTATGAGCCAAGGCAACATAGGGGCATGAATACGTATTTATAGTACTACCCTTAACTTCCTTTATCACTACAGCATAATATCCTAAACCCTAAACCGTGTAATATAATATACTGAAGGCTTCTGTGATATCTTTTTTGGGGAAGGGGTTGGGGAGTCTCTGGGACACCAGGCATTGGCCCTAGGATCCAGGGTGTAGGGTTTGGTAGGGTTGCGGGTTTCGGTTTGAGGGTCTAGGTTTTGGGTTGAGGGTCTGAGGTTTAGGGTGTAGGGTGTAAGGTTTAGGGTTTAGGATTTAGGGTTTAGGGTTTAGGGTGTAGGGTTTAGGGTATAGGGCTTAGGGCTTAGGGCTTAGGGAGGGTGGGATGTTGAGGGTTAGGCTTGGCTGTCGCGAAGCTTAAACACCCCCGAACTGCCAAGGTGAACTTGATGATTTGCGTTCAAGGATTTATCAACTACAGCTCGGTGTCGCTTGGACTCTTCAGAAACCTGTATCCCAGAACCCCCGGGAGGATCCAACAAGTAGATCCCTTAATGGGGGTTCCTATAAAGTACCCTTAGCAGTATAGGGCCCCAAATTAGGGGATCGACTTTCTAAATCCTCCCGGGGGTCTGGGATAGAGACAGTTGTTTGCAGCCGTGCAAGCTTGTGCGGGGGTCCTTTAGCTTCGAGGATTCTCTGTGCATACCCCCTTTGCATGACATTGGGAACCACGGACGCCGCTTCAATGTCTGGCTTCTACATCGGAGTCTACATGACTGCAAGCGCTGTTGGTACCGCTGTCTGTTGGAAGATCTTAAACATGTTTCCAGATTCCTGGCAGAATGGTGGTGTCAAGCATTTCCTGTTGGGCGGACTCTCTTGCCAACTTTTGGGAGCGCTTGGCTTCGTGAAGGTAGCATTGGATGGACGAGATACAGATGACAACAGCTGCTAGGGAGGGCCTTTGGGATGTTTGGTACTTTACGTTGGGCTTAAGAGGATCTTATCTCCCTAAACCCTAAGCCCTAAACCCTAAGCCCCTAAGCCCTAAACCCTAAACCCTAAGCCCTAAACCCTAAACCCTAAGCCTTAAACCCTCAACCCTAAGCCTTTTATCCCGAAGCTGGAAGCCTTGAACCTGAAACCTCAGGCTGGATGTACTTCTTGATGGCCGCCCGGGTCCTCCAGGGCTTTGGGCATGGAATGAATGACCAGGCCTTTTAGGTTGTTTGTTGAGGGTTTGGGGTGTAGGATTTTGGGTGAGGGTTTAGGTAGGGTTTAGTTTAGGGCCACAGTTTAGGGTTTGGGGTCTAGGGCTTAGAGTTTACCCAAGCTGTAAGTATGCAGCAAATCACTGGGTATCCTCATTATGGTTGGCCTCATGTCAAGCACCTTCAAACCAACCCCGAACCCGAAACCCTGAACAACCCAGGTCATGAAATGCTGCATCGTAAAACTTTCTCCAATCCCCGACCGGCCCATGCATTCCTTGAACAAGTTCGTGGCAAATACAGTTGGGATCGGTTCTGGCCCCATTCTGGTCGCCCTGGTGTTCTCCTTCTTCCAGAGCCCGCATGAAGAGCAGCTGGGTTCTTATTAAAGGTGTTAATTCAAGTTACGACACTTCACAAAAGATCCCGAATACGGTAACCTAAATGAAATCCCGTAACAAGAACCCAGGCAGGAGGTTGCCAAAGGATCGCAAATCAGCATCATCACTGCAAGCTTGCAATTCTGGACAACTTCCGCCGTTCTAGCGGCCACTGCGCAGCTCTACCCCACGATGAAGGACATTGGGGATGCAAAAGGACATAAGCATTAGCATTTTAGAAGGATATCCATACCTTATTGGGCTTCATTATAGGAGGGCTTATATGGGATATGCATATCCTTATTTTGCTTATGTGCCGTTTTGGGGGCCCTAGGGCAGCATTCTCAGATCCGCTGCAATGCTTCTTTCGATCTCGTTTTGTCTTGTGGAACTTTGGTGTAGACATGTCGCTTGCAGAGCTCGTTGACCCTAAGCTCTCAACCGCAAACCCTAAACCATCACCCCCTAACCCCCTGAAGCCTAAACCCCAAAGCCCTGAACCCTAAACCCTAAACCTAAACCCTCACCCCCTAAAGCCTAAACCCCAAAGCCCGGTACCCTGAAGTCCAGGTGGCGGCGACCGATTCTAGCAAGGCAGTCGCGGCTCGAGGTCACCAAGCATCGGTGCTTGTCGTGAGCCGCTTGGTTGCAGGCCACAGGTAAGGGTTCAGCGGTGGAGGTTTGGGGCTTGGGGTTTAGGGTGTAGGGGTTCATCGGGTAGTTCTTGAAAATACGGGACCTTTTTCAATCCTAAACCCTAAGCCCTAAACCCTAAACCCTACACCCGAAACCCCTTATGCAAGGGACTCGCAAAGGGATCCTAATTTGGAGAACTACCCACCGGCGAGCAAGGTTGGAAGTTTTTAGGATACAGGGTTCAGGGGTTTGCGAAGAGCTCGGGGTCTCCACAGGGTTTGGGGTTCAATCGAGGTTTTGGGGTGGACCTGGGTTTGCTATGCATGTCGTGGGGTTTAGAAGTGACGGTTTTAGGGGGTTGAGCTGAGAGTCTAGAGGTTTATGCTTTTGGGATTTAGGGTTTGCGAGGATTTGGGTGTTGCCGGTTTCGGGTTTAGTGCCAGGGTTTAACACTTCGCTGCCTTCGCTCTTCCACGGCAAAGCTTCGTGCGCGCGTATCGGCTCTAACATAAGTGCACTAGAACTAGACTAGTTACCAGTTACTAGTCCATACCCCCAAACCCTATCCGAGTCAGCAAGGCCGCCAAAACCGAAACCGTAAATCCTAAGACCACTGGATTACCCAGAGACTCCAATATCCCTTAATTAAGGAATATACCTTATATTATAATAGGATCCCTAATATGATTTATGGAATATTCCTTAATTAAGGGATGTTGGAGTCTCTGGGTAGAAAAGTAAACAGAATGTTCCCAGGCCTTGTCATGGACGCTCTTAGAGCCTTCATCGTTTCGGGCGTCGAGTCAGCGACGTGTCTGCTTCTGCAGGAGAGAGTTTGGGAACGAGCCTGTTAAGGGGTCTCGAGGGGTCTTGGTTTTGGGGTGTTGGGGTTTTGGCTTACTAGCAGTTCGTGTCTCTGCAGGAGAAGTTCGAGTGGGGCCATGACAGTATCGGCTTCTGCATCGGGGTGACGTTTTGCCTGGTCGTGCCCGTCTATATTTTGCACCGGCAGTACCATGAAGTGGTCAGAGACCTGTTGCTGATGAAGCTCTACACGACTCTCGGCATCGTGGCTACCGTCCTGCTAGGCGGGGACCTCGACTTTCTGATATTTCTTGGGGTCGGAAGAATTAGTAGAAGCATTCCCTTTATAGCCTGGGAGTCCTTAGAATGTATCCCCTCAGCCCTAAACATCCCTAAACCCTGAACCCTAAACCCTAAACCCTAAGCCCTAAACATCCCTAAACCCTGAACCCTGTAGTCAGAACTTATAATGCACCTTGCGGGTTGCAGGGAACTTCGGGGTCCCGCAGCATTCACGCCGATATGGGAGTTTCCGAAAGTTTGGGAGCCTAGGGATAGGGTTCAGGGTTTAGGGTTTAGGGTTTCGGGATAAAGTGCCCCAAATAGTAGTATCGTTATTATAAGGACCCCAAAAGAAGGCACCCCTACTTTCGGAAACTCCCATATTATGTCGAGGCGCTGCGACTCATCCCCAGACAATTCTCGCCGCCGACTCGATCATCTTCCCGACCCTTAGGGGTGCTTAGAAATGTCTTTAACTCTTTGGTTCCTATAATCCGAAAAGAACCAGCTAAAGTTACATTTTTCTGAATTATAGTCCCTAGAAACAGCAAAACTTACATGCTTTCTGGGAGTCGAAGTTCAATATAGGACCACGTACCTCGCCGGAGCGCTGAACATGGGCATTCTGAACAGCAACGTCTTCCCTGACGGGTCCTTCCTGGACGCCAACAATGTGATGCTCATCAATGGCCTCATTTCGCAGCTCAGTAGTACAGTAGGTAGCCTTTAACCTTTTTGGGGGTGCTTTAATTCTTATATGTAACCGCCAAGGTTTAACCTTTAGTTCCCTAAACCCTCAACCCTAAACCTTTAGTTCCCCTTCGGAATTTTGGACCAGTGAGGAACGGCATTGGACGTTTCGGGGGACCTGTCTTCTCGAGATCCCTGATCGCAGACCTTGGTCAGAAAGCTTATGCTGCTTGCCAGGCCTCGTCCTTGATGGGTGATCGGGTTTAGGGTGTGGGATTTAGGATTTAACTAGGTGCTCAGGTTTTGCTTTGTTACGGGTTTGGGGTTGCTTTATTTTGCTGCTTGCCAGGCGTTGGCGATGTTCAGTGTGCTAGCAGGCACTAGCATGCTGGAGCATAGCGGGCCAAAAGTCTGAACAAGAGAGAGAAAGAGACAGGCTCTGGCAGAGTCAACTCACAATGACTTGTAAGACGTCGGAGGCCTTTTTCAATTTTCAATGGTGGGAGCCATTGTGCACTTGCTCCGGAAAGGGCAATGCTTGTTTCTAGAACGATCATGGTGCCCTTGCATGGTGCTGTTGTAGTTGCAGCTGGAGCGCGACTGTAGTGGCTGGTGCGCTGATGCCGGATCTGAAAAGAGTTACAGAAAGTTCGCGTTCCGACAGGAGCGTTGTCCACTCGCTTGTGCTGTTCAGTGAGTAGATCCTAAGCCCTAAACCCTAGACTCCTAGACTTGTTGATCCCGCCTGGCAGCTGTAGAAACCCTGAAGCAGCAACTCCCCGAACCGTAGGCCCTCAGCCCCCAACCCCCAACACTTTCCTCACAACAACAACACCCTGAACCCGGTTCCTAATCCCCGTGCCTCTTCCCCATCTCACCCCAAACGCTGAACCCTAAGCCCCAAACCCCAAACCCTGAACCCTAAACCCTCAACCCTAAACCTATAAGCCGCAAACCGAAGAAGGACCCTGACTCCTGAGCCTTATTTTAGTATCTGAGTGGATACACGTTACACCATTGAACTTTTGGGGATACGATTACCCACTCTAAAACCAAAAGTGTGCACTTGTTGAGGGCTTATGAACTCAGCAACTAAAACCCTAAACCCTAAACCCTAACTGTGGGGCTTATTTTGGGGCTTATGAACTCAGCAACTAAAACCCTAAACCCTAACTGTGGGGCTTATTTTGGGGCTTATGAACTCAGCAACTAAAACCCTAAACCCTAAACCCTAACTGTGGGGCTTATTTTGGGGCTTATGAACTCAGCAACTAAGTTACTTAAGCCCAAGACTCTTCGCAGGAGCCGGCAGTTTGACCCGAGCCCTGGGCTGCAAGCCGCGGCTGAAGGACAGAAAGACAGATGGAGAGAGAGAGAGAGAGAGAGAGAGAGAGAGCGAGAGAGAGAGAGAGAGAGAGAGAGAGAGAGAGAGAGAGAGAGAGAGAGAGAGAGAGAGAGAGAGCGAGAGAGAGAGAGAGAGAGAGCGAGAGAGAGAGAGAGAGCGAGCGAGCGAGCGAGCGAGCGAGCGAGGGAGGGAGGGAGGGGAGGGAGGGAGGGAGGGATGACCATTTTGAGCTCGTGTCTCGGATTTGGGGGTTGGGACGTCGACAGCTGTGCTTCTGCGACGGATAGGGTCTGACGTTCCGGGCTTTGGGCTTGGGGTTACAGTGCTTGTGACGATGACATGACCCATGAACCATCACGTCTACCGGAGCACAAGAAATGCATTCCCGCTGGCGCATGCTTGGCAGGAGCTCGTTCTGAAAGGCAACTTCATCCAAGATGCCAGCGCTGGAGCCTTGTTCCAAGCCTGGATTGCGTTGCACAGCAAAGGGCTGCCCGCTTCGAGACTTGGATGAGTTTTGCGTTGGTCGGTAGCCCAGTGGTACCATTTTGTTTTTTTGTTTTGAGCTGCTTCAGAAAATTGACCAGCCCCAGAAAGGGTAATTACCTTGGCGACCGGGCCACACAGAATTCTGAGTCTGATGAATTGATTTACCTGTTTGCACTTTTTCCCGCCTAGGGGACCTCCCCGTCTTCAGCAAGGTTCGTGTTTAGGGGTGTAAAGTGTAGGGTTGTCAGGGGCTCAGTGTTCAGGGATTGGGGTATTCAGGGATTACGGGTTTTAGGGTCGGGAGATCTGTTTCTACTGAAACCCTCACACCCACAATTCTTCGTCTGGTAATGACAGTAAACCAGAGTGAAAGGTTGCTGTGTGGTGCATGCCGCCACAGGGCAAGCCCTGACAGTGTGCGCGCGGAGAAAGACCCAGAGACTCCAATATCCCTTAATTAAGGAATATTTCTTAAATCATATTAGGGATCCTATTATGATTTAAGGAATATTCCTTAATTAAGGGATATTGGAGTTTCTGGGGAGCCACTGCACTCAAAAGAAACACAACCCTGAACCCTTTAGCCCTGCGCCCTCAATCCTAAGCCCGAGAGCTCGCTCATGGCTGACGGCAAACGGTGCTCAAAACATACTAAACCCCCAAACCCTAAACCCCTAATGTAGGAACCTGGTTAAGAAATTTTAGGCCCTATAACCCCAAAGTAGCAGGATTCATGTAAGTGGCCCGAATAAAAACCCAAGGCTTCTTAATCAGGTTCCTCCATTAAACCTAGACATCCTACGCCCTAAGAAGTTGAGGAGATGCTCTTCGGCTGCCGTTCTGGACACGGTTGAGGCTGCCGTGCTAACTCGCTGGCGCAAGGAAGGCACCATTAAGCTGCGCCCGGGCGGGAATCTGAATCTGGGATTCCTTTCCCGGGTTTTAGGGTTGCAAGTTCCAGGGTTCTCGGGCTTTAGGTGTTCGTGTCTGGGGGAGTCTGGGGTCTAGGATTTATGTTTTCTTCCCTCATGGTTTGTGGCGTGCTTACTCATGAGTCAGCTTTGGGAAGTCGTAAACCCTAACCCCACGCCCTCAACCTTCCAACCCAGGTACAAGTTGGACTTGCAGTACAATCTGCTAACTCGCAAAGGCATCCGTGATCTGGAGGGAAGGAGGCGAGAAGGGACGACATTGCTGCTTCTGGGCTTGGTTCAGTAACTTAGAGTTCACCTATCAGGAATATTGAATATTTGGCCAACATGACAAATGAAACTCACGAACCCTGATGAGAAACTTGTTGGCATTAGGCTTCGGAATCCTGGTCCTGAACATTCACACCCTATCACACCCTGAAGAGACGATAACTTGTGTTAAGTTCCTGACTTGACCCTAAACCCTGATCAGCACCTAAAGCCTAAACCCCTAAGCCCTAAATGCCTCAACCCCTAAATCCCTAAACCCCTAAAGCCCTAAACCCCTAAAGTCTGCAGAACCCCTATATATGTGCCCGCGCTCCGCGTTCTCGACCCCCCCCCCCCCCCCCCCCCCCCCCCCCCCCCCCCCCCCCCCCCCCCCCCCCCAATGGTAACCCCCCCCCCCGACCCGGGCGACCACACAACAAGAACAAGAACAAGAACAAGAAGAAGAACAGCAGCAACAACAAAGCAGCAGCAACCACGCGGAGGAACCACAGGAACCACAGGGGGGGAGGGGGGAGACAGGAACCAGAAGAACCACAAAAGGGAGGGGGAAAACCAAGAGGAACCACAGGGGGGGGGGGAACCACAGGAACCACAGGGGGGGGGAGGGGGATTACCATGGGGGGGGGAGGGGGGGGGGGGGGGGCGCGGATGCTGGCACATATAAAGCCCAAATCCCTAAATCCCAAAAACCCCTAAACCCCTAAAGTATGCAGAACCCAGGCTCGGGGTGCAGAGGGACCGGCGAGCCGTGGCAAAGGAACGCGTTCCTGAAAGACCGGCCCAGGCACCGCCGATAGCGGTCGAAAGTGTAGAGCTCAAGGGTTTAGGGTTTAGGGGTTTAGGGGTTTAGAGCTCAAGGGTTTAGGGTTTAGGGCCTAAGTTTAGGGCTTTTGGGTTTAGGATTAAGGGCTCTTGGGTGAGTGTACAGTAGAAGCCCAAAAGTTGGAAACCCCGTAGCCTCAATCCCTAAGAGCAATGTATAGGGAATCCCAGCAGTATTTGGCCTTCAGCCGGTTTCCAACTTTATGGGGTTTACTGTAGAGCTCAAGGGTTTAGTGGTTAGAAGGACATATTTTGGGGGTTTGAAACAAAAGGGGACTCTGATATAGCAGCTTCTTTAGCAGGATCCTTATTGTAAGGACCCCCAAATACGGTACCCCTAATTTTCGGAAACTCCCATATTTCAACTTTTAGAAGACAAAGAGGTTAGTAGTTTTCGGTTTTAGGGTTTCAGGGTTCAGGAGTGTTAGGGTTTAGCGTTCTCTGCTCCTCAGAGATGTGTTGTGCTCAAGGGGTTTTAAAGCTTACTTAGACCGGTATAGGCTGGGCCGCGTGGCTTCGCGTTGGGGGTTTAGGGTTCAGCATTGAGGATTTAGGGTTGAGGGTTTCGGGTTAAGGGTTGAGAAGAACCCTCTTGGAACCTTCATCGAACCCTTCGCAGACCCTAAACCCGAAACCCTAAAACCAAAATCCGTTCATACCGGAGCCCTTGTGTCCCAAACCCTACAGTAGTAGCCAGAAAGTTGGAACATCATTAACCTCCTGCCCTTAAGGTAAAGTATAAGGGATCCTAGCACTAATCCTCCTAAAGCCATGTTCCAACTTTCTGGCTTATACTGTAAACCATACAACCCTGAACGACAAGTGCCGAACAAGTAGTGCAAAAAGTGCGGAGCACTGGGTGTGCAAAAACGCAGGCCCCAGGACAGTCCCTTCTGAAACCTTACGAGAACCCTCAACCAAGGCCCTGCAAAGCCCTAAACCCTAAAACCAAAAACCAGAATCCGTTAATCCCGGAGCCCTTGTGTCCCAGACCTTAAATTACATTAGGAGAACCCTTTAGGTACGGCCCCCATACAGTAAGAGTCTATAATAGGGCTACTATTGAGGTCCTACTATATCTGTATTATGAATATTATTCAACTATTACTGAGTGGGGGCCGTACCCAAAGAACCCTCTAAACCCTGAGCCCTCTCTAGGAAGAGCCTTCCCTGCACGCGCCGAGCACTGCGATGGCCCAGTCTGCAGAGGAGGCTGGGTTTACGAAGTCCCACACCACCCTAAGCCTTTGTGATAGTTGGGTAACATTTTAAATTTTGATGGGTACTTAAACCCAAGAAGGAATACAAATGTACATGTTTACTCCTATCCCAACAATGAACTAGAAGCCCTAAACCCTAAACCTCTAAACCTTAAACCCCCAAACCCCAAACTCGAAATCGTTTTGAATAGGAGCAACCGCAAGCAACAGAATAATGAACAGAACTCTTATGCTTAGAGGTTCATTGGTAGTTCTAAGTAGGGTTATAGGTAGAGTAGCTATAGTTATAGCCCATATTAGGGGAACTTATGACCCCACTTATACCCACCCATGAACCTCCACGTAGATCAAGGAGCCTTACTTTGACGCACTTAAAGGGTACTCCAGAAAGTTGGAATATGGTTTCAGGGTAGGATCCCCTATAATTTACCATAGAAGGGTTTAGGATAATCATATTCCAACTTTCTGGCTTCTACTGTAGGGTCTCTTGGAGTTCGGGGTCGAGGGCCTTCGTACTTTGGCTAGGTGACTAGGGTTTACTTACCTTTGGTTAGTTGGGAATGGAGGAATTGGGTATATGGGGTTTCCGAAAATAGGGGACCCTAATACGGTACCCTAAATAGTAGGACCCTTATTATAAGGACCCCCAAATAAGGTACCCCTAATTTTCGGAAACTCCCATATATATAACTACTATTACTACCATTCTTCCATTCCATACTAACCAAAGGTAAGTTTAGGGTTGAAGGAGGTGGTTGGGGTTTGAAGGGTATATCACAGTCTTGACACAGGGACAGTTAGGGGCGTTCTGTTACCAGGTATCCGACACCTCTATTAGGCAGTGGTGCGGATGATGGGTTCAGGTTTGGGGTGCAGGGGCCGGGCTTGCAGGTTTAGGACGTAAGCTGTAAGCTTCAAAGCGGCTGAGGGCTTCTGCTTGAAGTGCTGAGGGCTGCCGATGGAGCCTGTCATTTCTTATTCACAGCCGGGGCCCTTAACCCTGAACCCTGAAGCCTAAGCCCCAAACCCTCAACCTCAACCGGAACGTTCCGATCCCCAAGTCCTGGCCCCAGCATACGAAAATGGAAGGAAGCCGATCCTCCGGCAGTGACTGCAGCAGCCGACGAGGAGGACTTGATGGATGTGTTATGATACAGGGGTAGGAAGCGTTTAGGGCTTAGGGTTTAGGGTTCGGTAGGAAGAAATCCCTTGGGTTGTACTGTACTATACCATGGTCGTGCTGTACTATACCATGATATACCCCAAACTAATCCTCATCATAGCACCCTCAAAAACCGAAAATACTTGAATTAACACCCCCCCCAAACCCTGAAAGCAGCCCAAAGCCCTGAACTCCACCCAAAACCCCACCTATAGGCCCTACCTGTAGCCGAAAAGGCCTAGGGTTCCTTATTAGAAATTCTACTATAGGTTCCTTAAAAAGGGATTCTATTATAGGTTCCTTAAAGAGGAAGGTCTTTTGGGCCACAGGTAAACCCTCAAGACCCAGGAGCACTGAAGTCCCGAAGCCCTGAGGGAACCCAAAGCTCGAAGATCCAAGCCGCGCCTCTCCTTGGCTTAATAGGGGCTTTTAGGGTTTAGGGTTTAGGGTTTAGGGGCTTAACTAAGTAGCAATTCTACTTTGAAGTATGTTGGCTTAATAGGGGCTTAGATAAGTAGGGTTTAGTGTTCAGGGTTTAGGGGCAAATGCTATTTTGAAGGTTTCTTCATATATTTCTAGTACAACATGCCCCTAAAACCCTATTCCAATTATTCAGGCGCCTACATGACTTCCAGGAGCTTGCCTCGCAGAATCACGATTCTGCTTGCGAGCTGCCGGAGGTTCAGAAGGAGGTCCGGTTCGTGGTTGTTTCCCCTTAGGCTCCTTTTAGCGTTAGGGTTTGCGGAGTGTAGTGTTAAGATTTATGGTTTAGGATTTTGGATTGTTTAGGTTTCTAAAATGTTGGCGGACTTCAGTGTTGTAGAGCACGCAGTGAAGAAGAACCAGCGGGTTTCCGAGCAAGAAGGAAGCCGTCGTGCCTTCGGGGCTAGCAGGGCCCGTGGGTGCAGGATGTGTGTGCCTGAACCTTAACCCTAAACCCTAAGCCTTAAACCTGTAGTCTCCATTGTAGTTCCTTTTTTTGGTTAGCCAAAAACTCTATTATAGGATCCTAGCCATAAAACTGATTAACCAAAGCAAGGAACTACAATGGAGACTATAGGTAGTTCTGTTGCCGTCAAGAGAGAAGTGCGGCTCGGTCACGAGTCCCTGCGAGAATTTGAGTACGAAGCGGCCCAAGCAGGGTTTAGGGTTTAGCGGTTTCGGGTTTAGGGTTTGGGCTTTGGGGTTTAGGGCTTAGGGTTTAGGGAGTAACATAGAGTATAAGAGGATACTGAATAGAAGAAGCCGCCCCATGGCGGGTTCACAACTGCCTAGACCTAAAGTCGACTGCAAACGCCAAATGCGAGGGATTAGAAATTACAAATATCACTCCGTAGATTTCCTTGAATAATCCTAATCTAATACTAATATAGTATACCAGTATACCCCAGGACCACTATTCTGAGTATTAGAGTCTTTCTGATACCGAACTCACCCAACAAACCCGACAGCCACGCTCCAGGAGTCAGTTCCCGAAGCGGGCCACGCGTTGCTGCCGAGCGCGAATTCCTTGATAGTGGACTCAGACAGCACCCCGACTCGGCGAATTCAGTTTGGGGCTCTCTCAGAGTTTAGGGTCTAGGGTGTTTAGGGTTTAGGGGTTCGGGAGTTCTACGTACGGCTTCAGACCCTCAAGCTCGCGGGCCCTCAAACTAAAAGGACATTGGAGAAGCCAGGGCCCTAGCTAATGTAGGAACCTGATTAAGAAACCTTGGTCCTATTTTAGGGTTCCTTATATAAATCCTATTATGTGGGGATTATAGGCCCAGGGTTTCTTAAAATGAGGTTCCTACATTCGGAGGCACCTGGCAGTGTTGAGGAGGTTCCTTGGAGCCGGATCCTGGGGGTTTTGAACTTCAGAGTTGGGCGGGTTTTCGGGTTTCTCCACAAAGTCTAGTCTAAGTGTTGCTTGCCTTCTAAGTTAGGGCCACACCCAGTGAAACACACCTCAAATCCCTATGTGGGTGGTTGTCAAAATTAGGGTCCCTTTTTGGGTACCCTATCATTAGGTGCCGTACTAAAGTAGGGACCCAAAAAGGAACCATAATTTTGACAGCCACCCATGTAAATGCTCGGGAGGTTCCTCTTCCGAGCCTGGCGCAGACCTTCGCGAGATTGATGTCAAGATGCTCATAGAAGAGGCGCCAAGTGGAGCTACCACTAACCCAGGTTTAGGGTTTACGGGATTAGGGTTTAGGGGTTTAGGGTTTAGGGTTGCCTTTGCCGTCCAGGGTTTTTAGGGTTTGGAAATTGCTTGGGGCTTAAGGGTTCGGGGCTTGTGTAGGATATTCAGAGTAATTATCCTCTGTGTTCAGGGCCTGGGGCTTGGGCTCATTTCGGATTCAGGGTCGCTGCGGTGCCGGGGCTAGGGCATTCCAGGTTTTGCGTGTAAGGTCTAGGGTAGGAACCTGATTAAGAAACCTTGGGCCTTTATTAGGGTTCCTTATAATATGAACCCGACTATTTTGGGGTTATAGGCCCAGGGTTTCTTAATCAGGCTCCTACATTAAGGTAACCCTAACCGTAAACCCGAAAACCATAAATACGCCCTCGAACATTCTTAACCCCGAACTCGAAGCCCTAAACCCGAGCTTAAACCCACACCGAATTGAAGCCATAAATCCAACCTGTGTTTAAGTTGCAAGCCCTGGGGCGCCACACCCTAAACCCCAAGACCCAAAACCCTACAACCCCTAACCCTTAAAAAAGCAAGCCCTGCAATCCCACAACCCTAAACCCCACACCTCTGCAACCCAAAGCCCAGAGCACTAAATCCTCGGAGGATGTGGCGCCTTGCAACCCTGATGGGGAACTTCGATTCGACGTCGTTCCCGGACCACCCACAGGGTTTAGGGTTCCGGACTGTTTGGGTTATAGTAAAGTCATATTTGGCCCCCACTTTTCCGACGAGGCTTTTTGAGGGCCAGGCTATTGAGGAAAAGAGCCCAACGACTCCTGAGAGGTGAGGATTATAGCAGGGATCCTTTCATCAACCACACATCATTGAGTTTCGAAGCATTCACCCACAGCCTCCAAAACCCCTTAATTAAGGAATATTCCTTAAATCATATTAGGGATCCTATTATAATTTAAGGTATATTCCTTAATTAAAGGGTTTGGAGGCTCTGGGCAACCCGCAACGCAGACATGTCAACAGTGTTTCTGAACTGCAGAGGTCCGGAACATGATTTAGGAAACACCTGCCGCCCAAAAAATCCAACCTTTCTAAGGACATAGAATTTCGGTTTAGGAACCCTAACCCCAAAACCCCAAACCCCTAAACCCCTAAACCCTTAACCCTTAAACCCTACACCTTCAACTCCTAACCCCTAACCCTAAACACCAAAGCCCTAAACCCTAAACCCCCCAAACCCCGTAGATCCCTTTAAGGATCCCTTTAAGGAGCCCTTTAAGGAGCCCTTTTTAAAGAACCCCCAAAAGCTCCCCGAAAAGCCCCCATGAGCCGACAGGAGAGCCCTGCTGGGCACCTTTCGCTTGCGCGAAGCCCGGCGCTTGCAGCCTTCGGCTCTGAGGTGACCCTTGAGGGGGTTTGGGGGTTTGGGGTTTGGGGGTGTAGGGTTTAAGGGTTTAGGGTGTAGGGTTTAGGGGCCAGGGGTTTAGGGGTTTAGGGTTTGGGGGTGTAGGGTTTAAGGGTTTAGGGTGTAGGGTTTAGGGGCCAGGGGTTTAGGGGTTTGGGGTTTGGGGGTGTAGGGTTTAAGGGTTTAGGGTGTAGGGTTTAGGGGCCAGGGGTTTAGGGGTTTAGGGTTTGGGGGTCTTCGAGGGTGCCCATATGAAGTATATATACTTAGGCCTTAAAGTACCCATATAGGCACCCCTTTAAGGCTTAAGGGGTCTTAGGGGTTTAGGGTTAATGCAGGGTTTAGGATTAATTTAGGTTTTAGGGGCTTTAGGGATTTAGTGGTTTAGGGTTCAGGGATCGTGCTGGAGACGATCTTCAAGGGGGCTTGAGGGTTTTTTGCAGTGTTTGTGGTGGTTTGGGACTTCGTTAATGTTTGTTCGGGGTCAGAGTGGGTTAAGAGTGCGGTTGATGATATATATCCTGCATTACCTGAAGGACCTTAGACTATGGGAATTATAGTATATTCCTTGTTATCGGTAATGCAGGATTGATATCGTCAACCGTAGTAAGGGGTTTGCGAGTTGAGCTCTCCGGTTTAGAAAGTTGTTAAAGGGTTCTCATACATGTGTGTGTGTTCGTGCATGTAGGTTTACATCCATATACACACTGAGTTGAATGTGGCCAGGGTGACAGAGAGAGAGAGAGAGAGAGAGAGAGAGAGAGAGAGCGAGGTGAGACAGAGACTCGGAGATATTGACTTAGCTTATTCTAGCAGTTCATGATTCACGGGCTGCCATCCTTGATCTCTTTGCTGAAACGATGGGGTTTGCGAAAAGGGGGGCTTAACTTTGCTCAGGGTTACGGTTACCCTTTAATAAGGAACCCCCATTCTACTTATGAAGGCCCCTACATTATGAATCCCATACTATCCCTTATAGAACCCCTTAAAAGCAGCCCTCAAAGGAACCCTTCAACACGGATCCTGACCTGGGTTGTGAAGTGTTCATCTGTTCTTTTCCGGCTGGGCATCGGGTAGTATTCCCTGAAGTTTACAGAACCCCGAAACCCGAGGTCCGAAATCTTAGGGCCTGCAAGCCATATGGGAGTTTCCGAAAATTAGGGGTACCTTATTCTGGGGTCCTTATAATAGAGATCCTACTATTTAGGGTACTTTACTAGGGTCCGCTATTTTCGCAAATCCCCATATTCCAATTGTTAAGGCCATTGTGGCCCTTATCACAAGCTCCACAAAAGCCACGGAATTCCGTATTCGATATCAACCCGCCTTATTGACGATACCATAAAGCCAACCCTGCATCCTACCACAAAGTCTAGGATGTGGTAGGCACAGCCCTGAAACCCTAAGATCCTCAGACCCTGAACCCCATACCGTAAAACCCCAAGACCCCAAGACGCTCGAACCTAAGCCCCAAGCGCTACATTCCCAGCCTAAAGCTATGGTTTCAGGTGGGGGTTTCCGAAAATAGGGGACCCTAATATAGTACCCTAAACAGTAGGATCCTTAGTGTAAGGACCCCAAAAGCGGTACCCCTAGTTTTCGGAAACTCACAGGTATCTTTCTTCGACCCTGGGCTTCCAGGTGCACTGGCTACCAGCAGCACCTGAACTTGGAAGATCAGGGGACGTAGTAAGTTAGTTTATAAGTACCTTAACGGGGTTATAAGTAATTATAAGTATAGTTACCATAATTATATCCCTAGTTATCAAGTCCCATGATCCTTCAAGCAGCAGCACCTGAATCATCTCCAGCGCGGAGAGAAATCGTGCTCAAGACCCCTGCTGCGTGGCAGGGTGTTCGTCGGATAGAGTTAGGGGCCTTGAGTGGGCGTAGGGGAGATTGCGAAAATTAGGGGTACCTTATTTTGGGGCCCCGTTAATACGGATCCTGCATTTAGGGTATTGTATTAGGGTCCCCTATTTTCGGAAACTCCCATATTGTGGGATAGTGTTAAATTGCGGAATGTTACAGATCGCAATACTCTATTTCCAAGCATTCAGACGTCTGCGTCAAGTTTGACCTTTCGCCCTAAAGAGCATCACTGGCGATTGGATTGACGATCAGAGGTTGTGCTGCTTCATGGAGCCAGTGAATAGAGGGCTCCAGGATATCTTCATCATGCTGCACTCAGTCCCATGATCCTCTAAGTACCCCCAAAACCCATATAAAATGCTTATAGTCGCCTTTGTAGGTCCCTTTACGGAACCCTTTGAGGAACCTTACTTAGTCCCATGATCCTCTAAGTAGAAGGGTTCTCACTCAGCTCTAACGACTGAGACCCAATCCTTGACATGGCCCCATACTTGAAGGATCATGGGACTTAGTAATTTAGGGTTCCTTAAAAGGGCTCCTTTAAAGGGATCTGTAGGGGTTCCTTAAAGGGATCTATAGGGTTTGGGGATCAGGGTCTACTAAGAGGATCATGGGACTTAGTAACTAGGGTTATAATTAAGGAAACTATACGTATAACTACTTATAACCTCAATTAAGGTACTTATAACCTAACTTACTAGGTCCCCTGGTCCTCCAAGAAAAAGAGCCCTAAAATCCGTGAGAAGAGAGCCTCCAGGAACTAATGTAGGGGGCCTTAATACTTAGAATAGGGTTTTGGGAGTTCCTTATAATTGTAATAGTTCTAGTAGAATATCACCCAAAAAACCTATTCTACTTGTTATGACCCCTACCTTATTCAAGATATGTCGGTTTTATCTTTCTATTGAGCAGGAGGAGTTTCGTCGGTAGCAATGCGGTTTTGGAGATAGTGGTGATGTTTTGTGTGGGTGATTGCGAGGTGTATGAAAAACTTGGCACTGGTGCTGCCGATGCCATACAGCCTTAACCCAACCTTGATATCCTCAGCCTTTGCAGTGGAGCAGCCTCACAGTACAGGGTTTAGGGTGTAGGATTTAGGATTTAGGATTTAGGGTTTAGGGTTTTCAGGGTTTAGGGTTAGGCGTCGGGTTTGGAGTTGAGGCTTTGAGCCTGCCAGGAAGATGAAAACACAGGGACCTCATAAAGCAGCAACACATGGGTGGTTGTCAAAATTAGGGTCCCTTTTTGGGGCCCCTATTACAATACGGCACCTGTAACTTAGGGTACCTCAAAAAGGGGCCATAATTTTGACAAGTACCCACATGAGTGTGCATGTTGCGTCTTCTCGTGATTAATGAGCTGTTGCTCTTATTGGCATGAGCCGATTATCAAGGATGTCTAATTGCTGCTATTACTTCTAGTCTTGCTACTGTTGCCAGTACAGTCGTCCAGCCTCAGTCTGAGCATCATCAATGCCCTTCCCATTTTAGTATGTTTGCTGCGAATGCTATAGCATCACTCTGATGATTTCCATACATCCACCTAGACCCTGAACCCTAAACCCAAACCCTAAACCCCTAAAGCCCTAAACCCTAAACCCTGAACCGGAATTGCTGATATGGCGGCCAAGAAGGCTTTAGTTTTGCCAAATGATCTTCAATCCATCCGCTGTGCTACATCTGCCAAACTTCACTCTGATCTTATTGAGAGAACCAATGCTGCTACTTTCATGCGAAACCTCATGGATGAGTTCTGAGTGCCAAGCCCTAGTTTTTTAGTGCCCTTTATGCTGCTCACGTATTCGTACCGGAGTCTGCCCGATTGGATTTGCCTAAACCCTGAACCCTAAAACCCTAAACCCTAAACCCTAAACCCTAAACCCCTAAACCCTAAACCCTTCAACCCCTAAACCCTAAACCCTTAAAGCCCTAAACCCTAAACCCTAAACCCCTAAACCCTAAACCCTTCAACCCCTAAACCCTAAACCCTTCAACCCCTAAACCCTAAACCCTTAAAGCCCTAAACCCTAAACCCTGAACCCTAAAACCCTAAACCCTAAACCCTTCAACCCTAAGCCCTAAACCCTTAAAGCCCTAAACCCTAAACCCTTAAAGCCCTAAAACCCTAAACCCGGAGCTCAAGACCCCACCCTAAATCCGAAAGCCAGAACCGAAGGATGCCAAAGCCTAAACCCTAACCTTGTGGGTGGTTGTCAAAATGATGGTCCCTTTTTGGGTCCCTAGTTTAGGGTTTAGGGTTTAGGGTTTAGGGTTTAGGGCTTTAGGGGTTTAGGGGTTTAGGGTTTAGGGTTTAATGGTCCCTTTTTGGGTCCCTATTATAGTACGGCACCTAGTATTTAGGGTACCACGAAAAGGGCCATAATTTTGACAACCACCGATTTCATAGGGTTCGTGCACAAAGTCACCGTATGAATTTGCCCCAAAGCGGAGTTATCTACGGTTTAGGCTTTTGGATGGGGCCTACTAAACTGAAACCGTCGTCTAAGCCCTTTGAGGACCCTGATGTTAGCCACTACTTGTACAATTGCATTCAAAGTGCCGTGGATTTCGGGATATAGCCGTTTTAAACGCCTGTAGTATCGTACTATAACAAAACCCTAGGGAATGGCATTGCTGTTTGTTCAGGTTTCTACTTAGACATCGTTCGCAGTTCAAGCATGTTGCAGTCAGTGGGTACACAACCGTGCTGCCGAGTCTAACTTGTCTACTTGCCTACCCAGCCCATACCAAAGCCTTTCCAATCCCCCCCGGCCCCCGCAGTAGGAGATTATTTCTGCGACTATGGGCTCGTGATTTTTTTCGAGACTCCCGCCCGGATCAGCTTGAACCTAAGCGTGATAGAGCCATGGGATGCTCCTTATACAGAACTACAAGAACTTAAAGTAGAAACTGTGCAGGGTTCAGGGTGTAGGAGCCGATCTCTGCCAGACCGGGGCTCAATTGCAGTCTTTGCCGTGATGGTTCAGGGTTTTTGGTTTTGGGGTTTAGGGTTTAGGGTTTATGTTTGTTTTTTGGTTCTAGGGCTTAGGATGTCTGTTTTTTTTGTGCTTGAGGGCCGAAAATCAGACAATGATGAGCATCGGGGTCGACATGCTGCCCGCCCGTTCCATATCCGTTTGCTCAAGACCTGCATAATGAAGGCGCCTTCTCCCACATGAGAAGCTACTCCTGCAATGAAGCCTCCTTTGGTGGCTTCGCTGCACACCTTTTTCGCACACGATTCAGAAGTGCCGGGCGAGCAGGCCAGACTTGCGACTTCTACCGTGTTGCAGACAGAGATAGAACACACACGTGTGTGTGTGTGTGTCTCTCTCTCACTCTCTCTCTTTCTTTGTTCGTGTCTTGTGTGTGTGTGTGTGTGAGAGAGCATTTCTGGTGTTCATGTCCCGAGAGGCCTGGAAGGCGTTTAGCCATGTTTTCACCGATCCCAGTCCGAACGGCAATCTGAAGCCCGCTCACACATCGGCTGCTGGGCTCTCTTTAAAGAACTTAGCTTAAGTTACCATAATGAGGGTCTTTAGCATGTACTGTGATGTGGTTTCTTTGTTAATTATGGTAACTTCAACTAACCCCAAGGGTCCAAGTACCTAATAATCATATACTCTCCAAAATCACGACCTACATTACTACTAGTCTAAAACCGAATACCTAATTATTGGGTCCTTTGGACCATACGCTAGGTATGTATATATATATATATATGTAGAGGATAAGTTCTGTAATAAGATCCCAGGCTGTGTTTTCGAACATCCCTCTCGTAACACTCTTCGTGGTTACGGCGGTGCTCGGACTCGTCGCGCTGGGCTCTGCCGCCGCAACCTGGCGCGACCGGACATGCCCCGCCAGCTTCGCCCTATATGCCAGCTTCTCAGTTCGCGGGGTTTAGGGTCCGAGGGTTTAAGGGTTTAGGGTCTTAGGGCTTTAGGGTTTGAGGGTTTGAGGAGGGTCTTCGGGCTTTAGGGCTTGAGGGTTTGAGGTTTAGGGTCTTAGTGTTTTAGGGTTTTGGGGGTTTAGGGGTTTAGGGTCTTCGGGTTTTAGGGTCTTGGGGTTTAGGGTTTCGGGTTTAGGGTTTTATTGTTTTAGGGTTTAGGGCTTGCTGGAGCCTTCGCTTCCCATGGCTGTTCACCCAGAGACCCTCAATTACTATAGGGGCCTTTAAAATTTTCAATGCCAATACTACTTTGGGGCTCCTTATTATAATTTTGGTGTACTGTGCCCGAAAACCCCATCATGGTATAATACCTACTAGCAGTCCCAAAGGGTCCTAGGTACTGTTATGGGGGATACTTCCCCAAATCATAACAGTAATCCTAATGTAGAAACCCTACCTTCTATCATATAGGTACTTTGGACCCCTTGGGAGTCTTACCGCACAGTTCCTCCATAATCATGATAGAAGATGCCCCTTTGAAAGGCCGACTCCACCCATAGTCTCCATTGTAGTTCGTTGTTTTAAGTTGACCAAAATCTCTATTATAGGGTCCTAACCATAAGGCCGGTTACCTCCCCAAAAAAGGAATTACAATGGAGACTCTAGGCAATTTTGAAGATCGCTGTGGTATAACCCGTTGCAGAAGGGGCTCCGTTGGGAATGCTGCGGTTTGGAAAATCACCGGACCTGCAGAGTTTAGGTTTGAGGGAAAGGGGTTTCAGCCTGTGGGGGTATAATAATAAGGATTAGGGTTCCCATAATAGGCTTCATATTAAGGAATCCCTACCCCAAGAATCTTAAACCCCCCCTTTTGGCCTCCCATCAAGGGTTCAGGGTTTAGGGTCGAGGCTTTAGCGTTTCTGGTGGAGCTGGGGTTTAGGGTTGGCGATGTTGAGAAGCTTACACCCATGCGATCTGCCAAGGTGAATTTGATGATATGCGTTCAAGGATTCATCAACTACAGCTCTGTGTCGCTTGGAGTGTTCAGAAGCCTGAGTAGCCACAGTTGTGTGCAGCCGTGCAAAGTTGTACGGGGAAGCCTGCAGCTTCGAGGATTCTGTGTGCATACCCCCTTTGCATGACATTGGGAACCACCAACGCCGCTTCAATGTCTGGCTTCTTCATCGGAGTCTACATGACTGCAAGTGCTGTTGGTACCGCTGCCTGCTGGATGATCTTAAACACGTTTCCAGATGCCTGGAACACTGGAGGCGTCAAGAAGCTGGGCTTTGGAGTACCATACTTTAATACTTAGTTGGGGACCTGCTACTTACAGGGAACCACCATGAAACAAAAGTCTATACTTTTTTTTCCCTGGTTACTTCAAAGCCCAGGAAGTTGTTGTTGGGCGGACTTTCTTGTCAGCTTCTCGGCGCGTTTGGCTTCCTGAAGGTAGCATGGGAAGGAAGTGATACAGATGGCAACAGCCGCTGCGTGGGCCTTTGGGATGTTTTCTACTTTCCCTCATTGCCTTGTTGGGCTTTAGAGATCATACTTTCCCTGAGCCCTGAATCCTGAACCTTAAACCCTAAATCAGGCTGGATCTACTTCTTGATGGCAGCGCGAGTCCTCCAGGGCTTCGGGCATGGGATGAACGACCAAGTGACTGGGCTGCCTTGCGGTTCAGGAAACGAATGTACGGTTTAGGGTTTAGGGTTTAGGGTTTAGGGTTTAGGGTTTAGGGTTTAGGGTTTAGGGTTTAGGGTTTAGGGTTTAGGGCTTGGGGTTTAGGGTTTAGGGTTTAGGGCTTAGGGTTTAGGGTTTAGGGTAGACCAAGAAGGGTTCCTCTAAAGGGGTCTATAAGGGTTACTGTAAGTAAGCAATATAGGGGCCTGAAGAATAAGAATAGGGTTTTAGGGTATGTGCCAGGGTGTCGGTGGGGTTGGTTCTCCCAAGCCGAGAATAAACAACGGGTTTCCTGATTACGGGAAACAGATACCCTGAACCCCAGACCCTGAACAACCCAGGTCATGAAGTGCTGCATTGTAAAGCTGTCTCCGGTCGTCGACCGGCCCATCCATTCTTTGAACAAGTTCGTGGCAAATACAGCTGGGATCGGTTCTGGCCCCATTCTGGTCGCCGTAGTGTTCTTCTTCTTCCGGAGACCACATGAAGAGGCATTGTCTGCCGGAGAATCGCAAATCAGCATCATCACGGCGAACTTGCAATGCTGGACAACTGCTGCTGTTCTTGCGGCCACTGCGTTGCTTTTCCCGGAGATGAAGGAGGGCCTCTTTGATGTAGGGGCCTTGATAATTAGAATAAGGTTTTCAAAATTTGGCCCCTATATTAGCTCCGCTGCCAGATCCCTTTCAATCTTCTGGCATTTTGGTGCAGACATCACCCTTCCACACCCTTTAACCACGAACCCCCAAACGCTGGACCCTGTAGGTGGTGGCGCCCGACGATGGCAAGGCTGTCCCAGCTCGAGGTCACGGAGCAGTGGTTCTGGCTGTGTGCCGCTTGGCTGGGTTTAGGGTTTAGGGTTTGGGGTTTAGGCTGCAGGCTAGGAGCATCTGTGCGCAAGGTTGAGAGGGTTCAGGATTTCGGGTCGGGGTGATGAATGTAGGAACCTGATTAAGAAACCTTGGGCCTGTAAACCCAAAATAGCAGGATTCATAGAAGGAGCCCTAATAAAGGCCCAAGGTTTCTTCATCAGGTTCCGACATTAGGCTTTCTACAGGGCTCAGGACTTACATGGCAGGAGATGAGGGTTCAGAGCTTAAGGATTTAGGGTTTAGGGGTTTCGGGTTTAGGGTTTAGGGTTTAGGGTTTAGGGTTTAGGGTTTAGGGTTTACAATTCATCCGGGGTTTCCGGCGAAGGATTCATGTAGATCTCAGCCGTCTGCTGCCCGGGCTTTTCTCCCGAACAGCTTCGGTCACGTCCTCTAATACCCTCTACGGGTTGGAATAATTGCGGTAGTCGTTCCTTCTAGTCTGGCATAAACGTAGACTACAACAGAGTTGTTGATTGTTATTCGTGGCCCCTTACAGTCCTTCATACACACGAATATACCCCCAAGCCCTATTCTAGTAGAACAACGGCCCCCTCAACCCCTAAACCGTAAACCCTAAACCCTAAACCTTAAAGTCTATCATCCCAGCTCCTATCATTCACATTTCCCAGGCATTCTCATGGACGCACTGCGAGCCTTCATCGTGTCTGGAGTTGAGTCGGCTACGTGTCTGCTGTTGCAGGAGAAGTTCGAATGGAACCACGATACTTGGTTTAGGGTTTTGCAGGTTTATGGTTTATTTCCCGTTTGGATAAAGGGGATAAGTAGGCTCGAAAGGAGCCCGCCTAACCTAGGACAGTATCGGCTTCTGCATCGGGGTGACTTTCTGCTTGGTTGCGCCCGTTTACATACTGCACCGGCAGTATCATGACGCTGTCAGAGACATTACGCTGATGAGGCTGTACACGACTCTTGGCATTCTTGCTGCCGTGCTGCTAGGCGTGGGCTTCGAATTCCTCGTGTTCTGCCTCTAGGGGTCCGACAGCACCCTACATGGTTTACCCTACCCTGAACCCTAAACCCTAAACCTTGTTTACCCTACTTGGAGGATCAGGACACTTAGTAAGTTAGGTTATAAGTACCAGAATTGGGGTTATATGTAGTTATAAGTATGGTTACCTTAATTATGACCCTAGTTACTAAGTCCCATGATCCTTCAAGTAGATCCTAAGCCCTAAGCCGATATGTCGACAGAGGCGCTGCTACACAACCTCAGGGCATTCTCGCCGCTGACTCGGTCATCTTCCCGACTCTTAGGGGTACTTAGAAATATCTTTAAATCTTTGGTTCCTATAATCCCCAAGAAGCAGCTGAAGTTACATTTTCTGGGGTATAACCCCTAAGATACAGCTAAAGTTACATGTTTTCTGGGGTCTAAGTTCAGTACAGGACCACTTACCTCGCTGGAGCGCTAAACATGGGCATTCTGAACAGCAACGTCTTCCCGGACGGTTCCTTCCTGGACGCCAACAATGTCATGCTCATCAATGGCCTCATTTCGCAGCTCAGTAGGGGAGCAGGTAACCCTTAACTGTTTGTGGTGTACTTTCGTACTTACATGTTACTTTTGAGGTTTAGCCTTTAGTTCGCTAAGCCAGGGTAACCTTCAGTTCCCCTAGGAATTTTGGACCAGTGAGGAACGGCGTGGGACGTTTTGGTGGACCCGTCTTCTCGAGGTCTCTGATAGCAGACCTGGGTCAGAAAGCTTATGCTGCTTGCCAGGCCTCGCCACGATGTGTTGTAGTTATCGGGTTTAGGATGGTTTAGTTTGTTTTCAGTTTCCGCGCCTCGTCCTTGATGGGTGATAGGGTTTAGGATGGTTTAGGGCTTTTTGTTTTTTTTTTGGTGTAGGGCCCATTTCCACCAGTCCCAGGGTTTGGGGGGACGTAAGGCCTAGTAGTAGAGTAGGTAACCTATAACCTTGTTTGGGTAGTAGAGTCCCTATAAAATCTCTACATAACCAAAAAGGGTATATAACCTTTGGTTCCCCATGACACCCGACAAGTAGGAAGGGTCTTTTTGCTGCTTGCCAGGCGTTCGCGATGGGCGGTGTGCTAGCAGGCACTAGCATGCTCTAGCATGGGCGTCCCCGAGTTGAGCGCCTCGCTTGACCACGAGCAGTCCCCAGAGACTCTTTAAATTATAGTCTTACTGGCTGTAAACTCAACTTTTCAACTTTTGGGGTTCTTATAAGGTAGTCGATTCTGAAAGTTTCAACTTTCATGTCCTTCTGTTTTGGGCCAGTGAGTAGTAGGATCCCTAATATTATCTAAGGTATGTTCCATAATTAACGGATATTGGAGTCTCTGGGTCGCAGCTGTAGCGCGACTGTGACTGTAGTGGCTGGTGCGTTGTTGCTGGATAAAAAGATCGCGATCGCTTGCCGCTTCCGGGCGGTAGCTTTGACCCTGGCCTCAGACTCCCAGACGCCCAAGCTGGTACATTAGGGATCCTATTTTAGTCTAAGGAATATTCCTTAAATCAGATTAGGGGCCTATTATAATTTAAGGAATGTTGCTTAATTATAAGGGATGTTGGAGTCTGGAGGTAGCTGTAGGAACCCCGAAGCAGCCACTCCGCAATCCCCTAAACCCCTAAACACTAGAACCTCGAGGTCCTGAATTCTATATCCAAACAGCCTTTGAGTCAGTTCATAATACATTTTCAGGCAGACTCAGCTACAAAACCGCGCCGTTTTCAGCGAGGCACATTGATGTCGAGGCCGTGTTGACGGTTCGGGTTATGCGGAGTGAGGTTTTAGCCAGGATATTCCGCAATTCGGGTCCATAATCGCAAAATCCATCCCCTAATCCCTAAACCCTCTGGCTTACATTCCTCAAGCAGAGCCCAACTCCAATCTGTCCCTGAACCCTACAACATCAGTTCTATGCCCTGAGCCTCAAACGCTAAACCAAAAACCCTAGACCCAAATCTAAAGCCCTAGACCCTCAACCCTAAACTCATCAAGGCAACCCAGAAGCCTATACTCTATACACAACCCAAAACCCTAGACTCCACACATCTCTAAACCCTCAAATGACTCAAACCCTAAACCCTGAATCCTATACCCCCCAACAATATACCTAAACCCTAAACCCGACTTGAAGGATCATCGGACTTAATAACTAGGGTTATAATTAAGGTAACTATACATATAACTACTTATAACCCCAATTAAGGTACTTATAACCTAACTTACTAAGTCCCCTGATCCTCCAAGTAGACCCTAAACCCTAAACCCTATAGATCCCTCTAAGGAACCCTATTCATTTCTCATTTCATTTCGGTCTTTGAGCGCTCCCGCACGGCTGTGAAGAAGCGAAAGAACCAGCGGCACGTAAGGACTTGGTCTTTCACAAGCCTTCGGCCTCTGTTCTTGGGACGTTGACGAGCACCTCATTCACGTAATAAATACATGCCTGGAGAGTTCCAACGTCAGCATTCAGATCGAAGAGGAACTGCACCAGCTCCTGGGAGGACGTAGAAGGCCTTCGAGATGCCAGCAAGGCCTTTCTTCCCTGACGCGTTCCACTGCATTCGCACAGAGCGTGTGAAACCGATACCAGCGCACCACCGCACCAAGGGCAAAAATCCCGCAAGGTGGGGCCAGTGGGCGTCACTTGCGAGGGTGGCCAGCGACCCGAACAACGAACCCACAACCAAGTGCGCACCAAGCGGAGAGTGTGCAGCCCCAGGTCCACCAATGCGAGCGTCCAAGGGAGAGCTTCGGTTTTGACAGGTACTTGTTCAAAACTAAGAGCAAACCCTTCACAGTGTGCCCGAAGCAGTCCACAACGATAGTGCTCATCATAAGCCGATAGGATTGGTGCGACTACCTGTTTCCTGTACTGTTTGACCAGTTGCCTTCGAAAGGCAGGGTCAGTCTTAGCGTCCCTCACCAACGGGGCAAAGGCTGGATGGTCTGAAATGGGCAAAATCCAGCCGAAACATCGCAGACGCTGTATGTGCTGGTGAATCACCGAAACCCATGTTGGAAAAGTTACTTCGGAAGCAGCATGCAACATGACAGCTGCTGCGTGGTCATCCGGCAAACATTGGAGTCTGGCCAGAGTGGCCAAAGCGGAGCCCAGCACGCGAGTTCCCAACCGAGATGTCCACCCTATTTGAATGCAAGGCAAACCCATCTTCAAGCTAATGCTGGAACTGCATCCCAAGATTTCCAAAGCCCACTTGTGCTGAACAGAGTTCAACACAACCTCAAAGTTAGAGACCAAAACCAAAAAAGGGTTCAGCGTCCAGCGACACTGCTGGAGATACAGCATCTGCTTGCACGAGAGCCTCGCACGCGAAAGGCGGCCACAATGCACACGTGCCATACGGAAGTGCCCTTGTCATGGCGTCGCTCAGGTTAACTGCGAAGGCGTTGAATAAAAATGATGAAAAACGACGGCCCTGAGCAGTGCCTTGTCCAAGCGAAAACACAGCAGAAAGATGCCCATGCAAGCACACTACCTGTTTATCCATGTCTAGAATATCATCCATCAGTAGCCAGCAGCACCCTGCAACCCCTGCTCTGGAAATATTGAGCAACATCGTGGGAATGTCTGCCAAATCAAACGCCGCTTGCAGGTCAGCGATGGCCAGGTACGTAGGGGCGCCTTGCGCTCGACGCAGCTGGCATAACATCACTATTGCCAAAATTGCTGTAGCAGGGTCACTGCGGCCACCCAGCTGGCCCGGACCACAAAAGGATTCAATAAGACCCTTATTTAAGCGAACCCAAACCGCATCTAAAACCTGAGCAATGTCAGACCCAAAGGAAACCGGGCGGAGGTTCTCCAAGCGGCGAACTACGGCTGGACCACACTTACGAATGGGACAAATCATACGGAGAGACCAAAACGAAGAAGTAAGACCAACCCAAAAGGCTAGGTTGACTAACAGTCCTGTGGTAGCTCGGCCTTGCGGGCACTCTGCCTTCAGAGCAGCTGCTGTGCCATGCAACCACCGCTTTGAGGACTTCAAGGAATCCACAATTTCATTGATCATTTCATCTGGTACAAAAACAGAAGAAAACAACTGCCTTTGGTCAGTACCAGCCCTCGCAGGGAAGCCACCACTAGCACGGATCTTGGAAATTGCTGCCAAGGCACGGCTTGAGTCAGAAGTGACTCCAGCCCTACACGAACCCACCTTGTCCTGCAAGTCACGCATGACTACGGAAGCCATCTCATGAGTTTGCATTGGCAATCCTGTCTCAGGTGAGATCAGCATCACGTCTGACTGCGCAGACAGGGATTTGGAAATCCACTGTTTAGCCTTATTAGGATCCGCTTCCCTTAACCGCAGAAAACGACATGTGGCTTTTTGTTGTTCATGCCAGGAAAGTTGGCACACAGCATGCTTGAACCTTTCATAGGATTCGAAACTGTCAGGTCGCAAACCTTGTGATGAAGGCAATGTTTGCAATGAAGGCTTGGAAACAATCACAGCAACCGCACAATGCCCTGCTAAAACATACAGGAAATCCCTCGTCCAAGCAGCCGCATCAATGACATTCCGGCGCAAGGCCTTTGACGCACTGCCTCCCAACTGGCTTGGGCGAAGAGCATCATCATCAAGCAGTTCACGCACAACTGAGCATAGCAAACCCAATTCGGATGACACCGCACGCAGAGCATCATCCCACACGGATTGGGTGCCCCACATTACGCGGCCAAGTTGACAACAGTTATTATGTACTAAACTATGGAAAGAAAACTCCACAAAGACTGGGAAATGATCAGATTCACCAACACGGTGCCGTCCAGTATAGCACGTGCAGTGCAGGTTGTGGCTTGTAAGCACTACATCAATGGTTGATCCGGAGCAATGTGTTGGCATACCATCATTGATGATGCTGAAACCTGCTTGGACACAGGCCTGCTGTATTCTGCGGTCAGCTGGCCTCTGCTTGCAATGCAGACAAGAGCATCGGCTTTCATGCACCAAGAGCCCAGAGAAATGCACATTGCCATCTGCAAGCAATAAGACTTCGGCATTAGCATCATTGCGACGCAACTCTGAAGCGTAATCTAAGACGGTACCCCAGGTGTCCTCGTCACCCCCTTGTCCAGCATAAAATCCGCCCAGGTGAAGCCGCAACCCAGATTTGCAGTGAACATCTAAAAACATAACTCGTCCACCAGAAATAACCGAATCCAATTCAACCCTGTCAAGAATTTCAAGCAGAACTAAAGCCCCAATGGTATCCCAGCCAGCAGATCGATCTCCAAGCCAAGCGTAGGGAAAGTTTCTAGGCAAAGCAACTCCTTGCGCCAACCTCGCTCCAGGCAAGAAACAAATCTGCACATTATGATCTTGGAGTTCAGCTGCAATATCCCAGAGGCGCCATTCAAGAAGCATCTCGGTGGAAAGCGCCATGAGGCCTGAGCGACCTGGGTTAAATACCGCCACTTTAAGATTGCTTTCCGCGGGGATTGCAGCTGCCGCGCTATGTGCCGATTGTAGTGGAGCAACTCCTCCTGCATACGGTGACACGACGTCGCCTGGAGTCGTCCTAACAGAAACTAACGGCAAGATAAAATGCCTGATCATCTGAACGCAATCTGCCAGATATCGGCCGATCCGAATCGGCCGCGGAGTGTTAGGGTGCTTCCAACTACCGGCAGCATGAGGTGCTGATTCCAACAATGCTGTTACGTCTTTCACGAAAGCCATTCGCTCAAGTCTGCTTGGGCTTCCATTCCACCAGACACTGACAAGACTGCGCAAGTTGCCATCATCAAAATGCCAGGTTGATGCCATGCCGAAAGATTTAATGAACCGCTAATGGAGGAAAAAAAACCTGAAACTACTCGAGCAGCTTCACAGGAAGATACGACCAGTGGACGTCGGCACACCAAAACGCACGGCTCATGCATGAAGCTGGATGTGCTGGGGCAGCTAAGAACAAAACACGACGACAACACCACCACACCACCAGCACCACCGCCACCACAACAACAACAACAACAACAACCACAGCCACCACAACCAGCACCACCACCACCAGCACCACCACCGCCGCCACCACCACCACCAAAACCACAACAACGACAACGACAACCAACAACAACAACAACAACAACAACAACAACAACAACAACAACAACAACAACAACAAACAACAACAAACAACAACAAACAACAACAAACAACAACAAACAACAACAAACAACAACAAACAACAACAAACAACAACAACAACAACAACAACAACAACAACAACAACAACAACAACAACAACAACAACAACAACAACAACAACAACAACAACAACAACAACAACAACAACAACGACAACAACAAAACACAACCACAACCACAACAACAACCACAGCAGCAGAAACAGCAACCACACAGCAACAGCAACAGCGGCAGCAACAAAGGCAGCACCAGCAAAAACAACAGCAACAACAACAACAACGGCAGCAGCAGCAGACGCAGCAAAAACAAAAAAAAAAAAAACAAAAAAAGAAAAGGGGCAGCAGCAACCGCCACGACAAGAACAAGAAGAAAACACCCAACAACACAAGACCAACCACGGCAAAGCCAAAAACAAACACCACCAACACGCCACCGACACCACGCAACCACCAGCACCACCACCAGCACCACCACCACCACCACCACCACAACGACAACAACAACAAAGAACAACAACAACAACAACAACCACCACAACCGCAACCACAACCACAACAACAGCAACCACACAGCAACAGCAACAACAGCAAACACCACCACAACAACAACGGCAGCAGCAACGACGACAACAACAACGAGAACGACAACAAGAACCACGAAACCAACCACAACAAAAACAGACAGCAGCAAGAACCAAGACAGCAGCAGCAGCACCAACAACAACAACAACATTGCAACAACAACAAAAGCAGCACCCACGACCACGACCGCACCACAACCCCGGCAACAACAGCAACGGCAGCAGCAACAGCAAAAACAACAACAGAAACAACAACCACAACAACGACAACGACAACAACAACGACAACAGCAACAACAGCAACCACACAGCAACAACGGCAACAGCAACAACCACCACCACAACAACAGCAGCCGCAACAACGACAACGACAACAACAACGACAACAACAACGCCAACGACGACCACAACGACGACAACGACGACGACAAAAACGACAAAAACCACAACAACAAAAAACAGCAACAACAACAAAACGAAGAACCACAACAGCAACAGCAACCACAACCACAACCACAACCACAACCACAACCACAACCACAACCACAACCACAACCACAACCACAACCACAACCACAACCACAACAACAAACAACAAACAACAACAAACAACAACCACAACCACAACCACAACCACAACAACAAACAACAACAACAACAACAACAACAACAACAACAACAACAACAACAACAACAACAACAACAACAACAACAACAACAACAACAACAACAACAACAACAACAACAACAACAACAAACAACAACAACAACAACAACAACAACAACAACAACAACAACAACAACAACAACAACAACAACAACAACAACAAGGAGGAGGAACAAACAACAACAGGAACAACAACAACAACAACAACAACAACAACAACAGCAACAGCAACAGCAACAGAGCCAACAACAGCAACAGCAACAGCGGCAACAACAACGACAACAACAAGAAGCACAACCACAGCAAAACCACAACAACAACGACAAACAACAAGCAACAACGACAACAAGAACCACAACGACCACCACAACAAAACGACAATCACAAGCGCATGATGCGTACAAAGTTTGTCCTCGCACCAGAAGTCGCGTCCCGGTCACCAGCGAAACCCCGGCGTCAATTGCGAGGAGATTTGGATGCAAGGTAAAGCATGGAATTACATAATTAACGCCCAGCGACAAAAAATCGCTAGGGTAGCATGTCAAACTTGTTACAGGTCAAGTAAAGCAGTCTACTTACGGGGCCTCACGCCACCCATCTTCCTGGGAGCGTCGCAACATATCCACAATGCTAAGCGGCGCAGATGAGACATCACGAGCCACTGCAGGATTTGAAGCAACAACGCTGGAGGGATTACCCAGGAAGGCTAACATGAGCTCAAGGTTTGCATTGATTGCCGCGCGCCTACCCTTTGCAGTGACGATTGACCGCTTCAATCGGCACTGAAAGCTAATTTTCTGTTCCTTCGGAGCAATACCAAAAGTCACTAACAAACACGGTTGAAAGTTATCGCCAGCAAGGGCTGCCCAAGGAACTTGCTTAGGCGTAGTGGGCACACCCGCCCTCGTCATCTGATCAATGTGGATGCCCATGTTCTTGAACTTCGTGTGAAAAGCATCAATTGTGGACATATTGTTCGGCATGAATGTAAGCGATAACGATGTGTTTGCCGTGCCTGGAATTGCAGCAATCTGTGCAGCGACAGTCTTGACTGCCTTGCTGAGAGCATCTGGGTCCATGATTTGCACTGCAGATAGGATGGGCCCTCGACTGCCCGAAGCCACCGAACGCACAGGGGTCGCAACTGAGTTGAGAACCGCTTCAGGATCAGTAGCTGCGGGAGTGGCGCATCTTCCATTCTGCAGTGGCCGATTGTCCAAAACATTCCACTTCGGTCGATGCGTGAAATGAGCTTGGGTAGGCGCTGGTACATCGTAAGCATAGGGTGTAGCTGTCACTTTGGGCTTTGGAAACGACGCAATCTTCTTGTGACAAGATAGGTTGCTGGCATAGATTACTTGTAACAATGCCCTTTCGTCACCAACGACCCACTTACGCAAGCTTAGACCCGCAAACTGGACCAGAACATCTCCTTCAGCATCTACCTCAGTGATAACGCCACACATACCAGCCACTATGTCATCATGATGTCCCACTGCATGACCGAAGTCATGCAGCACTCGTACGTGGTCACCAAAGTTCATAGCAGGTATGATAGCGACATCCGACCGGAATGGGGTTCTGGACCGCGCACGTCGAGCTGCAGCTAACAACATGGAGCACACCGGACAACGAAGCGAGACCTACACCTAACAAAACAAAGCAAAAAGCTTGAACCAACCGTGCAACCGGAGGAAGGCCCACTAAATCTAATCACAATACAAAAAAAAATCCTTCAAGTTTCGTTTGATTAGGCACAAGCTGCACCGCTCACGAGGCACATGACTTCCATGCTAAATCGCTAGCAGTCCTTTCGACAGCAACAGATGCCAGAGTCCACGGGGCAGGAAACCCCTGACTCCTCTTGTGTCCCTGAGAACACAAGCAGAGGCCCAGCCCAGGAGTCGCGGGGCAGGAAACCCCCACCCCCTCTCACCTACTCTGTGCAGGAGAGCCGGCACGCCGACAAGCCACATGCTCGATCGCCCAGGATTGTGTACTTGATTTTACATGTCGTCCCATGTGAAGCAACCAGTTGACTAGCAATGCCGCGGCCCTGGTCCCCCACCTGCTAAAGCCTCTCAAGCAAGGCGAAGCCATCCGAAAGCAACCCTTCGGTCTCGATGCAGGAATCAATTAGGTTGAAACAGTGCCATCTAGAGGCGCAATTGAATCAAAGCACTTCAATTTGTGGATGCCATTTGGCAAGATCTCCCGCATTCCACAGGTTAAGGTTAGCAATCCCAAACGTTTCCCGCATCAATCAAAACATAGTCATGCTGAACAAGTCAGGATGGCGAGGTGAAGGTGACATCCATCGGGAGTCGGCAAAACCAACTCACTTCGTAATGAATCACAGTTGCAACTTAAGGCACATCCGTGTACATCCTGGGCCCATTGTTGAAAGTTGCAGGAAGTTCCCCTCACTGACAGGGGCGCAACAATCAACGCCGGTAACCACAGGACTGAGCCAGTGCGACAGCAAAGACAAACGGCAAGGACAAGACAAAGAGGACAGAACCGACAGAACACCCCCAAGGCCCATTGATGCATGTTGCACAAAGTTCCCCTCACTGCCCAGGGGCGCAACATGCATCGCAGGTAACCACAGGGTTTGAACTGGCACATCCCGGGCCCATTGTTGAAAGTTGCAGGAAGTTCCCCTCACTGACAAGGGCGCAACCATCAACGCAGGTAACCACAGGACTGAGCCAGTGCGACAGCAAAGACAAACAGCAGGGACAAGACAAAGAGTACAGAACCGACGGGACACCTCCTAGGCCCATTGATGCATGTTGCACTTTAGTTCCCCTCACTGCCCAGGGGCGCAACATGCATCGCAGGTAACCACAGGGTTTCAACTGGCACATCCCGGGCCCATTGTTGAAAGTTGCAGGAAGTTCCCCACACCGACAGGGGCGCAACAATCAACGCCGGTAACCACAGGACTGAGCCAGTGCGACAGCAAAGACAAACGGCAAGGACAAGACAAAGAGGACAGAACCGACAGAACACCCCCAAGGCCCATTGATGCATGTTGCACAAAGTTCCCCTCACTGCCCAGGGGCGCAACATGCATCGCAGGTAACCACAGGGTTTGAACTGGCACATCCCGGGCCCATTGTTGAAAGTTGCAGGAAGTTCCCCTCACTGACAAGGGCGCAACCATCAACGCAGGTAACCACAGGACTGAGCCAGTGCGACAGCAAAGACAAACAGCAGGGACAAGACAAAGAGTACAGAACCGACGGGACACCTCCTAGGCCCATTGATGCATGTTGCACTTTAGTTCCCCTCACTGCCCAGGGGCGCAACATGCATCGCAGGTAACCACAGGGATTGAATCAGGACGACAGGCAAATGGCTGCGGAAGCTGCGGCGAGCTGCAACAAAGATCCCTTTAAGGGACCTTACTAAACCCTAACATACTACAAGTAGACCCAAGAACCCTCATCCGACTCTGTCTCCTCTTTGGCTCGGACAAAAAGCTTTCACGTTGTTTTCAGATCGCACCTGCCCCTCTGCCACCTCGAGGGTGGAAACCGCCAGCTTACCAGGCCGGGTTGACGGTTTAGGGTTTAGGGTGTTTAGGGTTTACGATTTAGGGTTTTAGGGTTTAGGGTTTTAGTGTTTAGGGATTCAAGGGTTGAGGGTCTACTTTTAGGGGGCTTATAACCCCACTTATAACTACCCATGAACCTCCCAGTAGGTTTGAGTGTTTCAGGTTGAGGGTGTGGGATTTAGCGCTGAGGGTCCGGGATTTAGGGTTTTCAGGGTTTGGGTTTAAATAATCACCAATATTTTGCTGGGGTTCATTATTATATGTATAGTATATCGGGCCCCAAAACCCTAAGTTAAATATTTCGGCCCCTATAGTACGAATATTATTCCCAGGGTTCCTTATTACAAGTATAGAATAGTGGGCCCCGAAACCCTGTTCTAATTTTTTAGGCCCCTGTATTGCGGCTTGTAAGGGCTTCCCAGATTCCCAAACCAGAGTAGAGTGGCCCCGATCCCACAGGAATGATCGATGCTTTCTACATCTTCACCAAGCGTTTCTTCGACTGCACGAGATGTCCCTGGAGCAGGGTTTAGGCCTTAGGGTTTTGGTTTTAGGATTTAGGGTCTAGGCCTTCGGGTTTGGGGTTGATGGTTTTCGAGGGGTTCGGGCTGTGTGTAGGGTTTAAGGGTTGAGGGCTTGGGCTGGTTTTTGTGGGTATAACAACACCGCGCAGCCGCCTCTCTAATCATGCCCTGTATCCTTGAATAAGCCTTTGAGTCCAATGTAAGGCCCCTGAATGTTTAGTAATGCAAGATCTTGTTTCAGTAGCCCCAAGCAATGGGGCATCGAGTACAAGGAAGGCACTTGAGTACTGTTGTTGTGTTCTACTGTTGATGATATAAATCCTGCATTACCTTGAGGACCCTAAACTATGGGATTTATGGTATATTCCTTATTATGGGTCATGCAGGATTTATATCATCAACCGAAGTTCTCTGTTTGTATGGACTTTGATTTCTGTGATGGGGCTCACCGGAGACTATTCTTGGCTTACCTTCCTAAACCCTTAACCCTAAGTTCATAGGGACCCTTAGGTGGGTAGGGATGGGGGGAAGGCGGCCTTAATGCCCATCGTAAGGACCTAATAAAAGCCCACTTAAAGAAGTATAGTCCCCGACCCCCCTCCACCCTACCAGCCTGCGGGTCCCTATGACTAAACCCTAAGCCAGAGAAAAATCGCGTCAAGATCCTGAACCCTTAGCCTTCGACTCCTGCCCCCTGGCCAGACCTGATGTGCTCCATGCTTCAGAGAGTTCTAAGGGTCAGGGTCCAGTGATTCAGGGTTTAGAGGCTTCTATTTAGGGGTTCTTAGGTTAGGGTCCAGTGATGCAGGGTTTAAGGCTTATATTTAGGGTTTTTTACGGTTTGGGTCCAGTGACTCAAGGTTTAAAGGCTTCTGTTTAGGGGTTTCTAAGGCTTACGGTCCAGTGATTCAGGGTTTAGAGGCTTATATTTAGGGGGGGTTTGAGGTTTAGGGTCAGTGATGATTCAGAGTTTAGAGGCTTCTATTCAGGGGTTTCTAAGGCTTAGGGTCCAGTGGTTCA
This sequence comes from Symbiodinium sp. CCMP2592, assembly GCA_905221615.1. Classification (NCBI taxonomy): domain Eukaryota; class Dinophyceae; order Suessiales; family Symbiodiniaceae; genus Symbiodinium; species Symbiodinium sp. CCMP2592. The sequence goes on along the minus strand of CAJNDT010000836.1, from coordinate 61,675 downwards.
GAGTTTAGAGGCTTATGTTTAGGTTTTTTTTAGGTTTAGGGTCCAGTGCTTCAGGAATTAGAGGCTTATGTTTAGGAGTTTTTAAGGTTTAGGGTTCAGTGATTCAGGGTTTAGAGGCTTATATAGACTTCAGAGGTTAGGATTTAGGGTTTAGCGTTTACTGTGCCTGGCATGGGCCGTCATGTCCTTGTATTCAGCTGGGCTTCACATAACAAGCGTACTTCGGTTGATGATATAAATCCTGCATGACCCATAATAAGGAATATACCATAAATCCCATAGTTTAGGGCCCTTAAGGCAATGCAGGATTTATATCATCAACCGTTTAACATCTATCCTCAGGACCTAAACGAGGAGCACTTCCTGTTAACAGTCGGGTTGCACGTCCGTTATTCTTCAAAACAAGTTAGCCATAGCAAGATGAAGCTGCAGCTTTGTTTGATATCGATAGAGAGGAGGACCCAGCAAACACTCAAGGCGTCCCAGCCCTTGGAACCTTTTAAAGGAAACAACAAATTTACCAAACCCCAGAACCTTTGGAACCATCAGCCGGGGGCCTTAAACTTGAAACATTCAACTTCCCTAAACCCTAAACCTTACACCCTAAACTCTGACCCTTGAACCCTACGCCCTGCTCCGCAAGCGATGGGATGTGAACTGAGGAGGGCTGCTCCTATGGTCCACGCAGCTTGTGAAGGCCCTGCCGGGATTTATGGGGCCGATGAGGTTTGGTGCAGGGTTTATGTTTTTTGTGTAGAGTTCAGGGTTTATAAGGTTTAGGATTTAGGGCTCAGAGTTTAGGGTTTAGGGTTTAGGATTTAGGGGTTTACAGGGTGAAGGGTTTAGGGATATCGGGCTTCTGGTGTCTACTACCGGGTTCAAGGCTTGTGGGGTTGAAGGGTCTCTGCCGGCATCTCAAAGGCCCGAAGCCCCGTTCCAAATGCGTGACTTCTGGTTACAGGTTCAGTGTTTATTGTCCTTTGCCCTGAAGCCCTAAACCCCTAAGCCCCTAAACCCTAGAACCTCTAAACTCCTTACTGTAAATTTAAACCCTAAACTCCAAACCCCTACACCCTAAACCCCTAATTACACCCTAAACCCCCTAAACCCCTAAACCCCCAAACCCCCAAACCCCTAAACTTCCCGAAACCCTGCATCTCGAGCCCCAATCTGTGGAAACCTCGAGCCCGGCTACAAGGGAAACACCCGGGGCCAAACAACATAAGAGTGTCGAGGATTAGGATTTAGGGTTTAGGGTTTAGGGTAGATAAGGGTGGTTGTCAAAGTTAGGGTCCCTTCTTTGGGGTCCTTATTATAGTACGGCACCTAATATTTAGGGTACCCGAAAAGGGACCATAATTTTGCCAGCCACCCATAAGAATGTCGAGGATTGAAGCGAGTAGTTCGTCAGACAATCCCCATACAATCCGCGTAGAATATCCCTGCATACATTTCACAAGGTGAAAGTCCTTACTACAATTTCAAGCCGCCTGCAGGCGCATGCTGTCGGTTTTCTTACCTTTGGTTAGTAAGGAATGGAAGAATGGTAGTAATAGTAGTTATACTTGTACCTCATTCCTCCATTCCCTACTCACCAAAGCTAAGTTTTTTGCAGGTCAAAGGAAATCCTCTCGACCGCCTGATCAAGGAGGTCCTCTTGGAGGAGAGGTCGAGCTCAGTTGTTGTTGCTGTTTCCTCGGTTTGAGCCAGGATCTTTGGGATTTCGAGGGTTCCGTGTTGTAAGCGTTCTCAGGGAGTTGAGGGCAACTTGTGATGGGCTTTTGTTTGTGTTGTTATATGTTGGGGTGGGGTGACGCGGAGTTTCATCAGCATGTCGAGAGAAGTTTGTGTGTGTGTGTGTGTGTGTGATGTTTTGCCTTTGGCCGGTCTGAATATTAGGGAGCTGCACAAGGTCATCACCATCCGAGACTACAGCAAGGCCGATCAATCTGTTCTCCTACCTGCTTGTTGCATACGGAGGTCTCCCGAATGAGGATTTGGCTAGTTCTCGAACAGGATCCTCGTCAGGCCCCATTATGAGAGTGAGGCCCTCTTGAAGGGAGCCAAAATCGAGTCCTAAACGTTAAGCCCTACAGTAAACCATACCCAAGGGTCCAAGTACCTAACAATCATACAGTCTCCAAAATCCTAATCTACATAACTATTATATCCGAACACCGAATACCTAAATATTAGGTCCTTTGTACCCTTAGGGATAAACCCTAAACCCTTCATATGTCTCATCTCCGCAGGAAAGAGTGGGTGAGACCTTCGCAAACGTGGACGCGTGCCGCAGCCCTAAACCCTAAACCCCTCGACTGCCCCAATTCATCTTCGGAACCCCAAAAGCACTTAAAGCATAGGCATTGGATGGGGATATCCCTACCAGGGGGTTGATATGGGGATATCTTTTTGCTTATGTGCTCTTTTCGGGCACTATCATCGCCGCGTTTGAAGGATGATGGGGCCCAAGTGTTTTTTGACAGGGATTATGATGATGTTCGGGTTAAAGTATCCTTATTCGTGATTCGTCATGACAACATTTTACTGACAACCTCCTTGCTAGCTCGAGCGTGTTTTCTGCACCCAGCAGTCCAGATCGCAGGAATGCAAGGTTAATGTACTGAAATATTAATTGTTTGAAAGCAATTACTTGTCAGTGGTTTACACTGGGTGTCCTCATGACGGAACACTATGCCAAGCTACCGGACAAAGACCCCAAACCATGACAGAGCAAAAGTCATCTTCGATACTCAACCCCAACCGTAAAGATTGCAAAAGTCATAATCTCTAGACCCTAAAGCCTTAACCCGAAACCCTAATTTCTAGACCCTACATCCTAAATCCTAAACCCGAAACCCTAATCTCTAGACCCTACATCCTACACCCTAAACCCTAATCTCTAGACCTTAATCCCTAGACCCTACATCCTAAACCCTGAACCCGAAACCCTAATCTCTAGACCCTACATCCTAAACCCTAAACCCTAATCTCTAGACCTTAATCCCTAGACCCTACATCCTAAACCCTGAACCCGAAACCCTAATCTCTAGACCCTACATCCTAGAGTACAAGCCAGAAAGTTGGACCATTACCATCCTCAGGCCCTCAAGGTAAAGCATTAAGGGATCCTACGGTGGATGATATAGATCATGCATTGCCTTAAGGGCCCTAAACTATGGGACTTATGGTATTAAGATATCATGGGTAATGCAGGATTTGTATCTTCAGCCGTAGCACTAATCATCCTAAACGCATGTTCCCACTTTCTGAGCTTCGCTGTAAGCTCATCCAGGTACAACTTGAAATGGAAGCTGCTGAATGAGATGGACCTCTTTTTCGTGGTCGTCTACCAGGGGATTCTTCAAATGGCCTACTTGGAGGCTACCCTTCGGTTGGAGGAGTGAGGGTTCAGGGTATAGGAGTTGGGTTTCAGCATCTGAGATAAATCTAGGGGCTGAAGTAAGTACCAATGCCATTTTGGGGCGTTCCTTGTGAGAGTTTAGGGGTTTAGGGTTTAGGGTTTCGGGGGGCGGGGGTTCCTTATTATAAGTATGGTATAATATAACCCCCAAACCTTACTCTTAGTCCCGGAACCACGGAAACTCTACAAGTATAATTTGGGTTTACCAAGGCTGTAACGGGAATCCTTGGGCTTTCAGGGTTTTAAGACTGATGCTGTGGCAGAGATTTTGCGGTTTGAAGGGGTGTAGCAATAATCATCATTTTCATTCTTTAGGCTTCCATATTGTACAAGTGTTTTACTAGACCCTCCAACACCTGTTCTGATTGTCAAGGGCCCTACAAAAGACCCTATTAGGTTATTTTCGGTCTAGACCTCGACAACTAGTGCTATACGAATATGTATGGCTATTTTGGATGAATTAGGGCTTGGGGTTTCGGTTTTAGAGTTGAAACCACGCCTAACCATGAGTTCAAGCCACTGGCAGGGCCTCTTGGCTATGGTGGCAAAGGAGTTTGTTCAACATGGCGCGCGCCCCACAGACCAGTTTGTCTGGTTCTTAGCAAGGAATGGGGGAACGGATTATGGAGACTACTGTTGGGGATTATTCAGGGACTACTACAGGGATTCCCTGGCTGAGTAGGGTTCATTGCTGGCGAAACCAGAACCACGGTCCGAATCCCAAAGCCCTGTATGAAACGACTCGCTTTCTCTTCCGTACAGGAGCCATCATGAGTTTAGGGTTCCTGCTGGTTCCGAATCGTAGTGACTTAGTAAGTAAGGTTATAAGTACCTTAATTGGGGTTACAAGTATAGTTACCCTAATTATAACCCTAGTGATAATATCGCAACCCCCAAAACCAAGGCTTCTACAGCACTTTCCTCTCTTGCAAAGCCCAGACCCTAAACCAGAAAGTCCTGAAAGGCGGGCTCCAGACCCATGCCTGCTGGCGGTATAGAGAAACTTAGGGGTACTTAGAAATAACTTTTAGTTTTTGGTTATGATAATCCCTAAGAAACAGCTAAAATTTTAATTTTTGCTAGGGTTCCAAGTTCAGTATAGGAAAGAGTCATTGCACTTTAAAAAACCAGAAAGTCCACTAAGCCTGAAAAAGCCAGCCCAGACTCCCGGGAGGATCTAGAAAGTAGATCCCCTAATTTGGCGCCCTATACTACGAAGGGTACTGTATAGGAACCCCCATTAAGGGACCTACTTTTTGGATGCCCCGAGGGTCTGGGAAACCGTCCTATCTCTCCTCTCTTTCCTCTTGCGTCTCGAAGACCAGGCCGAAGCATCCCTAAAGAAGCCCGTAATGATCACCGCTACAGTACCATGCTAGGACCAAAAGCTGTACCCGAAACCCTGAACCCTACAGCGTAAACCCTAACAACCTCCGCAACAGCATCAAGTCGAAGCACAACTAGGACCCAGAGTAGGCCCTTATTCCCTTTTTTGGGGGTTTAGGTGCTCTTATAAACCCCGTTTAACCCCAACAAGGGCAGCCTTCTTCTTCCTAGGCGACTCTTGGGTCTAGTTTGTCTCAGGGTTTCCATGAGAATTATGGCTTGTAGTAGCTGAGTAGGTAACCTTTAACCTTTTGGCTTTTATATAAACCTACCATTGTTGAAAAGTGTAACCTGTTTTGGGCTACTAGGGTGTTCAGCCCCTGAAATGGTATACTATACCCTAGTTTGCTTTATTCAGGCCCTTGTATTGAACCCGAAGCCTTGAAACTCAAAGGGAATCTAAAAGCAGACCCCAGGTAGACCGCTGCCTCATAACATGGAGCAGTAAGTCTTCTGCCTTAGCGTGAAGGAGGTTGAATGCCCTGAACCCTACAGCGTAAACCCCAGACCCTAAAACAACCTCCGCAACAGCATCAAGTCGAAACACAACTGGGACCCAGAGTAGGCTCTTATTCCCTTTTTGGGGGTTTAGTTTCCCTTATAAGCCCCTTTAAACCAAAAAGGGCACCCTCTTTATTCCTAGGTTACGTTTAGGTCTAGACAATGTTAAACCCGCGACACGTCACTCCGTTCCCCAAAACGACGAGACCGAACCCCAAAACCTTGATGGGTCCCAAATTTCATGGGGATCGTTTAATGTTAGGGCTTCTTAGCGGGCCCTTGTTACTGTAATGAGAATCGTTTTAACAGAAAAGTTAGATATCATCAGGGTATTCAACCCTGCCCCTCGTCCGTTTCCCCAAGCCTTAAACCCAAATCCTGAAAGCGCTTGGGCAGTTAGCAACTCCTTCGGGAACGGCCTCACAATCAAGCATGTGGACTTCGACCAGGAAATTAGGGGTACTTAGGAATGATTTTTATTTTTTGGTTTTTATAATCCCTAAGACCCTAAACCCTAAACCCTAACCCCTAAACCCTAAACCCTAAACCCTAACCCCTAAACCCTAAACCCTAAACCCTAAACCCTAAACCCTAAACCCTTAAAACAGCTAAAATCATAATTTTTGCTGGGGTTCTAAGTTCAGAATAGGGAAGAGTCCTTGTGGTTTGGCAGCTTCCAGGTTCACGGGTTTAGGGTTCCATAAAAGGGTATCTTCGGGGCTTTAAGGGCGTTTTTAAGGGTTCCTTTAAGGGGTATCATGGGGGCCCTGAAGAATGCTGTTCGTGAGGGTTCCTAACATAAGCACTGATACGGTTGATGATATAAATCCTGCATTACTGTAAGGACCCTAAACTATGGGAATTATGGTATATTCCTCAGGAATTATATCATCAACCGCAGCAGTAGAACATGTCCCAGAACCCTTGTCTAAGTATTGAGTCTATGCGGGGCTAGGAGGGTCAAAGGGTTCGGGTTGGGGGGGTTTGCAGGTGCAGAGGTTTCAGACCGAGAGGGTTTGGGGACTGGGAGCTGGTTGTAGGTTTCATGTGGGTGGTTGTCAGAATAATGGTCCCTGCTTGTTTTTTTAAATAATACAGCACCTACTATTTAGGGTACCCAAAACAGGACCCTAATTTTGACAACCACCCATGTGAGTATTCGTCATAACAGCACCGATGTTGATATGCGTGGGGCTCTCTTCGCGAGGGTTCCCGGTGTAGGGTTTAGGGCGAGTTTTCCTCAAAAAGTTCCAGGGACAGCTTAGTCCGAGCAAATAATGCTTCGCGCTCTTTGTCTTGCGTGGAAGAACAAAGATGGCTCCCAACTCCTCAATGCTTTAAGGAGCCCTGAGATAGGACTTCCTCCGCTGTCGGCAGAGGGCGGACAAGGAGCTCAAGGATTCGCGCCGTCCAGGCAACATTCCGAGATTTAGCGTAGGTTCCTAATGGGAGTTTCCGAAAATAGGGGACCCTAATATAGTAGCCCAAATAGTAGGATCCTTAGTATAAGGACCCCCAAAATAAGGTACCCCTATTTTGGGAAACTCCCTAATGTCTTCAATATCCAGCCCTTAAACTTCTTGGGTCCTTATAATTTATAGAAATCGGAAAGTTAAACCTTTTAATTCTGTGGTTTTTTGGGGGGAGTAAGGGTTAGGGTTCAGGGGATTTTAGGGCTTAAGCTTTGGGGTTTAGGGTGTAAGGTTGAGTGTAGGTTAGGGTTCAGGGTATGTAGGGTTACTAGGGTTGTTGGGGTTTCATGGTATAGGGTTTAGGGGATTTAGGGTTTCAGGCTCTAGGGATTCTGAGTTTAAGGTTTAGGGTAGAGGGTAAAATAATAGGGACCTAATGTTTACAAATGTTGTTGGTGCTGGTGAATGTATATGTATATATGTTGTTCTTCATATCATACCACCGATATTAGGCGTGTGAGGGCTTCAGGGTTTAGGGTTTAGAGGCTAAGGTCCAGGATTGGGTTCCTTGTAAGCTTCCTCTAAGGGTTCTCTCAAGGGTCCTGTAGGGGTTTCGTAAGGCCTTTGTGGGGTTTTGTGGTTTTGGAGCATGGGGGTTTGGGATGTTGGGATCTGATGAACGCGTGTGTATGGTCTGAGTGGGGTCGCTGATGTGCGTGACGAGCTTGGCATTTCAACCAGAACCTGCGCCCGTACTGCTGAAACAACCAAAACCCTAAATCCTGTAGACAGCCTAGACCCCAAACTAAATTCTCTAAACCCTAATCCCTGACCCCGAAAGCAAAGCACTAAACCCTTATATAACTCCTACATATTGCAACATGGACTCGGGATTTAGGATTTTCAAATTAAGCACATTGACCAGCTTTAGGCCATAAACGGGCTCCGGGACTCAGCATGTACTGGAGGTCTAGCGTTGGGCATCTTGGTTTAGATACTCATAGCACCAAAGTAGTTCTTTTGACGTAAAGTGTCCCATGATCCTTCAAGCGTCACGAACTACATGCCATGATTCCTTCAGTGTTACCACATCCTGCATCCAGAGACACCAGACCCCCTTCAATGAAGCAATCTGCCTTATAACGTAGGTCATCTTGTGGTATGAAGCCTCATATAAGCCTATGAAAACAAAGTGCAAGGTAGATGCCTCGCTTCGTTAATCCTAAGGCCTTACCCTAAATCGTGCCTAAATCCTAAACCCTAGACCCCAAACCCCAAAACTATAACCTAAACTGAGCCCAATCCTTAAGCCCTTAGGCGGTATGCGCTCCTTCGCAGACACCAAGAAAGGTGCTGAGGTGCAAAAGACTCGGGAGGCTCCAACGGTTAGGGATTATGGATTGGGGTTAGGGGTACCCTGAACCCTAAACCGTGGATTGTGGTGAGGGGTTTAGGGTAGAGGCTAAAGGGTTTGTGGCTTAGAGTATGGGGATTATATGAAAGATTTAGGGTCTAGGGATTAGGGTAAAGGTTCAGGATTTAGGGGCAAGAGGTTCAGGGTTTAGGTAGAGTATAGGGATTGGGGTAAAGTGCTTAGAGTTCAGGGTTCATCCGATCCTGTGGTTGCATGATTCTACCTTAAACTACCAAACCCTACTTTTTTGCAGGTTCTTTTTCTAAACCCTAGTATGGAATATTTAATTTATAGGGACCCTAGAGAAAAGTAGGTTTTGGTAGGTTCAGGTACCCAGAGACTCCAACATCCCTTAATTAAGGACCATTCCTTAAATTATATTAGGATCCCTAATATGATTTAAGGAAAATTCCTAAACCCTAAACCCTAAACCCTAAAATCGGATGCCTAATATGATTTAAGGTATTGGAGTTTCTGGGTGGACCGTTTGGAGCAGGAGACGCTCCGTCCATCTTCCCGCTGTTCATTCCCCCTGCAGGTTCCTTAGGGATCTCTATAGGGTTCCTTAAAGGGTTCTATAGGGTTTGGGGTTTAGGGTCTACTTGGGAGGATCAAGGGACTTAGTAAGTTAGGTTATAAGTACCTTACTTGGGGTTATGAGTAAATAAGTACGGTTACCTTATTTATAACCCTAGTTACTAAGTCCCATGATCCTTCAAGTTCTCCCCCCCGTTCCGATGTCCACCCGATCTTGCTTTTGCCTGATTTGGGGTCGGATTTTGGATGCGGTTTAGGGTTTAGGGTTTGTTCTTTGGACAGGCTCCTTGCCCCCTAAACCCTAAACCCTAAACTCCCATCCTCACCCTCACTCTCATGCTCAGCACCTACGATCTCCTAACTCTACACCTCCCCTGCGCCCACCCTATACTGTACTACACCCTGGGTTCAAGGGTTCCTTCGAGGGCCATGCGAGGGTTTCGGAGGTCGGAGTGGGCTTAGGGCGTTGTGGCTTGTTCTACGGGTTGCCCTTTTAGCCTTCGGGGTTTACTTTAGGAGCTTCCTTAAGGGCTTGGGTTTAGGGTTTAGGGCCTAGGGTTTAGGGTCCAGGGTTTAGGGTTCAGGGTTTAGGGTTTAAGGTTTAGGGTAGGCTTGAAGGCTTTTCTGTTGTTGCGTGATGCTGGGTTGGGTCGCCCGGTCGGTGCTTGAAATTAAATGTACAGTTTAGGGCTTCTGGTGCTCCTGGGTTCAGGGTTTTGAGGTTCAGCACTAATAATTGCCTATCTTTTATAATTTTTTTGGGGGGATTCATCATAAATTTAGTATCATGGGCACCAAAACCTCAGTAAAATCGGGTTTTCAGGGTTTGACGGATTTTTGCATCGAAGCGTCTTGGGGGTTTGCCTCTAACCGGCCAATCCTTAAGATCATGGGACTTAGTAAGCTAGGATTCCTTAATTGGGCTCCTTTAAAGGGATCTATAGGGGTTCCTTAGGGATCTGTAGGGTTTAGGGATTAGGGTTTACTTGGAAGGATCATGGGACTTAGGAACTGGGGTTATAATTAAGGAAACTATAACTATAATTACTCATAACCCCAAGTAAGGTACTTATAACCTAACTTTACTAAGTCCCATGATCCTCCAAGTGCCGCTTCGACAAAGCAGGAGAAGGGCTTGCCACCGAGTTTGTCGGCATCCAAGAAGGGCGCGTACCTGAGACGGTCTTGCTGAAGGATTAGTGACCCACATGGGTGGTTGTCAAAAATTATGGTGCCTTTCTGGGTATCCGAAAAAAGGCGCCGTACTATATTAGGGTCCCAAATTGCGGCCATAAATTTGACAACCGCCCACATAGAATGGCTTGGTCGAGCTCCTTAGGGTTTAAGGGTTACGGGCACGAGTATCTTGCAGTGCTGCAAATTGCGAGGCAAATCTGGAGGGGCAGAGGACGAAGATGACGAGGCCGCAGCACTAAGCCTTCGATTTAAGCGCCTAGGGTTTTTCTTAATTAGGGGCTTAGGGCTTTAGGGCTGGGTTTAGGGGTTGAGGGTACTTAGGGGGTTTATCAGCCAGCCCTACTCCCGCAAAAGCGAAACTGTATGATCTCCTTCTGCCGAGCAAGGGGGTAGGTTTTCGGTGTCCAACCGCTGCTTGCAAACCTGCAAGTTCCGAAATGGTGAAGCTAGGGCTAAGGGTTCGAGCTTGTGGTGTAAGGGTCTTGGGCTAGGTCTGTGCATAGTCATTCAGCCAAGGGCTCACGAAGATCTAAAGCATTAAGAAGCGCTGCTCTGCCACCGTTATTTTTCACAGCTCACTGGCGAGCCAGCAATGCACTTGTGCCTTCTGGAACAGGCATGTAGGGATATCTGCACGCATGCATACATGTATGCTTGTATTCATGTGTGTGGTGTGTGTGTGTGTGTGTGTGTCTTGTGAGTTGTGTGTGTGTGTGTGTGTGTGTGTGTGTGTGTCTGTGCGTACATGTTTGATTTGTGTTTTTGTGTGTCTGTGTGTGCGTGATTGTGTCTGTGGGTCTGCTGTGTCTGTGTTTAACGCGTTTCTTTGCTTGCTTGCTTGCTTAATTGCTTGTTTATTTCTGTACGTGTTTTTTATTTGTGTTGTTTTGTTTGCTTGATGGTTGGATGGTTGGATGGTTGGACGGTTGGCTGGCTGGCTGGCTGGCTGGCTGGCTGGCTGGCTGGCTGGCTGGCTGGCTGGCTGGCTGGCTGGCTGGCTGGCTGGTGTGTGTGTGCGCGTGTGTGTGCACGCTCGTTTGTTTAGTTTATTCGTCTGGATACAATACTTCAACCATGATACAAATGACAGCAGCTCACATAGACATATTAAAAACAGATGTGCGCATGCATGCGTGTATATGTATGTATGCACAGGTGCATATGTATGTTTACATACATGCGTATATTCCTCCATGTACGTATGCATTCGCGCAAGCATCCATGCATGCACATATGTGTATGCATAAAATCTGCGTTCCGATTGCTACAACCATCGCACTTGTGATGCCGTTTTCCTTCATCACGCTTGCATGACCAAGCCCGGGCTGCGGGTTCAGCATGTGGTGCTGGCAGGATGATGCCGATGCGGCAAAGGTTGCCGAGGCTGGCGGGGGGATAGTGGTGGGAGCTGTTGCAGCTAGGTTTCCCTCAGCAGGGCTTATAACCTAAGCTTGTAAATCCCCACCCCTATGCCCAAAACGTGAACCATCGGACCGTAAGGTATTGAACATGCGTCGGCGGCCGCCAGTCGTTCCACTTTGGCGGGGCCCGTGCTCACACCCTAACTTGCACAGCCACACCTTGAAATGCGAAGCGCAAGGTAACATAGGGGCCTGAATAAGTAGAACAGGGTTTTGGGGTGCAGAATTAAAGTCATATATGTATATAGAGAATATATGTGCATATATATATATATATATATATGCATATATATATATATATATATATATATATATATATATGTAATTATAACTCTCTCTATATGTATATAGTATCTAAATATACAAAGGGAACCCTGAAGCCTCGGTGACGTATACTTCTAGCGGCCTGTGGTCATGAATCATGAGAGCACGGCTTAGGGTTGAGGGGTTTGGGGGTTGAGGGTTTAGGGTTTAGGGTTTAGGGGTTTGGGGTTTAGGGTTTAGGGGTTGAGGGTTTAGGGCGGTTAGAGACTCAAGACCACTCAAGGCCTCCTCTGGCCCCGAGGCGCAAAGAACTTGAAATCCTAAGCTCTCATACACCCTAAACCCTAAAGCCCTAAACCCCCAAACCCCTAAACCCTAAACCCCTAAGCCCCAAAACCCCAAACCCCAAACCCCAAAACCCCTAAACCCTGAACCTCTAAACCTTAAACCCCTAAACCCCTAAACCCCAAAACCCCAAACCCCAAAACCCTAAACCCCCAAACCCCAAACGCCTTAATGAACCGTAAACCCTGCAGGCCAGGGCGAAGCTCGGTGCGAAGCCCAAGGCCAAGAAGGAGGCCCCTTCGGGGGGGGGTTCTTAACCTTTACAGTAGAAGCCATGGGTTTCTATAAGGTAACAACAAGGGAGTTCTATAAGGGTTCCTATAAAGGTTACTATAAGGGAGTTCTATAAGGGTTACTATAAGGGCTAGTAGAAGCCCCAAAAGTTGGAAACCCAATAGCCTCAATCCTTAAGAGCAATGTAGAGGGAATCCCAGCACTATTTGGCCTTAATCCGGTTTCCAACTTTATGGGGTTGACTGTAACCTTTTTTGGGTAGTAGAGCCAAAAAGATTAACCTTCAGTTCCCCAGGATACTCGACACGTAGGGAACCACCGCGTGAAGAAAGTGACAGTGAGAGAAGCCAGCGCGAAAGGGAGTTGGCCTCAGGGAGGGGGTCTCTAGATGTTCGGGGGTTTGGGTTTTGGAGGTTTGGGGTTAGGGGTTTCAGGCCGATTACGGGTTGAGGGGTTTCAGGGGCTTAGGGGTTTTCAGGGGCTTCAGGGGTTCAGGGTTTCGGGTTCTGAGTTTTTAGGGGTCTAGGGGCTTAGGGCTTTAGGAGTTTAGGGGTTTAGGCCTTTAGGGGTTTAGGGCTAAGGAGTTTGGGGTTTAGGGTTTACATAGGGGTTCACCGCTGTTGAGAATTTCAGGGTTCGGGGGCTTTTAGGGCTTTATACAGGGCTTCAGGGTTCTGAAGGTTTTGGGGCTTTAGTTTGGGGTTTAGGGATATCAGGGGTTTAGGGGTGTTGGGGCTCTAGGGCTTTCTAGGTTTAGGGTTTAGGGTGATATTGTGGGGTCGACTTCATGGTCTCGGGCTACTGCTTGGAGGGTCGGGGGACTTAGTAAGTAGGTAGTAAGTAGACTTATAAGTACCCTAAAAGGGACCCTAATTGGGGTTATGGTACTTATAAGTCCTTAAAATGGCCAGTTACTAAGTCCCCCGACCCTCCAAGTGGGATTGTCGGATTTGGCGCTTAGAGAATTGTTGAACTACGTAAGGTTCTGGGCAGCGACTCCTGATACTGTTGATGGTATATAACTCCTGCATTACCCAGAATAAGGAATGTACCACAATTCCCACAGCTCAGGGTCCTTAAGGTAATGCAGGATTCATCTCATTATCCGCAGGGCTGGGAGAGTCTTTCGTTCAGGGTCTTCAGCGCATCAGTCTTGGTCTAATATAGGGGCCTAAATTTAGATAATTACCAATACTATTTTGGGGGTTCCATATATGAATGTAGTATAATGGGCCCCAAAACTCTATTCTAACCATTAAACGGTTGAGGGTTCTTAACAGGACCGCTGTCTGGAAGTTCGCTGAATATTATTTGCAGACTGGACCCTAAACCCTAAGCCCCTAAACCCTAAACCCCAAACCCCGTGGCTAATGCCCGAAGGCTCGTTTTTCAATGATGTCGGCCTCGGGGCATCAGTGTTCCGAAGTTCCGGGTTAGTGCAGGAGTCAGCGCTTGGGATTCGGATTCTCCGGGTGATTCTCTAAATCAGAGTCCCATTTAGGATCCTTTTGATAAGGGTGCCGTACTATGTTGGGCGCCTAAAAGGGACCCTGATTTAGAGAACTACCCATGTAGGGCTGATGATCCTGTCTTTTGACAGTCATGTCTCCTGTAGCGGCAGTAGTAAGAGCTACCATCCAGTACCAGCAGCAATACCAGTAGACTCAGTAGACATGGCATGGACCCTGGTCTCTGGACTATATAATTTTTTGTAATTTTTCTAGACCATCCTAAAACCTAAACCCCTCAACCCCTGAACAATGATTATAAAGCCCCTAATCTCTAAAAACTCTAAACCAATCCCGCCCCTAAGGGTCCAAAGGACCAAATAATTAGGTGCTCGGTTTTCGGATAGTAATCGCTACGTAGGTTAGCATTTTGGAGCCTAAACCCTAAACCCTAAACCCTAAGCCCAAACCCTACACCCTAAACCCTAAACCGTATATGATTATTCGGTACTTGGTTTTCTTGGCTCATAGCGAGGCAGAACCTGCGTCAGCAGAGAAGCCCAAGAAGGGGAAGGAGGCTCGGATTTAGGGTTTAGGGTTTAGGGTTTAGGGTCGGGTCCTGTGATCCAACCCAAAATCCTATTCTAACTCCTCAGGCCCTACAATTTCTTATGAGGCGTTATTATGAGCTCCAAGCGTCAACTTTTGAAGGGTGTGGGGCTTGTGGGCCTTCGCTTCAGGAAGGTCAGGGTTGGTGTAGGGTTTTTTGGGTGTTGTCGAGTTTAGTTCTGGCTCAAAGTTTCGAGGCTCCGGTTATCGGGCTAGTGGCTTTAGAGTTTCTTGCTGTGTAGATTATTGTGAAGAGAAAGTTGGCCCAAAACCCTAAACCCTTAACTCTCCTAAAACCAGGGCGATTTGCGCCTTGAGGGGTTCAAGGGCTTCGTGTGCAGAGGTTAGGGCAGGGGCTAGGGGCGAGGGCTAAGGGATTATAGAATTCGGGCTTTGGGGCTTATGAGATTGAGGGTTTAGGGGTTTAGGGTTTAGAAGTTTAGGGCTTGTTTGGTTTGTTGGTCAAGGCTGTGTGGCAGATGAATCCTAGCCCTGCGGGCTGCCATGTCGAGAGAGATGGCGAGCTAGGACAAGCCTTAAGGTTTAGAGGTTTAAGGTTTAGGATTGAAGGTTGAGAGCCAATTGCGATGCGGTGGCCAAAGCAAGGAACAAGCACCCATGGATTCGTTTGCAGCCATGGGCATGTTGGCAGGCCCAGCGGACATGCTTGCAAGCGTGTCGCAATACGTGCCAACCAGCAACAGCAATGGCATGGGAGATGAACGTCATGCGCACCATGGTGCCTGGTGACTCGCAGTCAATGGCAGAGGAAACCTGTGACCGCAAACCCCAGAACAGTAGGTTCTGACCCCTTAATTAGAAGGTCTAACGTCCAAAACAACAGGTTTTTGGATCCCCAGGAACAGCCACCAACAGTGAGTACGGTCTCCTTTTTACAACAGAACTGGCTGATCGCTGGGTGCTACTACAGGGCCCGGAAATGGCCCAATGACTAACCACTCTGTTTTGGTGGTTCCTTATTATATTTATAGTATAATAGGCCCCAAAACCTTATTTACTCTAATTATAAAGGCCCCTATAGTACTTGTAACAGCAGGCATCGCAGCGGACTTGAAGCGGGACGCGCTGTCGCGGCTAATGACTGCCAAAGCACCAAATGGGAGTTTCCGAAACAAGGGGGGGGGGGGGGGGACCTCATTTTGGGGTCTTTATGATAAGGATCCTACTTTTTAGGGTGATTTTTTTGGGTCCCCCATTTTCAATTCGGAAACTCCCAAACCAAGCATCCCCTATTGTCTCTAATGAGTTTTTCCTACTCCAATTATTTTGGCCTCCCGCATGAGAACGTCAGACATAAACAAATCGCACTAAACCCTACACTCCAACAGCCCAAAACCCTTAGCCTTAACCCTGAACCCAAACCTCAGTTTAAAGCCCCTAAACCCTAAACCCTAAATCCCAAAACCCTTAAACGCCTAAACCCTAATAAACCTTAAAACCTAAACCCTCAAACCTAAACCGCGGTCTCCAGGCGCGCCACTGGGATGGCGGCAAGGCCTCCAAGAGTTTGATGCAGGACCCTGGAGGGGCCTTAAACAGTTGCCTATACTAACTTTGGGGGGTTCCTTTATAGTAGAAGCTGGAAAGTTGGAACATGGCTTTAGGAGGACTAGTGCTAGGATCCCTAATACTTTACCTCAAGGGTATGAAGTTAATGATGTTCCAACTTTCTGCCTTCTACTATAAAGGGTTCCTTAAAGGGGTGTATATGTAGTAGGGCCGTGGCCTCCAGCAGTCTGACGTACAAGACGGTGCAACTATGAGGGTTACTAGACGGGTCGCAAGAAGGGCTTAGGGGTTTTAGGGTTGCTATAACTCGAAAGGGTCCAAAGGACCCCAATAATTAGGTCCTCAGGTTCTAGGATAGTATAGTTATGTAGGTTATTATTTTGGAGAGTGTATGATAGTTAGGTACTTGGACCCTAAGGGTAAGGGTTGCAAGAAGGGTTTAGGGGTACTTGAAGGATCATGGGACTTAGTAACTAGGGTTATGATTAAGGTAACTATGCTTATAATTACTTAAAACCAACTAAGGTACTTATATAATCAACTTACTAAGTCCCCTGATCCTCCAAGTAGGGTTTCGATAATGAGAGATGCTATAGAACACTTTCGCTCTGAACAGCATCGCAGACTGCAAGCAGTGTGGATCGTGAAGTGAGAGGCCTCCGGGTTCGTTATAAGGGGTTCAATGTTTAAGATAAGGGCCTGAATCATATTACCTATTTCTATTTGGGGGGTTCCTTATTATAAGTATAGCATTATGTGCTCCAAGACCCTATGAAGGCCCCTACATTAACGGTTGTTGCCTTTTGACAGAACATGTCGCTCTTCAGAGTTGAGGGGTTCTGCAAGGGTTGTGTGAAGGGGTCGTAAGGCCGTCGTAAGGACATCCTGCATTCTGAGAAAATCGGCTATTACAAGCGGGTAGTGTAAGGGTTCTTCCAAGCTGTTTATAAGGGCTGCTATGATTTAGGGTTGAGGGTTCCGGGGTTCTGCAAGAGTTACTTCACGTGTTTCTCTAAGGGTCAGTGCAAGGGCCACTGTTGGCTTTCTTGGTTTTGGGGTTTACTTGGAGGATCAGAGGACTTAGTAAGTTAGGTCATAAGTACCCTAATTGGGGTTATAAGTAGTTATAAGTATGGTTACCTTAATTGTAGCCCTAGCTACTAAGTCCCATGATCCTTCAAGTAGGATTTAAGGTGTCAGGCTTCGGCCTTTTTGGGCGGAGTTCGAGCTCCGAGGCCTTTCAAGGCCTTCGACGATTCGGAGTTCTGGGTTCAGTGTTTTGGGTTTAGGATTTCAGCGTTTGGGGCTTGATCTGTCAGCTATCAGCTAGTATAGAGGTTTGATGAGCAAGGACTAACTTGTTTCTCCGTGTCGTCCTAAGATACAACGAACGGATTACTTCAATGACTTGAATGTCCTCGCGCTGCACCGCAAGTGTGACAGTGGACGTGCCAGACGTCAGATGCCTCAAACGCTTGCGGCGAGACTCTGACGCTTGTGTAAGCTCCAAAAAGAGAAGGCGTTGTCAGAGTCGTCAGAGCAAGAGTTTGCGCATTGCCAACTGGCTGAACTAACCTCGCCACAGGTCTGCAGCCCCGACCACCACGGTGCCGGCATTGGCAAAAAGAGCTGCTCATCCTCATACATGTCGTGGCCACGAACCGCCAAAACCAGAACCCCCTCTCCCAAAGGTTCTTATTTCCGGTGTTTTCATAACAAGCCAAGCCACAACGAAGCCACTTCCACTCAACAAAAACCGAGAGCCTGATCCCGAAAGCCAGGGCACCCCTTGAAGCAACCTGAATTTTGTGAATCCCGCCGGGGGTAGGGGCTAAGGTTCTTAAACAGTGGGTTCCTATGCACGACGTTCCCTGTAGTTACACAAGGTATACTGCAAAACCCCCCTGCAAATTACCTCGGCTTTGGAGTACACCTCACAGCCTCGTGCCTTGCAAATCCAACATGGTAGTTGTTCAAGAAAACCTGACCCAGACATAGAAATCAACTACGGTTGATGATATAAATCCTGCATCACATAGGTTAGGGTCCTCAAGGTAAGGCAGGGTTTATATCATCAACAGTAGGTTTCCTTCTTTGGGGCCAAAATCTCCTAATCAATAACCCGAAGGGTCCAGACGACCCAAGAATTCGATACTCGATTTTAGGATGGTAGTTACGTAGATAAGGATTTTGGAGAGTATATGATTGTTAGGTACATGGACCCTTGGGGAAGTGCATTCGCAAAGGTCGCTCTTGTACAATGGAGACGTCTAGCGGGACCAAGAACTCCTTGCAGCATCGGAAGTCCAAAAATCCTGAAACCCGAAGGGCTGTTCAAGCCGAACTGCTAAACGCGTGAACCTCAAAACCCCGCAAGACCCGAAGTCCCAGAATCCGAATCCCGAAAGCCCTGAATCCTTCCTTGTAGGAGTACCCTACACCCGAACCCTCCACTGGAAACCCTGAGGCCGATTTTCCCTAAACCCCTAAAGCCTTAAACCCCCTGAAGCCCTAAACCCTAAACCCCTAAAGCGTTAAACCCCAAACAACCCTAAACCCCTACACCCTAAACCCCTAAACCCTAAACCCCTAAACCCTAAACCCTAAACCCAAGTCCCGAAGCACAAAGCATCCACCACCCTCTTGGAAAGGAGCTGGACTTTAGCAAGAACAAGCCCGACAATGATGCCGACCTCGCCGCAAAGCAGGCCGCCCACTCGGAACTGTCGGGTTCCTTGGGCGGTCCCTTTGAAGGCTCTAGTCTTTAGGATTTGGGGTTCAGGGTTTGGGGTTTAGGGTTCAGGGTTTAGGGTTCGGGGTTTAGGGTTCAGGGTTTAGGGTTTATAGGTTTTGATGTTGTAAGATTTTCTGATGATTATTCAGCTTCTATAAAAAGCTTTGTAAGGGATTCAATGTCGGGGCCCGAATGATTACCAGTGTTCTTTCTTGCCCGAAGCCCTTGACTCTACACCCTGCACCTCAATTCTATTCGTTGTCAAAGGCCTTGAAACATAGATCCTGAAATTTACCAGATGGGTTTTGGGTTGAGTTTAGGGTTCTGGAGTTCAGGGCGCGGGGTTCCGCGCCTGAAACCCCCGACTCACGCGAAGTCCAAGAAACGAGGATGCCCAGTAGTATCCTTATTCCTTTTTTGTAGTCCTAGGTTCCTTAGAAAGTTACCCAATACCAAAAAGAGAGGCCTACTGGGTATCCTAGGTTCCGAAGCGACTTGAAAGCTTCCGAGACGCCGACTCCTGGGAGTCTACTTGAGGAATCATGGGACTTAGTAATTTGGGGTTCCTTAAAGGGGCTCCTTTAAAGGGATCTGTAGGGGTTCCTTAAAGGGATCTATCGGGTTTAGGGATTAGGGTCTACTTGAAGGATCATGGGACTTAGTAAGTTAGGGTTATAATTAAGGTAACCATACTTATAATTACTTATAACCCCAATTAGGGTACTTATAACCTAACTTACTAAGTCCCTGATCCTCCGAGTCCTTGAAAGCCCAAGAAGAAGATCGACCTGTTCTCAAAGCTCCAAGCCCACAAAAGCCAAAGCTCTGAACTCGAACACATAAGAACCTAGAAGCCAAATCCTGCACCCTAAACCTTCAAGCCTAGCAGCCCGAAACCAAGCCGACATCCTCGGCCCGATTGTCCCACCGCCCCTGCGGTCAGGCAGAGTTTCTCGGCTCGGACGATGAAAACTTCGATGCCGAGGTACCGGCTTCGTTTTGCACAGTGCTGCTGCCACTGCCGCTGTTGCTGCTGCTGCGGAACTGCTGCTCAACCACTATATTACTCCACTATTTACAGTGCCACTGCCACTACGACGACGACGGCGACTACTACCGCTACTACTGCTGCTGCCCACCACTTCCGCTACTGCCACGACTGCCGCGCCACTGCCACTGCCCGCTACCACCTCGCGTGCCACCACCGCCAGTATGAATACGTTGCCGCAATGGGGTAGCTTTTGCTAGCGTTGCTCAGTACATGCTCGTGTAAGCCGAAGTGTATGAGTCCATGACTACGTCCTTATTATGCTTCTTATAGTATGATGGCCCCAAAACCCTATTCTAATTATGAAGGCCCCTGCATTAATTAGCCTAACCTGGACCCTACCGAGCCCATGTGTAGTTTAGGACCATACAAAGAGAGTCTATAACACCACGCCCCGGAGGTTCTGTAGTGTCCAGGTGGTACCATAGGGGCCTATAGTAATTACCTAGACTTTTTTGGGGTTCCTGATTATACTCGTACTATTTGGGGCTTCCTGATTAAAGGTACAGTATAATATGCCCCCAAAGCCTATTCGAGCTATTCAGGCCCTTGCCTTAAAACCCTGAACCCTACAAGCGAGGACAACCGCGATGTCAGGGACTCACCGGGATGATGGGTCGTCTTGATGCCGAGGGCGCGAGAGAAACGCCGAGGTCGGTTAAACCCTGAAACCCCTGAGCCCTAATCCTAAATCCTAAGCCCTAAATCCTAAACCCTAAGCCCTGAATCCGAAAAAGCCCAATCGGGTGGGAATGCGGGGAGGAGCAAAAGGTCCCATCAAACTTTAGAGACAAAGCCCGAAGCCTCAACCCGTACACCCGAAGCCGTAAACCTATGGCGCCTAGCTTACGCCCCTCAACTCCCAAATGCTAAGCCCTAAGCCTGAAACCTCCTAAACCCTGCACCCTGAATTTTAGTGGCAGGTCGAGTCCATCAAGTCGTCGTCGGGTTCGGAAGACGAAGGCAAGGAGGACGGCCCGGATTTGGTTCCTTTTCAGTGTTCTATTCCTTAGTCCCCCAATGTCTCGGGTTCGTATAGTTTAAGAGTAAACGGAAAGTTTAACCTTGTATTTCTGTGGCTTATTGGCGTTGTGAGTTATAATCATTGATACTATACATGGGCCCCAAACCCTATTCTAATCATTAAGGCCCCTGTGGCTTCTTGGGGAAGTAAGATTCGGGTGTTCCTGTAAGAGAGCGATATATTGGAGGATCTAGGGTGTGGGGATTTAATCTACAGTAAACGCCCAAAAGTTGGAAACCCCATAGCCTCAATCCTTAAGAGTAATGTATAGGGAATCCCAGCACTATTTGGCCTGAATCCGATTTCCAACTTTATGGGGTTTACTGTAAGGGCCTAAATCATGAGAATAGGGTTCCTTTAAATTAAAGGCGCCTATCAGGGTTTCTATAAGGGAGAATATACGGGTTTTGGGGCCCATTATACAATACTTATAACAAGGACCCCCCCCCAAAAAAAAAAAAAAAAAAAAACATCACACACATAGTATTGGTAATTATTGAGGCCCCTATATTAGAAGGTTTGGGTTTGGGTTTTAGGGTTTGGGCTTTCGGGTTTGGAGGTTTAGAGTTTTAGTTTTCGTATTTCTCTGGAAGAGTTCGGATTCCTGCGGCTTCTGACTTGGCTGTTGGGTTTCTTGAGCTCTGTGGTGTTTCGGATTTTTTGATGTTTTGACCCTAAAACCCAAACCTCACACCCCCAAAACCCCTAAACCCTAAACCTTGAAGCCTAAACCCTAAACCGTGGGACCTTTAGGAAATTCGACAGTTGAGTTGATGTTCGAATTTAGGTTGAGGCAGTCTAGGGCTTCGGTTCCCTAAACCCTAAGCCCCTTCACTTAGTAAGTTAGGTTATAAGTACCTGAATTGGGGTCATAAGTAGTTATAAGTATGGTTACCTTAATTATAACCCTAGTTACTAAGTCCCATGATCCTTCAAGTAAGCCCCTTGGCCCTGAGCCCTCAATCCAAAACCTGGACTTTGTAAGTTTGCGGCCTGGGCTACTTTAGGTCTAGGGGAGTCAGGATTGGGTTTTAGGTTTTTGGTTGAGTTGAAGGCTCAGGGTTCAGCGCTACGAATCTTGGATGCCGATTCAGTGCTGCATTGTCGGGTTTAGGGCTTGGGGATTTTGGGGGTTTCAGGGCCTAGAGTTTCAGGGTTTCAGGGCCTGGGGTTCAGGGTTTCAGGGCCTAGGGTTTCAGGGTTTCAGGGCCTAGGGTTTCAGGGTTTTTGGGATCTTCGGATTTTTCGCAGTCCCACTCACAGTAGCGGCCTTTTCTACTGCACCTGATCCTGGTCAGTGCTGTTAAAGAGGGGATCTACCTAGAGGAAGCCGTCGGAACCCTCCAATCCTAAAGCCTATATCCCGAAACCTTATAAGCTAAATTCCCAAGCCCCCGAACCCGGAAGCAGATACCCCTGAATCCGGGACCCTAAACCCTAAAGCCCATACCCGAATCCCCAAACCCTACACAATAGTAGGCTCTCTCTCTCTCTCTCTCTCTATCCTGCTGGTCTGTGCTTGCTGGCCTTTAAGCAAAAACAGCTGCTGTCTTTATGGAATCAGGTTGCTAGGGTTATGACCCTTAATTAGTAAACAGTCGGTGTTGGGATCCCTTGAAACAGAAAGACGGCCCTAAACCCTAAACCCTAAACAGAGACCCTATATACTGAACCCCAAACCCTCCCCAAACCTTAAACCCTGAACCCTAAACCCTAAACCCTAAACCGTCACTGAAGCAAAGCTTCCGAGGACAGCGAAGGCCGTGTCGGCGGCCTCTTCAAGTCGCTAACCCGCGGTGTCAAGGCCAGCCTTGCCTTGTCCTTTTTCATGGTTTAGGGTTTAGGGGTTTAGAGCGGCTGGTAGATCTTCTTAAGTAATTCCTACTAAGGGATATAGGTATAGGGCTTTGTCTATTGTTTCTAAAAGGACAAGGCTGGTGTCAAGGTCAAATTCGCAGGATTGGACTTTCAGGGTTTTGCGGATTTTTAGGGTGTTGGGGTTTTTGGGGGTTTAAGTTTTTAGGGTTTTGGGGGTTTAAGGCTTCAGGGTCATGGTTTGGGGGTTTACGGTCTAGGGTTTAGAGGATTAGGTGTTTAGAATTTTTCGGGTTTTGGGGTTCAGGGTTTCGGGTTCAGGGTTGCAAGCTCAAGATATGAGGATTCATATGGGTGGTTGTCAAAATTATGGTACCTTTTTGAGTCCTGATTATAAGACGGCACCTAATATGCATAATCTTGACAACCACCCATATAAAGAGCCCTCCTAAGGACACGGGGTTTCTTTAGGAACCTGATTAGCCAGGAACCCTAAGGGTCCAAATGCCCAAATAGTAGGGTTTCAAGGTCCAAAAACCATTCAGAATATGGATTTTGGGACCTAAAACACTGCTATTTGGGTACTTGGACCCCCTAAACCCTAAACCCTAAACCCTAAACCAACATCAAGTTTGAGCCGCTTTACGTAAGAAGGCCCTAACATCAAGCCCCAAACCCAGAACTGACGGGCTGACCATGGTTTTTGTTCGGTTAGTAGTAGTAGTAGTAGTAGTAGTAGTAGTAGTAGTAGTAGCAGTAGTAGTAGTAGCAGTAGGGTTAAGGAAGGCTGATTTGGAATGTTGTTTGTCGAAGGGGGAGAGATTAGGGCTTAGGACTTATGGGACTTATGGCATCTGGTGCTGGGGTTTGGGAATTTAGGCTCGGCTGAAGGATGCGTGGGGTTTAGGGTTTTGCGGCTCCACGGATTGCCATGTGGGTCTTCAAGATTTACAGAAGCACATAACGCAGAATCCTGGGTAGCCGTTAGTAGTATTCCTGACGTGTCCTCACTCTGAGGATAGTAAATCAAGCACCGCTTCAGGACACCATGTAAAACGAAGGCCTTGGGTACTGCCTCCACTCTGTAACAGTTGGATATTCTGTATAACATAGTTATATCTAGCCCTTAATGTGACGCCTAATCTAGACTGTGACAGAATGGGGGCAGTACGCAACTTGAACCTTAAGACCCTAAACCCTAAATCATTAAACAAGAGCCTTAAAAGGAATCAGTTAGATCGTTAAAAGGAAACACTATCAAGGAATCATTTAGATCATCGAAGAACATTTAGTTCATCAAAAGGAAACCCTTTGCAGGAACCATTTTTAAGGAAGCCCTCAAAAGCTGCGCCTTACAGCCAAAGCCCACTCGAGAGACTTCACGCCACATCCTCGCCAGAATATCACGGGTGGCGCCGTGCTCGGTGAAGAAGATCTTGAGTGGCAGCCTCAGTTCCTACTCCTCCTAAGGGTTTAGGTTTTAGGGTTGAGGGTTTAATCTCTAAGCCCAAAACCTCTGAAGCCTTTGAACTCCCAAGCCCTAAACTCATAGGGACCCTTAAATATGCCATAGTAAGTCCTTATTATAGATGTGAAGGCCCCCTACCCCCCTCCCCCTACCCCCCTAAGGGTCCTCATGGTAAACCCTAAACCATGTTCGCTGAATCAGTTCTCATCTGCCAACAGCTTCGGACCAACTCGACGACTTACCTTATCTTCCTTGATTGAGCACCTTAGTTCCCCAATATCCAACCTTTAAACTTTTGGTTCCTGATAGATTATCGTTTAATCGTAATCGGAAATTGTAACCTTCCCTTTCTGTGGCTTCTTGGGGCAGTAAGGCACGATAGTTTAGATTCCACACTGATTCCTCTGGAATGTAACGGACTGCAATCAACGTGAGCCTCATACAGAACTGGTTCTGTCGTTGTCATTGATGACAGGGTGGTTTCAAGATGCCAGTCCGCTATGTTCCTCGCTTAATCGGTTTGGGGACCCTCCTGGAAGTTCGCTTGTGATTGGTGGGTTGCTAAACCCTAAACCCTAATGTAGGAGCCTAAATAATTACCAATATTATGGTGGGGGTTCCTTAATATAATTATAGTATAATGGGCCCCAAAACCCTATTCTAATTATTAAGGCCCCTACATTAAACCCTAAACCCTGGGGGTTTCTCTTGGCCACGTATCCTGCAGCGATGGGTTGCTGAGTGCACATTCCCATCTAGCCTTGCACTTGAAGGATTAGGAGACGGACTTAGTATGTACGGAGATGGTAAGTGCGATGACAGTTCTATCTGTTTAGAACCCCAAATTGAGGTACTTGTGACCCTACATCCAAACTTCTAAACAAACCCAAACCTTAAAGACTTAACCCACAACTTAGCCGTAGAATAGGCAACCTTTAGCCTTTTCGGTGTACTGCCATATCTACCTAAGAACGTTCTATCAAGGCCTATCTTGAAGAAGTTCAAGACAGAGCTCATGACCAGGCCAGGGGGACGGGGTGCTCTGAACAGACGACATTTTGGAAAGACGACCTAGGGCCTAAATCCTGTGAAACTGTGAAACCTAAGCTTTTCCACTACCTACAATAGGGACTCTACTTGCTAGGGATGCTTTTTTTTGTGCAAAGCACTTAGGGTTATTTAGGAAACTGTCCATCTTGCTTTAGACTGCAACTACGCGAAGCTTCATGGCCTTCTCTTGGGGCCCGAGTAATTTGCAAAAATAAACCTTGCAATATAGGGGCCTTTAATAATTAGACTGGGGTTTTGGGGCCCGTTATACTATAGCTATAGTCAGGAACTACAAAATGGTATAGGTAACTATGATTAAGGCGCCTGCATCAGTTCCTACATGCCTGCGCTACATCCCAAACTGAAGCCCGTCATCTTCATGCCGAACGACCATCGCCATGCAGTGCCGTCCAGCCACATGCCCCGGGACCATTGAAATCTTACATCTCCCTCAGATGCCCGAAATCCGAGAATCTAAACCCCCAGACCCCGAAAGCCTTACATCAAACCCAAGCCACAAGCCCCACACACTCACCCAGCCCGCCGCAAACCTCAGCCCTCTCCGAACCCTCAACCCTGAACCCTAAATCCCAGCGGCCCGAAAGCACTTAAGCCCTGAATCCGAAAAACTTCCCTAAACTCCAAAAGAAATCGGAAACCGGGCTTGTAGTGTTTTATAAAACAGTAGTGTTTTGTAAAACACTGTGTTGTAGTGTTTTATAAAACGCTGTTTTATAAAACACTACACCTTCTATCTACAGGAATGTGGCTGCCGAAGTGGCGGACAAGTTGGCCGATTCAGTGCAGGGCTCGGGGAGATCCAACAGGAATGCGTAGAGTTCCGCGGCCGGGAGGTTCTTTAGGGGCTCCTTTTAAGGGCTCAGACATCCGGCTTGTTGGGTTTGAGCTTTAGGGTTTTGGGACCCCGCGATCAGGGGTTCAGGGTTTTGAGGGGTGCAGGGGCACAGGGTGGGTTTTAGGAGTTTAGGTTTTCGGGAAGTTTAGGGCAAGTTTCTATGTAATTAGTTTTTGATGGTATTCCCGTGCAGGCCCTGAAAAACTACCTTATTCTAGTGATGAAGGCCCCTACTTGGAGGATCAGGGGACTTAGTAAGTTAGGTTATATGTACCTTTATTGGGGTTATAAGCAATTATAATGAAGTTACCTTAATCATAATCCTAGTTACTAAGTCCCATGATCCGTCAAGTATGGTAGAGGGTTATTCGGCTTGGGGCTTTCCGTGTTGAGTTTGGCTCGGAGTTTGCCTTGAGGGCCCGAGCCTCCCTTAGGCCCTAAGCCCTGAACAACAACCCAGAGGGTCCAAATACCCAAATAGTAGGGTTTTAGGTCCCCAAATCCATACTCTGAATGGTTTTTGGACCTTGAAACCCTACTATTTGGGTACTTGGACCGTTAAGGCAAGGGCATCCAGGGTTTAGGGTTTAGGGGTGGTGCCCACTTGGGAGACAGCAAGGATTTCCAGCCGCCCAACGCCGGCCAACCGCCCAAACCTGTTCTGGAACCCGGCTAATCATGTGAATTCCGTAAACCTTTGATTCCGCAAAAGCCAGGTTTTGCAAGCGTTGGGGGAACCCCGAGGCAGCCCAAAGCAGCTCTAACGGGAGCCCCTTCAAAAAAGTGTGTTCCAGACCCATGCGATCCCTTGGGCTTGAAATGTTAACTCAGAGCCCCCAGACTCTAAAAAGCGAAATCCTACGCCCGAAGCCCCAAATCTGAAGCGTTACTTAGCCTGGCCTCCCCACACAGCCTAGGCCCAACCCTGCAGCAAAAGAACGGCAACAAACACCAGCAACGAAACCAAAGCTACTTGAACCCTAAACTCTAAAGCCTAAACCCCTAAACCCTAAACCCCAAACCCTACACCCTAAAACGACGAGGTGCGAAGAAGCCTTGTCGGTAAGACCACTGGCAGATTCACTTCAATGGCATCGACGGTGAAACAGGCTCTCAAGGCGGTGCCCTTAGAGCTGCAATAAACGGGGCCTTCACAGTTACCTATACTATTTTGGGGCTTTAATAGTTAACTATACTATTTTTGGGGGCTCAATAATTACAAATACTCTTTCGGTTTATGATTATGGTGCAGTATACCCCCAGAACCTTGTTCTAATGCTTAAGGCCTCTACAGGAGAGGTGTTTCGACCGGTGTCTAGAGGTGTTCGCGCGGTAAAACCCCTTGGAACGGAAAAACGCACAGGGATGAGGGCCTTAGGGGTCTTATCTCAGATAGCCAATGGGGGAACTTCATAAACTTTTTGGCCATATATATATATATATATATATATATATATATATATATATATATATATATATATATATATATATATATATATTTGGCCTATCTTAGACCGTTTAAACTTTTTGGGGCCCGGTTCTTGAAGGAGAGTTATGCAGTCAAGGGCAAGCCGGGTAAAGCTTCGGGCTGAGATGCTTGGTTTTCCTCCGGTCCTTCGGGGTTTAGGGGTTTAGGGTTTAGGGTTTTAGGGGTTAGGGGTTTGGGGTTGAGGTTTAGGGTAGTTTAGGCGTTTAGGGTTTGTGCGATTTTGGGCTTGAGCTTCAGTTTGTCGATTCGGGTTGAGGTTGGAGGGTTTGGGGGCGTCGGAACCCTAAACCCTAAACTGCAGGCCCCGAGATGTTCGGGCATTCGTGGCCAGCAGACCGTCTTAAAGACGGACAGAGCTTCCGGAATAGTCCGTAATAGCATCCCCTTTTGGTCCCTACACTGATTCTTGGACAATCTACTCCAAAACCCGATTCTATTTAACAAGGCCCTTACATTAGGCTCCCTGCTTTTGCCTTGAGGAGTCCATGGAAACACTCTTGACGCCAAAGAAGTCGATTGACGTGGTGCCTGGTCTTAACCATGCACTCTGAGAGAGTAGTGGGAAGCTTGGCGCCTCAAGCCTAAACCCTGAAGCCCTGAACCCGAGGCCCTCATACCCAAGCGCAAAACCCTAAAGCCCAAACTCTGGGGCTTAACCTCAACGTGAAGCCCTGCGCGTGTTCGTACGAACTACGGTTGGACTTCCACACATCCGAGTTGCCGGACTAGGGTCCCTGACATGTCCTGTGATTCTTACAGCATCATGGTGACAATCAAACTCGCTGCACGCCGGAAAACACCCTGAGCCAAGCCGCCCCTAAACCCCAAAACTAGTATAGAACGCTGAAGAACTAGTAATATCCCTGAGGGTCATTATATGATGATACAGTTCAACATTCACTTCAAAAACTTGTTCTAATAGAGTAATGAAGGCCCCTACATGACTTCCAGCTCGAAGCCCATTCCTCCACTTGAATGGGCATCTTAAGGAGGAGTCAAAAGTGTATGTGTGTATGTATGTATGTATATATATATATATATATATATATTATGCATCTACATCTACATGTAAGTATATATTATCGACCGTTGTTTTTTGTTTGTTGTGGATGGCTTGAAGTTCTGAAGCAGGGCTTGGAGTCTGAGTTTAAGGTTCGATTCCAGGTTTAAGGTTCATGCAGGGTTTGGGATTCAAGGTTTAGGAAACCCTGAAACCTTCGAAGTGTAGACTGCTTAACATTCTAAACCCTAAGCCCTGAACCCTAAACCCCTATATAAACCTTTATACCCTTCTTGGATATGTCCAAGATGCCAACCCTAAACCCTAAACCCTAAACCCTAAACCCTAGACCCTAAACCCTAAACCCTAAACCTTAAACCCTAAACCCTAAACCCTAAACCCTAGACCCTAAAGCCAAGATGCGAGGCCTGACCAGTCCTCCAGTCCCCACACACCGAAACACGAAGCCCTCAGCCCTGGACCTCAAGACCTCGATTCAAAGGGGAAAAGGAGGGACCCTGAATTTAGGGCTCTTAGGGTTCCTTTAAAGGGATCTATAAGGGTTTAGGGTTTAGTAGGGAAAAGGGAGGGACCTTTAATGGGGAGCCCTACCCTATACTGGGCTATATAGAGGGTATATAATGGCTATCTTATGGGTATATACCTAGGGGTCCTTATTAGGGGTCCCTCCTTTTACCCTTTGATCGATGCTTGTCAACCAAACTCACCCTCTCAACCGTACCTTCGCTTAGTAGCTGAGTGGATACACCTTACACTTTTTTGGATAATACTACCCACTATAACAACCAAAAGTGTACACATTTTGGGGCTTATGAACTCAGCAAGTACGCTCTCCTCCCGCTTCCACATCCTGCTTGGAGGGGCAGGGGACTTAGTAAGCCGTTTGTAAGTAGGGTTATTATTGGGGTAACTCCATTTAGGGGTACTTATAACTCTGCTTATAACCTACTTACGAAGTCCCCTGCCCCTCCAAGTGGAGCCGAGTTACGAGCAGCTCTCGCCGCGAAGAACGCGGGACGGGCACCACCGACCGGGCAGTTGGAAAGGGACGGTTGATGATATATATCCTGCATGACCCATAATCAGGAATATACCATAATTCCCATATGTTCCTTATTATGGGTAATGCAGGTTTTATATCATCAACCGGATCTCGCCGTTACGATCTAGGCCTTTCTCCTCAGTCCCAAATCCTAAACCCTAAGCCTCAAACCCGTGAACCCAAAAGTCTCTAAAACTGAACCCTAAGCCCCAAAACCGTAAAGCCCAAACTTTCTAAAACCGAACCCTAGGCTCCAAACCCTGAACCCAAAGCTCCAAAGCGCGAACCCTCAGACTGAACTCTACGCGCCGCCATACAGCTCCGAAACCTCAAAGCCGGATTGAAACCCCGAGCTCCCAGCCCGCAGCTGCAAAACCAGGGGTTAAAAAACTCGAAGCTTGCGGGGTTGAGGGTTCAGGGTTTAGGGTTTAGGGTTTAGGGTTTAGGGTTGAGGGTTTAGGGTTGAGGGCTAAACCAAGGGTTCTAAACCCAAAGCCCTGAACCTCAGGAATCCTTCGGGTTTCCATCGGCTTGAGGGGTTCGTTGTACCTATCGTCTCCGTTGTAGTTCCCTTTTTTTGGCTGACCAATTTTTGGGTGATGGTGGTTGGCTGGTCTGTCAATCCCAAGATAAAGTGTGTTCCCTGCAAGGACGACATTGCATCCATGTCCTTATGTGCCTTTTTCTACTATCACAGTTGGTTATTCATTTGCCGAAAGTGTAATGCATTGCGCACTGGGGTTTTCAAGAAGGGACGTCCATGTTGTATCAGTGCAACATCATACAAAGTATGTTTGTTCCGTCGGTACGGGTCCAAGGTTTGGGCAGCATCTTGTAGGTGGCGACAGTTTCATTCAATCGCTTGGCATGAGCAAAGCAACAAGAGATCGGTGCAGTTCATTCTGGCAACTTCGATTCTATTGTTTGGGGTTGTTGGTTCAGTCGCACTTGTGCTAAATCCAATGAACCGTATGCTGCAGCCTTAGTATCGCCCATGATTTCTATCTTACCGCAGCCAGTTTCACCCTTAACCGAAAGGCCGCGGAGAGGTCCTTGCTTGGTTGAGATGTTGTTCCAACAATGGCGTCTTGACGCACCCGGTAGCCAAGCTCGGCACAGCACATATTCTGCAGCATTGCCGCAACACTTACGATAACCGAGAGCTGAGAATGGATTTGCTCGATGACGATGACGCTGGAGATGCTTGCCTGGCAGCTCTGTTCGTGGAGCCGCCAGAGTCCGACGACAACGGGGATGTTGCGGCAGCCATTCAGGACGCTGTTCGGGTCGGACCCTTTCCTGCAGCAGCTGGGACAGACGGACCCGGCTGTTTGGAAGAAGTGGCTGCATGCAAATGGGGTGGGGGGGAGGCGGGACGAGCACAAAAGACAGTTGAACTGAGTTTGCCAAAGCGCGAGGGCAGCAGCGTCAAGTTTTCCTCGACTCCCCCCAAGCACGTGCACAATTCCCCTGTCTTTCGCTTTCCTGCGCCCAGTTCATGAACCAGAACGTTCTCATCCGGACACAAGACCAAGTTCTTCCGGCGTTGTTTGAACGGTTTTACAGGGATACCCGCGCGGCAAGACAGGCTGTTCCAGCAGGAAGATTTTGGGCGGTGTTGGGCATAAGGCTTGCAAAGTCTCAGCTTCATTTCTTCTGCACAACAGCACGACGCAATGCCACTAATATACAGTAGGACTTGTTAGTGGCCACCCACACCTCCACCAGCCCAGCACCCGACCACCATCAGAACCACAGGTCACAACACCGCCCGCCAATCATTCCGACCAAGCCACCACGGCCAATCGCCGCCCATTCCCACTACTCCGCCACCCCACCCGACGAACAGGGACATGACCTGTGCGCAAGATCAATGTGAGAAAAAAACCGAGGCTCGGAACGCACCGCTCGCGGGAGGAGGGGAAGCGGCTCGTCCAGCTAGCTTCGCCTGCACGTACGATCCCAACCCCCACTCTGCCAACATCCGTTATGTGCTTCACCTGGCTCAGACGCTGCGTTCCCAACACAACATCGGCGTGCTCCACCACATCTGTGACTGCCACACGCTTACACTGGCCATGGAGCCGGCTTTGAAGATGCATGCAGCACCGGGGGCGATCTCCGTTACCGCCAGCTTTTCGTCAAATCTTTCTTGAAACTGGTGCAGGCCAACGCAACCAGATGCCCGAGGAAGCTGCCGAATGGAACGCTTTTGTCAAAGTTGACAGCGCTCTATATTCCCAAGCTATTCGGTGAACAGCAACTGTAGCCCAGCGATTTCTAGTGGTTTTGGGTTTGCCGCCGTCCGCTGAGGGGATGCAACGTGGAAGCTTGAAGCTTTCAGACGCTTCTTCCCAGTCTCGAAGCAACCCGCGCCCAAGCCCTGGGAGTCACGTAATCCCGAGGACAGCTCTGCTTGCCGCAGACATGTGGTGGAGGCCAAATGGCAACTTGTAGGTGGGTGCTGCAAGGAAGTGCCACCGGGCTCATCATTTCTTTTACGGGCGTCGCAAGCGCATGAGGACATGCGCCTGCTTGTCGGGTACTCCGCTTATTGTGAAATCGGCCAGTGTTGTTGGTGCTGTAACCGTGATGCAGTACGTAGCAAAACCAGGAGAGCCAGTGCAGAGTTGACAGAATAGAGCGGGGTTCAAGCATAAGCATTGCACTTGATTGGCCCCATGTGTGTTTTATGGCTATGTGGTTAGATTACGGTTAAGGGACTTAAAGCCCGACTCGTCCGCAATGCATCCAGGTTGCGGGTCTTTGCAGTGCCTCGTGGCCTTTTTGGATAACTCTCTTTTTGCATTGACATTCCGCACTGCATTCTAGGGCAATCACGGCATACGATTGCGACTGTTAGATGGCCACAGCAAGCGTAGATGTCTATGACGACCTTGACAAGTAACCCTGTTATGGGAGGCATGCCGACCAGCCCCCGCGACACATCCCAACCAATTTTATGGTGAGGATCCTAGAAATAGAGTTTTTTGTTAACCAAAAAAGGAACTACAATGGAGACTGTAAGTATCGCTGCAGGCGCGAGGATGGGAGAGCTGCTCAGTTAGGAATTACTTGGAGGTTCATGGGTAGTTATACGTGTGGCTATAAGTCTCCGAATATGGGTTATGACTATAGTTACCCTACTTATAACCTTACTTAGAACTGCCCATGAACCTCCAAGTAGGGCGGTTAGGTTTTTGTTTGAGGTTTTGAATTTTAGAAGCTTAGGGTTGAGGCTTCAGGCTCCTACGGTTGATGATATAAATCTTGCATTACCTTACTTAAGGACCCTGAACTATGGGAATTATGGTATACTCCTTATTATGGGTAATGCAGGATTCATATCACCAACCGTAGTAATTAGTAGAGTAGGTAACCTTCAACCTCTTTTGGGTAGTATAGCCCCTATATAATCCCTATATAACCAAAAAGGTTAACCTTTAGCTCCCCATGATACCCGACTGGGTGAAGGTTTAGGGTTCACGTGGGTTTATTGTATCTGGCTTTGGAGTTTTTCTGGTGAGGGGCTAAGGCTAAGGGAGCTTTTCATCGGGAGTCGCGGCTCTATGGGCAGACGGGTCTTCTTTCAAGGGACTCACTTCGGCATGTGGGGTCAGGGCCCTAAACCCTAAACCCTTAGACCCTACACCTTAGGTACGGCCCCCACTCAGTAATAATTGAATAATATTCACAATATGGATATAGTAGGACCTTCAAAGTAGCCCTATTATAGACTTTTACTGTATGGGGGCAGTACCTAACAAAACACCCTAGACCCTACACCCATGCGACAATCCTTTTTCTTGATTTGTTCTTGGGACGGTTAGATGCGGCTGTGACTTCGGAAGCCCGTAGAGCATGTATGTAAACTCTTCATTCTATCAACGGGGAAAAGGAGGGACGGCTCAACCGATTATGACGGAGCGTGCGGCTGCCAACATCAGGTACCAGCCTGGAGGACATGGAGATCATCCGCATGTTGCGGGCTTCTGGGCATAACCCCATTGTGAACTTGCGAAGCGGCCCTGACTGCGGCAAATCCTTGTGGGCATTGCAGTTGCGGAGCTGCACCTCGACGGAATAGCCAATTGCAAATAAAAGTAATAATGTGGATGGACACGCTACATGCCGTGCGCTTTTGTGACTACCAGACTCCTCCGGACGTCTCGGAACACGAGTTCATGCACAAAGCGCTGCAGGCGGGCTTTGACTTGACACAGATTTGGCCTGTGGGAAAGGATGAAACAGGTGAGGATCACTGGATCCAACACCAATTCCACGTCATTGACCGCGACGCTGCTGTGCAGCTGCAACAGCTGCGGGCCTCGGAGCACGCCCTGGATCTCATGGCCTGGGATAGTCCTGTGGATCAAGTGCGGGACTTCCTCCAGCAACACCATGCCATGGTCTTTGCCATCTACAGACAACTAATTGGGACCCCTACCCTGTAATGGGCTATATAATGGGTATATCATAGCTATAAATTAAGGGTATATACCGGGGTCCTTATTAAGGGTCCCTCCTTTTATCCTTGGATTCTAAACGTCAACACCCAAACCTCAGTCACGGAACCCTGAGCACCGAAGAGTGTCTCCAAGAATTCCATGGCAGGTGTACACTATTGTTTTTTTGGGTGTGAACGGCGTGGGCAAGTCCACGAACCTCGCCAAAGCCCGTTGCTCAGTGGTCCCACAGTGGGGTCAGGGGCCTTCTTGCCTTTTGGCAGGCGGTTTCAGGGTTGGGCGCCTTAAGCCCTAAACCTTGAACCCCTAGGCCCTGCACCCTAAATCCCTGAGCCCTAGACCCTAAGCCTCCTTTAATTAATGGGTTTAGGGGCCTTGGAATTTAGGGCTTTCCGGGTTTTGGGTCTCTTGCCTTCGGCTTGCCTGGGGATGAGGGCTTATGATGGCCTTGTAGTTTTGTGGCGTCGGATGTTCACCCAGAGCCACATGGACGAGTAGTTCATTGGGGGCTCTCAGGCAATATCCCAGAAGTGACATAGAAGGCCAACAGAAAAAGCCTTTATCATACATGCAGTGTTTCCGCCCAAGAAGCCAACACGGCGCAGCGAAAAAGAAACCATACAGCAAATCTGAAAACCTGAGGGGATTTGCTCCTTCGAGCCCTAAACCCTAAACCCTAATCTCCTATAGAACCTTGCAGGGAACCCATATAGATCCTTTTGGAAGCAATCTCCGTGTTATTCCACACCCCCAAAGCCCGACAATCCCAACCCTATAGATCCCTTCAAAGACTACAAAACCCTGCAGTTGATGTGACCCGAGCCCTGAACCTGAGCCTTCGCGCCGAAAAGCCCTTGTAATAAAGGGCCTAGGGTTTAGGGTTTAGGGTTCTCATAGGTTCTAGTCCTTGGGCTTCAGGGTTTAGGGTTGAGATGGCTTCAAGACTTGTAGGGTTTCGTTGCTTGGACCTCCCTATCTTGATCAACAAAAATCTAACCCTTTTCTATACCTGCCCCTACATAGACCGTCTATATATATATATATATATATATATATATTGGTCTAGGATATGTTTGGGTGGTGGTTGTCAAAAATAGGGTCCCTGTTTGGGTACCCTAAATAGTAGGTGCCATACTGTATTAGGGACCCAAAAAGGGACCTTAATTTTGATAACCACCCATTTGGGGTAGTGATTTTTAGGGCCTTAGCTGACTTGGAGTTAGTGCTTTGATACCTTGGAGCTGCGAAATCAAGATCCCTAAACCCTAAACCCTAAACCCCTAAACCCCTAACCCCTATAGCCCTATTCCTGCCGAGGTTGCGTATTATTTGAAGCACAAAGGTGGGCTGAACGCCGCTTTCCCAGCATGCGCCCTGAAGCCGACAGTGGCTAGTATACAGGGACAAAGTGAGTAAGGTTATCGCTACGTAAGGCTATAATTGGTACTTGAATTAGAGTAACGCACTCAAGGGAATGATAACCCCAACTGTAAGCCTACTTGCTAAGTCCCTGAAGCCCTTTTGTACGGTTGAGTTGTCCCAGCTATAAATCAGCCTACTTACTAGTCACCGGAGCCATTAGGTAGGGTTGAGTTACTGTCACCCTTGTAACGGGTAGTACTCCGTAGTTGGGGATCCAGAACCCTGATATTGAACCATGTAGCTTTGGGGCTTAACCTATTTGCATACCCCGCTCGTGAGAACAGCTTGCGAGGACGTTTAGGACATAAGGTGTTTTTCTAATCACGAGACAAAGGCGAGCCTAGTCAGTGGTGTCTAGCGGCGGCTTGTGCTGCGTGCGTTTCGAGGCATGACATTGGTGTCTGAGGGTTCTATGGAAGTTGCGGGACTGCAGGGCGCTGCGGATGGCTTAGGCTTAGACATGCTACCCAGCAATCAGAAATTCTGAGACAAGACATCCTTGAAGCCCGAGCACACACGCCCCAGGCGCTAAAGCTGCACTACAAACCCAGTAGCTGAGTGGATACACTTTACACGTTTTTGTGATAATATTACCCACGATAAAACTAAAAGTGTGCACTTTTGGGGCTTATGAACTCAGCAACCAAGCAAAGCAGGCACAATGAGATTCTTACTCTTCGCATCGCATCCGAGCCAACAACGGTGAGAATACCCGGCCCATGCATCGATGGTAATTGTGATCAATGGTTGGTCATCAGCGTATCTATGAGAGCAATTAAATGCCAAAAACTGATAAAACAAATGAATGTCCCGTCATAGTCCCCCATCTATAGTTTGATTGAATGTACGCCAAAGCCCTATTCTGCTTTGAAGGCCCTCATATTTATAGAGCTCTCGAGGAAGCCTTTAAGAAATCCCCTGTTGAATGTATTAAGGCCCAAGCCCTAAACCCTGAACCAGCAATCCCTAGGGCCCAGAGTAGGCCCTTATTCCCTTTTTTTAGGGTTTAGGTTCTCTTATAACCCTCTTTAACCCAAAAAGGGCACCCTTTTTATTCCTAGGTTACTCTTAGGCCTAGATCCTGAGAGCCTGGGAGCGAGGTCCTCATTTGTGCTTGCGACACTTTCCGTGCGGGTGCAGTGGAACAGCTGAAGACGCACTCCAGGTGCTTCCATTCAGGGTTTAGTAGGGTTTAGGGTTCCAGTTGTCCTAAGGGTTAACCTAAACCCGAAGCCGTAAAGAATGAAGTTTCAGTGTTGTACGGAAAGTGGCCTGCATACTTACCAGTAACTACTACTATCTTGGTGTTCCTTGTGTTCTTGTGGTAAAATATCAATGCCCCGAAATACCCCGAAACCGTATTTTAGTGACTGATCTCCTTGTACCAGACCCCAAGCAGAACCCGCGACATGGTCAGGTTTGATTCAGGGAGACCCTCCTGCCCACAGCTAGGTTTCTTATTGGCTGTAAACTCAACTTTTGAACTTTTGGGGTTCTTACAAGGTAGTCGATTCTGAAAGTTTCAACTTTAATTTCCTTGGGTTTTGGGCCAGTGAGGTTTAAGGGTGCAGCGTCTACGTTTGCCCGGATAATCGCCACCGACGAACTAGCACCTTGAAAATGTTTTGAAGGTGCCAAGGCCCTTTGGTATGGCAGTTATAGGGGGTTTGCGGTTTTCTGCGCGGGGTTCATAGCTATGTCCATTCGGGATACACTGCTTTTATGGTTGTGCAGTTTTCGCTTTCGGATTTGGGCCTGGGTTGTTGCAGTTTCTGATGATGATCATGAACCATGAGGATGGTTGTCATAACGATGATGATGATGTTCGTTGTTGCCTTTTCCCTGTCTTACTAACATACGACATGTATGTCTGTATGTCTGTAAGTATGTATGTGTGGATGCATGTAGTTTTGTATGTATGCATGTATGCACGAATGCATGTATGATTGTAGAAATCGGAAGTCGGTAGGTAGGTAGGTAACCCGGACTCGCTCACTCACCCACCCACTCGCTCACTCAATCAATCACCGATCCACAGATTCAACGTTTCACCCACTCATTAGTTCATTCAGTCTTTCCTTGTTCTTTCTTTCATTCCTTAGCCATGTTGGTGTTCGTTTACGTTTACCTGTTTGTCCAGCAGCATGTCTGTGAAATTCTGCGAATATACAAGCCAGCAACCTCTTCAACCCTCCCCCCGTGCCGCAAAGCAGGCAACCCCAGCCTGAATCTCTGAGCTACGGGGAGTCCAGCCAGCCCAGTCGCCATCTTTAAGTATCCATGGTTTAGGGTTTAGGGCTTAGTTTATGGATACCTCGGATAGGCATCATCATTATCGTCAAGCGGTTTCAAGTCATGTATACAAACTGTCGGAAAAGAGGAATTGTTGTGACTCCCATCGTGAGGATTTAGAGCCCCGCATTTCCAGTAGTTCTATCACAGGCGAAATCTGAACCTCAAATCCGGAAGCTTTTTTCCAAACGGCACATTCTAAGCCCTTAGTCCACAAGCTTGACCCCAAAAACCTTAGCCTCACTTCCTGGACCAAATCCTCAACAACAAGCCCTGAACCCCTGAACTCTACATCAGGTGTTTAGACGTTCCTTTGTTTGAGCGTGGCTACGGCAAGGCCGGGCTGCTTGCTGGGGAGCCGAGCTCTAGCTATGCCTTACCTATTTCCCGTAAGGGGATCTATTAATAAGGGTTCTTTTAGCCAGTAGTAGAGTCGGCAACCTTTAACCTTTTTTGGGTAGTATAGTCCGTATATAATCCCTATATAACCAAAAAAAGTTAACCTTTAGTTCCCCATGAGACCCGACAAGTAGGTTTAGGGGCGTCCATAAGGGTTAGGATACGGGATCGATAGGGGTTCGTTTCAGGGATCCATGTGGGCTAATCTAGGTTTCCCTTAAGGATCCATGACGGTTCGTTGGACCGTATCTAGACAGGCTCCTTAAAGAGATCTAGAAGGGTTCCTTTGAGAGGACTTGTTTAGGGTTACGTTAAGGGATATATATATATATATACATATGTACTGGTTGCTTTTATATGCTGGTTGCTTCAACGGGTCTGTAAGGGTTCCTGTAACAGGGGTTCATTCCTTAACCCTTTGCGCCGAACCAGAACCACAGGGTTTAGATCAACAAGGCTTATATGAAAGGAACCCAAAATCTCATTTTTGTATGTGGTTGGCTTTATTTGTGTTTAAAAGTGTTTTTTTGTATTTAAAAGTATTGTTTTGTATTTAAAAGTTTTTTAAATAGGTTTTTTTTGTGTTTTACAGTTGTTAAAATTCTTTTATTTTATTTTTGGTGTAAAAAATACATGTTTGTGAATTTTGTTTCTGAGTGAGTCAATTGGCTTCCTGTTGTTCTACCTGGTTTCCTGCTGCTGTATGTCTACAAAATTGTTGTTTATTTGTTGTTGAAGTTAATAATTTTTAAAATTTAATCTTTTTAAATAGTTTTGGGTTGTGATTGAACAAAGAAGGGAGGCCGTAGTGACATGTTGACTTGCCTTGAGACCTTGCCCTTACCCACACGGATCGACTGCCCATCTCGGTTCGTGGACACCGTTGGCCGGGTGTCAGGTGCTGAGTCGATGGTACCTGGACCGCCTTGGGGCCAACGTGCCAGGGCAGTGGCATATGACACCCGGGCACATGGGCTAAAGTGCCGGGTGGGGTGGTCCAGTGGTTGCGGCTTGATTTGTTCTCCCAACCAGGAGGGGAGGCCATCCATGCTTGTCACGTTAGTTAGGGAGCCTTGCGACTTGGATCGACAGAGGCAGAGTGCCACCTTACCCACACGGATCGACTGCCCATCTCGGTTCGTGGACACCGTTGGCCGGGTGTCAGGTGTTGTCGATGGTACCTGGACCGCCTTGGGGCCAACGTGCCAGGGCAGTGGCATATGACACCCGGGCACATGGGCTAAAGTGCCGGGTGGGGTGGTCCAGTGGTTGTGGCTTTTTTATTTTTCTCCCAACCAGGAGGGGAGGCCATCCATGCTTGTCACGTTAGTTAGGGAGCCTTGCGACTTGGATCGACAGAGGCAGAGTGCCAGTCGAGCCTCTCGAGGTTGCCTTACTTAAGTCCCTGCCCCATCGGGGTTGCTCCCCACACCGTTGGCCAGGTCTAAGTGTTCGGTTTGAATCCAAGCCTAGTGAACGCCTTCTCTTCCATTTCCTTCTCTCCCATCGGTCTTCATCGGCTTCCAGCCCATCGAGAAGTGGATGCCAACTGCTGGGATCTCAGCATCAGCTTGCTTCAGCTACTTCCATTATTATGGTACAGTCCTGGCACCGAGGCTCATGACGAGGATCCTGAGGACATGCTGCCATCGCAGAGGACAAGCTGCCTTGCATAGTCAGTGAGCGTGTCATGTATCGCAACTTGCCGCTGCAGCAGTTGTGCTCGCTGTTGCCCTGCGTAATCTACTATAGTCGTGTTACAGCTGCTCTGTCTCTAGTCTAAGTCGTAGTAGGCCCCCCTGCAAGCCGGCAGATGTCGTCGATGTCGTGGAGTGACAGTGAGTCTGTGGGCTCGGACTGGGTTCTGGTTGACGATGAGGGTGCAAGTACTGCGGGCTCGGTCGCGGACAGTGCTGACGACGATGATTATGTGATTCCGTTCGACGAGATGCTAGAGGAGTCCTTTTCGACATTGTGGATGTTTCTGGATTCTAAAGAGCGTGGGCAAGTCTTTCGAGCAGCCTTCCATATCAATGAACAGATCATGTTCGTACTGTTTCCGAGACTTTTGCGGGATTTTAGGCAAGGCAGAGTGCCAGGAATTTTATATTTCAATGTGACAGACGAATGGCTGTCGTCACTGAATCAATGATTTGTCGTGTTTGTACAGCCTCCGCGACAGTATCACGGATCTTGGGGAAGGCAGAGTGCCGGGTTTGCGTGTGTTTAGGGGATTTTGAATTCGACGATCTAGCCAGCAGAGCTAGACTGTCCGATTTGAGACCTCAGCGGTAGTGTGCGCAACTTGGATTCAAAACGGTTACCCAGCATGACATGCTGACTACACAGTGCCGGGTGGCAGTGATGTCCTCAGGACCCTGCTGTCTCCGAGGCTGGCTGCCTGCCTGCATAGTCTGTCAGTGAGTTGACTTGCACCATACATGATCGACATCTGCCGGCCAGAGAATCAAGCGATTCATGCATACTGATGTAACAGTAGTAACAAAATGTTACATATCATTGATTAATGTACTATATAGTGATGCATTAGTCACTGTTAATGTTTTAATCGTTGGACAATTGTGTGCTCGATGAAAGCAGTGATGCCGACGACCTGCTCTGTCTCTAGTCTAAGTCGTAGTAGGCCCCCCTGCAAGCCGGCAGATGTCGTCGATGTCGTGCAGTGACAGTGAGTCTCTGGACTCGGACTGGATTCTGGTTGCCGATGAGCGTGCAAGCACTGTGGCCTCGATCATGGACAGTGACTACGATGATTATGTGATTTATTTCGACGCGCTGCTAGAGGAGTCCTTTTCGACATTGTGGTTCTTTCTGAATTCTGAAGAGCGTGGGCATGTCTTGCAAGTAGACTGGCATATCAATGATATGATCCTGCACGTACTCTTTCCGAGATTTATGCAGGATTACAGTGAAGGCAGAGTGCCAGGAATTTTATATTACAATGACGTGCGAGACGAAGCTCTGTCGTCAATGATGAATCAGTGATTCATCGTGTTTGTACAGCCTCCGAGACCGCATTACGGATGTTGGGGAAGGCAGAGTGCCGGGTTTGCGTGTGCTTAGAGGATTTTGAATTCGACGATCTAGCCAGCAGAGCTAGACTGTCCGATTGGAGACCTCAGCGGTAGTGTGCGCAACTTGGATTCCAAAAGGTTACCCAGCATGACATGCTGACTACACAGTGCCGGGTGGCAGTGACGTCCTCAGGACCCTGCTGTCTCCGAGGCTGGCTGCCTGCCTGCCTGCCTGCATAGTCTGTCAGTGAGTTGCCTTGCACCATACATGATCGACATCTGCCGGCCAGATAATCAAGTGATTCATTCATACTGATGTAACAGTAGTAACACAATGTTACATATCATTGGTTAATGTACTGTATAGTGATGCATTAGTCACTGTTAATGTTTTAATCGTTGGACAATTGGGTGCTCGATGAAAGCAGTGATGCCGACGACCGTTTCAAGGTGCTCAGGGAGTTCCGAGGCAGAGTGCCAGACTTCTGCTGCTGACCATCAGAATCAGGCCAATCACATTGACCTTGGCAGTGATTACTGGAACGAAGCCGTGCAACA
The DNA here is from genome assembly GCA_905221615.1 of Symbiodinium sp. CCMP2592. Classification (NCBI taxonomy): domain Eukaryota; class Dinophyceae; order Suessiales; family Symbiodiniaceae; genus Symbiodinium; species Symbiodinium sp. CCMP2592. The sequence goes on along the minus strand of CAJNDT010000836.1, from coordinate 20,234 downwards.
ACTTCGGTGGAATTGTTTACACTGTGGCAGATCAGCTGCCGACTATACCACCGGGCTCCGAAAGATCCAAAGGGCTGCACAATTGGATCAACGAATCAAATTGGCAGTTGAGGCCATCTCAGATTTCGGAGATATGGATATGAAGTTGTACAAAGCATGGACCGGCCAGACAGATGTGCTGCCTGGGTCGATCCCGCCACCTCGGCCATGCCAGCATGATGTCGAGACGTGGCCCATGGATGATGTTTTGATTTACGACCATCCCCAGTGGCAACTGTTTGTTGGCAGTATTGGTTGCCCGATCCGATATGACCAGCTCCGGGTCAAGCCTGACATTGTCATCTCTATGAATGCAGATGACAGACCTCGGAATTTTGAGCCATGGGACTGGTATCAGTATTTGGCGAATTGTGGACCGTTTGGCACTGCACATCTTCGGTATGGTGGCTGGGATCAAACACATGCCAATGACTTTGATGCTGAACAAAGAAGTCATGAGTTCAAGACCATTTGGCGCCGCCTCATTTCAGATTTCAGAAAGATTATGATGTGCTGGCAGCGCTCAGCAGAGGAGTTCAGCCAGAGTCAAAGGCAGAGTGCCATCAAGGGCAAAATGATGGGCAAGGCCAATGGCGGCAGGGGCAAGGGCAAGACAATCAGCAAGGGCTACAGCGGCCCCTGTCAGGTTTCCAATCACATGCAAAGCCAGAAGGCATCGACGAAGGGCTCATTTGGCTATGGCTGCTCCTATGACAAGGGCTTCAGCAAGGGAAGTGACATGGGCAGCCTGTTCGGAAGAGCCGCTGAAGGAAGGCAGAGTGCCGATGGAAGGCAGAGTGCCTTGAAGGTGGCCGATGAGACATTCCCTGGTGAGCTCGGTAATGCTCTTGCTTTGTTGGAGGCGATGAAGCTTCAGGGAGGTGGTCGGAAGCGTGGAGGCAAGAAGAGGCCAATTCGTGTGCTTGTCCATTGCTACGGTGGCATTAACAGGACCTGTGCTGCTTATTGTGTCCTAGTCATGGCCTTTGCCTCGATGACCATGGAACAAGCCATTGTCAGGTGGATCAACCACCGAGCCTACTATGCTCCATTCCGGGATCGTGAGTACATGATTGAAGCACTGCTGGAAATGCAGGATGAGCTGCACACGTACAGTTGATCATCGACACTGAACCCGAAGTCCATGGTCAAACAGTTCTGCTCCAATGAATGATTCTGAGCCGTCGAAATTTGTGTCCCGACACTGGCCCAGCCAGAGAGTCCTGGACCCGACACTGGACTGCTGGCTGGAAGTGAAACACAGTCCTTACCTTGAAAAGGCTAATAGTTACATTCCCACTTTCAGCTGGCAGTCACAGCTTAATTCGTGCGTTTAAACCTGGCTGCCGGTGTTACTGACTGAGCTTAAAAAGAAAGTGAGATCATGCCCGTCTCGGTTGTGGAAACTGTCAGTTCCTTTGTCGGTTGTGCCGACATGGTGATCAGGGCCGCTGGGGCGATTGGATGAGTGAATCCAGCCGGCGACTCAGTGGGTGCAAATGTGACTTTAACAGTCAGTCTCCGGTGATTGTAATGAGTGCTCATTTTTGCCTACTTGTGCTGTTGCAGCAGTCTGGTTCAGGTAAGGCAGAGTGCCCTTGTCCCAATTGTGCAGTGGGCAAGTCATTATCCGCCATGGAAAACACAGGGGCAGGCCGCCACCGCACTCAGCTGCAAGAGTTTTCAAATTGGCAGCTGACCAACTCATTGAACAACGCTCAAGCCCAAAGAACAAGTCAGGTCGGGAAGGGAGCAGGAAAGCCAGGGCAGACTGCCACAGGGCAGAGTGCCACAGGGCAGAGTGCCAGCGCGAGCAAGGGCGATCTTGGCAAGGGCAAGGGAAAGAAGGGCAAGACCCCGATGCAAGACCCCAACCAGACCCTTCACACATACTTCATGTGCGTGGAGGACGTTTGGCAGGCAGTGGGCAGTGTGTTTGATGATAATCATAGCATGTGTTGATTGTGACTGTTTCTTACTGCTTGACTGGATGTCTCCCTGCAGATTCGCTGGGACTTCTTGAAAGGGAACGGCATCAGCGCTTGGGCGCAACCCGGTTCCTCGGAGACCAAAAACCATCCGCACTGGTCCTTGCGCCCCACGGCCCAGTTGGCCCTTGAACGCTACCAATGGTGGCCAGACAGCATTAGATGGCCACTCAGATGCAAGCCATGCTTCGACGCTACATTTATTTATTATCTTATATCTACGGATCTTAATAATTAAAACTGACTAGAATCAAGTAGCAACTTCAACATGATCTCAGTTCAGGATCGATAAACAGGCACCGCCACTTTACCTGAAGCTGGAGCTCACCGGTGCAGGCATGCAAGTGATGACGGAGAGAAGATGGCTCTATGCCTGTCATCAGGGCTGGGCGCGGGGGGCTGAGAATTTGACGCTGTGGGAAGGGGAAGTCCGCGAAGGTGAGCAACTCTTGTGGACCACGACCATGGTGAGATTCGGTTACGACGAAGATGATCCGGAGGCCTGGAATGAAGAGCGTGTGGACGATGAGGAGGATTACAACGAGTTCGAGCCTGCTATTGTGCAAGAAAACATCCTGATGATGGACGGCGAATCGTGAGAAAAAAGAAGGGCAGAGTGCCTTAAAAGGCAGAGTGCCAAAGGCAGAGTGCCCAGAATTGGACCATTCAGTGAGTGGCAAATTCCAACATCAATTTAATTTACAGGCCAGGACAGTGACGAAGGCAGAGTGCCAGGTGGGTCAGGCTTCGTCGACTGACTCTTCTCAAGTTTTTCAGTGCCGATGTCTGCTCATGTGGACTTCTGCCTGCCTTTCGCACAGCAACAGGTTATTTGTTTGTGGTGCAGGCAAACCAACAAGTCATGATCAAAGTTGTGAGTGTTTTGGAGAAGGCCTCGTCGCTGTCAGAGTAGTGCCTCCAGAAGAGCATTGCTTGCTGCAGAAGCAAAACTGTGAGTGCTGAGACTTCTGAAGACCGAGCACTTCTGAGTTCTGTTGGATGTGTTGGGTTTGCGACTGTGCTGAGAGAGTCTGAGTATGAATGAAAGTGACCATGCAAGGTTTGGCCGTCAGCTGGCGTCTCCAGACCCCAGGATTGCTGGTCATCGGTGCTGTTCTTAGCTTCCGATCATGCTGCTTCTGCGTTGCCAAATTCAACTTAGCATTCTCGGGCTTCTGAAGTGTCATGTCATGATTGTTTTGCCTATGGCTTATGATGGTTGCTCAGGTTTCAAATGTTGCTGCAGTGGTCCTTGAATCATGGCATATGGCAGATTTGAATATCAACACAGCCCTTGAATTAGGTTTCATTCGTGTGCTAAGCTCCCGATCATGCTGAGTCTGTCTGGCCCCTCAATTAAGTTAAACTCCGTGTAGCTGCTGCTTCAATAAAAGTGTCATGTCATGATTATTCTGTCGATGGAGTTGCTCAAAGTGAAGTGAGTCGTGGTCCTTGAATGATGGCATATGCATGATATTTAATGTCAATGTGAGCATAATATCAAAATATAGTTGATATAATTTAAATTGTGTCAAATACTAGTAACTATAATCTAACAACACATTGACGTCAGAGGTAGTATATCATTTCGACATTATAAGGCAGAGTGCCGCCTCGCCATTCTTTGCAGAGTGCCTTGAGCTGGACTGAGAAGGCTGAGTGCCTGCATCTGGCTGGACAAGGCAGAGTGCCGCAATCTGGCTGGACAAGGCAGAGTGCCGCAGGATGACAGCGCCTGTGCATACGAGTCCGCTTGGTCAGACGTTTTGGGCCAATGTGCGAGCCGGCAACATCACCTGTGAGTTTTACGAACAACAGCTGGATGGATCCTTGCAGATGGGTCCGAATTATCCCTGGCCGATCAAAAAACCTCTAGACTACTATGTCACAGCCTTCGGTGAGGTCCGCCTGCAATTCCGCGTGAGAGGCGGGAAAGGATTCAAACAGTGCAAGTGTGAATGGAAATACGTCGGTCATGGAATGAATCGGGACTCAATGATTGCGAGGATCCCACAGCCGTGGGTCATCGACATTCTGAAGCTTCTGCGCGAGCTCAGGATTCCTCGGTCTGAAAGGCAGAGTGCCGAAGTCCTCAAAGCCTCGGAAGTCGCAGCAGAGGCCCTGAGACTGGTGGATTCTATTCCTGAAGATGCTCTGGACTTCAATAATCGGACAGATCAGGTGCACCTCTGTGTCAAGCTGCACAGGCCACTCGCAAAGGATGAAAAAGAGTGTGGAAACCAATTTGACTGGCGTTTTCTGCAATCTCGAATGTTCACAACCCACTGGCAATCGTTTCCTGTCCCGCTCGCTTTCGACTTGAAAACCTTGGTCACCCATGCCTCGGGCGTAGTGGCACCGCGGATGAGAAAATCGGTGATCGTCACAGAAGCCAAAGGCAACGGGACGACTGTGGGAGCCTTCCTCAACCAGAGGTTTTCCGACCCAAGCAAGTTCCCAGAGAAAGAGACCATGCTGATCCTCTTCAAGCTGTTCAAGTTTGTCTTGAAGCTACAAATGCATACCCTTAGGCAGGAAGGGAGTCTTCTGGGGGACCTCCATGAGAATAACATTACTGTCATGGGAGGCAGAGTGCCGGACCACAAAGGCAGAGTGCCAGTGGGGGCGGAGAATTTGACGTTTGCCTTGGTGGACTGCTCCGGTTGCCTACCAATTAATGATGTTCCCGCAAAAAAGATGAAGGGTCACCTCAACTGCTTTCTGAGCTTGTGGCAAATTCCCTCAAACCACAGCGCCACCGTCTCCGAGTACGCGTCACAGGTCTGGAAGAAGATGCTTGCTGCTGGCGAAAAATTCAAAACGGACTATGGACCGAATAAGTGGAGAGTTGGTGAAATGGTGTCCGATCTGTACAAGTTGTGCAAGAATCTGGAAGCAAAGTTCCAGCAGGGTCTGGACTTGATGCAACAATGCCAGCAAATGAGGGTCGAGGCAACAAGGGCAGTAATGAGCAGAATGCAGCCGCAGGCACTTGCGCCGCCGAATCCTCCGCCAACACCTCAGTGTTGGGATTCGACACCTCCCTGGGATCCCCCTGGATCTGCGACTGCAAAAGCCAAAGGGATGAAAGGAGGAGTGCCAGTAGAAGGCAGAGTGCCAGGCAAAGGCAAAGCAATACATCATCCTGATGGGACTCCTCCCAGGGGGGCCCGCCCGCCTTTGCATAAACCGCCTCAGCAAAAGGCGAGGCCTCCTGCTCCGTGGCAGGTGCCAGTAAGACCGCTGCGAAATGCTGGGCCTCTGCCTGATCACCCTTGGCAGCAGGAGTGGGAACCACTTCCTCCTGGCAGGGTGCAACCAGATCATCCTCCTCCTGGCAGGGGGCCGGTGCAACCAGATCATCCTCCTCCTGGCAGGGGCCCGGTGCAACCAGCTCATCCTCCTCCTGGCCACCAGCAGCAGCAACATCGCTGGGGCAGAACGGCCAGAATGCCCGTCATCCAGGACGAATACGATGCCTGGCATGACGATGAGCCGAATCCCGAGCCGAATTCCCGGCCAAGAGTGCCAGAGCCGATGGGTCCCCCGCCGGCAAAGCAAGGCAGAGTGCCAGAGCCGATGGGTCCCCCGCCGGCAAAGCAAGGCAGAGTGCCAGATCCCGAGCCGAATCCCCCGCCAAGAGTGCCAGAGCCGATGGGTCCCCCGCCGGCAAAGCAAGGCAGAGTGCCAGAGCCGATGGGTCCCCCGCCGGCAAAGCAGCCTCCTGCCAAAAGGAAATTCGGCGACGGACAGCCTGTGCCTGTTGGTTCCAAGCCACAGTTTATGTCGGCAAGTGCTCCTGCTGAAATGACGGAAAAGCAAAGGATGGACGAGCAGGATTTCGCCAAGGAACTTGCCGAGTATGCTGACGATACGGCAAGAGGCTCCAATTTCGTTCCGCAGGGCCGACGCGCTGAGCCGGCCTGGGTGGCAAAGGCCCAGGGCTTGAAAAGCAAGGGCGACGCCGTCCCGATCGGGAAAGCAGCTTACTTCGCCCAAAAGGGCAAGCCTGCCGGAAAGGGCCACAAAGGCAGAGTGCCAGTGGAGGACAATATCCCTACTGACCTTGTTGGAAAGGGCCGTCCAGCCCTAGTGCCACTTGTTGGAAAGGGCCGTCCCAATATCCCTACTCACCTTGTTGGAAAGGGCCGTCCAGGCGAAGCTCATCCTGCTTTTTTGCGGCATATGAAGACGGAGAAGGGAGGAATATGGTTGGACCCCAAGGAGGAGGTGGAAGCCGAGGAGGAGGACACTTTGGTTGATGTTGTGGTGGAAGAGGAGGAGCCTGTGCAAGATCCGTCGGACGATGAAATGGAATTTGTCGAGGTTATGGTGCAGGATGAGCAACCGCCGCTTGAGATGGAGGCGGAGCCCGACCCGGATCGCTTGGACGAGGATGAGGGTGACAGCCAAGCAACAATGGTACTAGGGGACCATCTCCGAGAGGAGCAAGATGAGCCGATGCCTTCTGTACCGGAGACCCGGGTGACTGAGAGCGAGCACGATGCCGTCGTCGCCAAGGTCATGAACGAGCTGGAGGCTATGAATGTGGACCCGAGCCCGAAGGCTGCCGCAAACCCCAAGAGTGCGACTGCGCCAGTGCCTGGAGAGGTGAAGCCTTTCTTGGAAGCGGAGGAGGACCTCGGAATTACGGACCCCCAAGGCAGAGTGCCAAGGGGTCAAAACAAGATCAAGGTTCCAGCCGAGCTTTTGCAGCCAGAGACTGAGGAGGAGAAAACTCTCAGAGCGTTGCGGGGAATGCTGCCATGCAGTCACAGGGCGGTGACGACTTCGAAGGTGGGCCGCCTCGCCAATCGGGCACGTATGGCGAGACCGGTGCCACAAGATCAGCCGTTCAACCCCCAGCACAACGATCGGAAGTTCAACAGCAAGACTACGACTGTCATGACCCAGCTGCTCATGGCTGTCCATGAGATCACAGTCCGAGAATGCGAGAAGAATAACGTGCCAGTGGATAGAAAGGACATGGCGTGGAATGACTTTCGGTCGAAGGGCTCGAAAACTGCGGTTGTCTGGGATCTGTTGTGTGACCAGAACGTGAAGGAGATTCCAAACAATTCTGAGCCTGGGGACTGGCACCTGTGGCTTCAGAGGGAAACTGGGGTGGCGGTCATTGAGCAGATTCTCCAGTGCATGTTCAATGTCACTCCGCCAAAACATGGCCGTGATAAAGTCAAGGGAAAAAATCTGACATACTGGCACTGGTTTGAGGCCTCCAAGACACTCGTTGAGGTTTATACGACGGAAGATGTCATCTCAAAGGAAAAATTCAAGCCCAAAGACCTGCAGAGCTGGATTGTGCCTTTGTCCTGCAAGATTTGGGATGCTTACAATTACACCATGCTTGTGTATTGTCAGAAGAAGCTGGAACAGAAGGCAAGGGGGGAAGACCTAGACGCGGTGAGCCAGATGGGTGATGATGTCCCGCCATCGGAAGATGAAGAGTATGTGGATGTTTACCAGACCACTGCGAACTTCGTTCCTGATTGGGGAGTAACTGCAGATGGCTTTCAGGATTGATCAGTGTCAATGATTGAGCTGAACGAGTAGGTTTATTAATTGTGTTGCCAAAACAAAGCCATCTAGTGGACCTCCTCTTCTTCATCCCATTCGTCCTTGGGCACTGGGGACTTTCACAAGGCAGAGTGCCAGAGAGTTCTCGGTGTGACTAAGGCAGAGTGCCACCAAACAGTGTGGCCTGTTCAGATTCATTTTTGTGTCGCTGTCACTAGGCAGAGTGCCGGAAAGGCAGAGTGCCAATGTGAAATCGCATTTCTTGGGGCGTTTGAATGTTGTCACTTTTGCGGTCCGTCTGATCTGGCACATTTCAGCTTGCCGTTTTGGAAAACAAAGACGATGCCTATGCATACAGTCATGTCGGCAGTAACTCGATGGATTAATTACTGTGCCTGTGAATTGATTGGTTCAACCTTGGTTTCCTGTGACAGCCCCATAAAACCTTTCAGGTGCTGGCGTCCAAGGTGGTTGGCTACTATGGCAAGGCTGGAATGCATGATGCAAGTGATTGTGAGTTGTGGAAGCTGAAACGCTTGCTATCTGGCCGTTGATGGGACCATGCCACGTAGTGTGTACGGACTCTAGTGACTAGTGAGTGGATGCGCAAGAATTTCTTGACCTGGCCGCAATCAACATATGTGTGTTCAAGATCGAGTCCCTTAGTGCTGCAGTGGTGCTTCCAGGCAGAGTGCCAGAGACAGTCGCCGAGAGCAATGGGAAAGTCGAGGAAGAGCGCTCGTGTGAGTGATCAGATGATGTTCCCAATGCCGGGGGCAATGAACCCAGCAATGGGAATGAACAACCCACTGGCCATGATGAACCCTTTCATGTTGCAACAGCAGCAACAGATGCAGCAGCAGCAACAGATGCAGCAAATGCAGCAGATGCAGCAAATGCAGCAACAGCAGCAGATGGCTGCTGTGGGTGAATCAAGGCAGAGTGCCAACGACTCCTCCTCGTCGGAATCAGAAGACCAAGAAGTGAGGAGGATTCGTAAGGAAACCAAGAAGAACAGAGCAAGGCAAGCAGCAACGATCGGGATTGATCGGCTGGCAACGTCCACTACCGATGCAGATGCAATCCCGAGAAGCGCCACGACATTGCGTTCGATCCCTCTGGCTGCTTGTCAATCAACAGAGTATCCCTAAGGTCAGCAATGATCCCTGAACCCTCCCCCCACAAAGCCTAGATAAGCCTTACTGACTGAGGTGAAGGTGAAAGCTCTGCTCGAGCGAGTTCATAGTGCATGGGATGCTGCGGTCACGGCTGACCTGCCACAACAAACAGCGCTGCAACTGCTCTTCATATTGACCAATCTGAAGCCGACCACAAAGGTCAGTGAACTCAGGGTCGATATGAAATACAGCTTGCTTGGTCAGCGATGTGAGAATGCCCATAGGCGTCAATCCGTCTGCGATAGCAGCAGTTGGAACCGCATAGCCAAACCGGTTCTGGGACTGGGGGTGAATATGTCTGAGCATTCTGTTGACAGGGTTGCCTTGGAGTGTGGATGGCAGTCCACATGGATGACCGAGGATGTCACGACCTATGCCAGGCGTAGAGCGAGAGCAAGGCAGTCCACTGAGACGCAGGGACGTCTCAGTTTCAATCCGAGTCCTGCTCCAGCTGCCCCGCCAACGGTTCCGCCGTCGGAAGGCAGAGTGCCAGACGTGGTCCGTTCTGGTCCTTTGCCAACGACTGCTCCTAGTTCCAATCCAAGCCAGGCTGTGGGTCGCAGCCCGGCTGGGGAACAAGGCAGAGTGCCGATTCAACAGCCGCCTGCCTCCCCTCATGCCGTTCCGGGTTCCAATGCAAGCCAGGCAACCGAAGGCAGCCAGGCTGCAGGAAGTGAACAAGACAGAGTGCCGAGGGTTGTGGAAGGCAGAGTGCCAGTTGATGGGAATGCTCCTGCCATGGATGACGATGGTCTAGCGCCGGCAGAGGCAGAGATCAGGCCCGATCAGGAGATCGTCATGCCTCCTGCAGAAGTGACCACTGCACCTCAAACAGTTGAGTTGCCAGAGCCAGACACCTCCACGAACAGTGACTCGACAGCCGGTGCTGACGTGAATGCCGTTGTGCCCTTTGCGACACCCAAGTCGAAAGCCAAAGCAAAAGCCAAGGGCAAGTCGAAAGCCAAGGCCAAGTCCAAGGCCAGGGCGACGGCACCAAACACAGAGTCGCAGGACGAGGTCGCAGTCGAGGTCGATGATGAGGTCATGGCCGAGGCCGGGGCCGAGGTCGAGGCCGGGGCCGAGGTCGAGGCCGAGGTCGAGCGCGAGGCCGACGACAGTGCCTTCTTTGAGGAGGAGGAGGAGGATGCTCCGAATGAGTCGAGCAGACCTGCGAACCGGTGGAACCAGGACCTCTGTGTCATTTGCCATTCGGAGATGCACCCGGGCCAGGCAGGCTGGTTTCGTTTGCCTTTGGTTAATGAACCATTGATAGTGGTGCCTGTCCTGTTTGTACATTCCACTAATCCTCAGAACAGTACCTCTCACATGACGTGTCTTTTTCTGTTGCTTCCCTGGAATGCAGGCATTGGAAGCGCTATCGTGTGGCCACCTCTTTCACAGCGAATGTATCAATCGATACTGTGAGTCGACCGGGCGGAACAAGGCCACCGCTTGCCCTCTCAAGTGTGCGAGCTCAGCCTCTATGGCAAGGTTCTTTTTGGGTCCGAGGGGGTCCACGGGAAGCAATGCCCCTGTTCCTGTCGAAGATGATGCTAATGATGTGGACGCAATCGTTCAGGAAATACAAGCTCAACTCGTTGACGACCGCACTCGTGAAGAGGAAGCTCCTGAGGTCAACGACCCCGTGGTGGACTGATTGCGTCGACAAGGTGGCTCGGTAACAAGGCAGAGTGCCACAATAACTGGCTCATGTGTATGTGTTGTCGGTGATGTGGCCTCGAGTCTTATTAATTTTGGAGGTGTGGCAATGCCATTGTCACAGACATGTTTCTGAAGGCGGAGTGCCATGGGTTGTAACATGTGTTCCATGATCATTATGTATTGACATGATTGTGTTGCCTTGTGTTGCATTATGCCATCAGGAATGTATGTCTCTTTGTAATCCCAGGCGGTCTGTCGATTTCACAAGGATACTGCAGATGCCTGTGGACAAATCCGCGCCAAAGGCAGGATCCAACCTGTCCTAGAACACCAGTTGGGAGGGACCCAACAAAGGACCACGGAAGTCTGCAATGGGGTGCATCCGTGTTTAAAAAAACATATGGCCTTTGAAGGGACACCATCCCCATACCGCCCCACAGGCCCTGCAAAATCTTAGAAGACATTTGTGACACTTGTGGCATGCCCCGGAAAAATCTTATTGAATCTTAATCTTATTGAATCTTATTGAATCTTATTGAATCTTATTGAATCTTATTGAATCTTATTGGTCCATCATTTTTAAAAGGGACACGACTCCAGATCGCCCCAAAAAATCTTATTGAATCTTATTGAATCTTAGAAGACATTTGTACAATTGTGGCCTACCCCGAAAATTGAATCTTATTGAATCTTATTGAATCTTATTGAATCTTATTGAATCTTATTGAATCTTATTGAATCTTATCGGTTTTACAAGGGACACAGCCTCCAGCTCGCCCAAAAAATCTTATTGAATCTTAGAAGACATTTGCAGGATTGTGGACTACCCGAAAAAATCTTATTGAATCTTAGTGTTCGGGCCATCACGTTTTGAAGGCACACCGACCCTGTACCAGACAATTGCACACATGTAGCATCCCCTCCCAAAAGTCTTGTTGGAGCTTATTGAATCTTGGGAGCTAGTTATACAATATCGAATCCCATTGAATCGGCACAGTCCAGCTAACCCAACCAAATCCCTACGAGTAGTAACACATCTTATGATTAAGCATAAACTAGGTGGCACTCTGCCTTGAAGTACCTTTAAACCATGGACCTCCTTAAAACCTAAAACCCTGAAGCTCTTTTAAACCCTAAACCGTTACTGTGTGTGGTAAGTTTACACATAGACCTAGGTATATGTATAACATACATACATACATATAGATATATGTATGGATTATATGCATACACTTATTATTGGGCATACTGCTTTCGAACATTAAACTACATCATCTATTAATAGCACTCTGTCTTCAAATATGTGTTAATCTAATGATCATGTGCATAAATGCTTGTGTCGTCCAGTGGAACCTATTGCATGTGGTATTGAAACGGACATGACAATCAACTTCTAGTACCTGTTCGTACTATCCAACACATATAGTTGCTTGCAGCTTGTTGGATCAAAGATATTTAAAGTTAAGCACCATGGCACCGAAACCGAAGGCCAAACCGGCAGCAGCGGGGAGGATCGGCGGGGTGAGGACTCCGAAGCGACGGCCTCGTAGAGTGCCGCCAACCGGTGTGAATGGCATTGGTGAAGAAGGTGGTGGGGCGGAAGGCAGAGTGCCAGGGCCACAAATGGGTCCGCCGCCACCAACGCCTGTGAATCGGCCACCTTACCCACCTGGCCCAAGACCTCCCGCCCCTGCGCGACATGAGTTTGAGATTGCCCAAGCTGTGGCAGAAGCGTTGGACATTATGGAGACCCCGATCATGATCAACTTCGAGCCGGATGTGGTTACTGTTAGGGAGGGCCGCATTGTTCTGGTCACCCTTGAGAACTTGACCCCTGAAGAGATGCAACGTCGGCAGTTGGGACGGCGAATTTGTGCCATGTGTTTCAATGCTCCAGACAACCCGCCGCCACCAATAGTGCCGCCAAGGCCGATGCCTGAAAATGGCTATCCTGGCCCTAACAATAATGCCAACAGTGGAGCTACTGAAGGCAGAGTGCCAGAAGGCAGAGTGCCGGAAGGCAGAGTGCCAGATGAGTTCGAAAGTGGAGTTCGTGGTCAAATGTTTTTTCGTTTGGAATCTCGCCCGGATGCCTGGTTGACTGGGCCAGCTCGTGCCGAAGGTGAGATTCACGCCTCAGACTCAGATGTGATTGAGGAAGGTGTTCGAGATGTTCGTCTTGGTGAGCTTGGAGGGCGGGGTCGTTTGGGTATTGATTATGGGCACATCTCAGAAGAAGACCCGGACTGGAGTCAGCGCGGCTCAGCGGATGATGGAGCCCCCTCAGATGTGGAGGAAGGTGAGGAGTCAGACAATGAGGAGATGGACGCACTGGACGAAGCTCAGTCGTCCCCAGACTCAAATCAGTATGATTCTGCAGGTGAAGGCAAAGGATTTCGCATTCGTGGTCGTCGATCGGGGTATATCTCCTCAGAACCACCCTCCGACTGTGAGCCACCTGAAGATTTCTGGTGGCCCTAAGGTTGATGTCTTTCAATGACAGCTTGGAAACTTTACAGAAGGCAGAGTGCCAAGAATGCTTGTGTCTGCCACCTCGGTGGCCTCGGAATCGTCGAGGACGATGGATGGACTGCTGTGTGCGGTACCAGAAAAACGAGAATCGAGTGAGGGTCTGGCAGTGCTGTATTTGATTGCTTGAGCATGAAGTCATGGTCTGCAACAACTATGCCACATGTGAATTTCAACGAGTGATTGCATCATGTCTGTCTCATCCTTGTGTTGTGATGGATCAATCGACTCACAAGTGTGTCAACTGCTGAATGTGCTGGTTCACAATTACGTTGTTAATTCGAACACCCTTGAGGTTAAGGTGTTACACTTTCTTGCGGATAGGACAGAGTGCCATGCACAGTGCAATTCGGAGTGCCATGTCTGCAGCAGCAGATGACCCGGCTGAAACAAGAAGAAGACTGTTAGCAGACATTCGGCGGCAGTTTGATGCAAACATCGAACTGGAGAAGAGATTCTTGGCCATTTCGAGAGGACAGGATGTTCTGCGCCTTTGCGAAGTTGACCCGTCGCTTCTGGAGTTCCATAATGAAGGTCCTTATGAAGTTCTGCCTGAGTGCAACTATGATGTGATTCTTGAAGCCAGTGGGTTTTCCTGGATGATATCAATCTGGCAACAAATGTTATCAGAAACTTTTCCCATCATGACTTCGTGGCCATGGAAGAAACAGATGAGATTCCTCATCAACTTTTGTCATTGGAAGCGGAACATAAGGCAGAGTGCCAGGTTCCACTTCCTGGAGATCTTTGCAGGGCAGGGCAACCTCAGTCGGGAGATGCTCCGTGCTGGCTGGCAGGGGCTAGCCTTGGACATCAGGTACGGCACAGATCATGATATTCTTTCTGTGAGAGGACTTCGCCTGGCTGTCAATGCTGTGTGTCAAACACACAAACACGGCCTGTTGTGGTTTGGAACTCCATGCTCTTCCTTCGTCCAACTCTGTAAATACAGTACTGGAAGGTCCATTGCCAATGACTGGATGGGAGAACCTGAGCGATCGCTGGCATGCCAAGAAGGCAATCGTTTCATGTATGTGACGCTGCTGTTGACTTTGCTCGCGGCTTTGAATGACAACCGGTTTGTGATCGAGCAGCCTTGCTCCAGCATGCTGTTCGACATTCCACTCGTCGATCGTGTCATGGGAATGATCCAGGCTATGAAGGTCAAAACCTATGGTGGTGCCTTCGGCCAGCCCATCCTGAAACCGCTTCAACTGTGGAGCAACTGTCAGCACATCAATGGTATGCGGCGCAGCTATCCTTCCCATGTCAGAGGAAGTGCTGGTTGCGTTGATCGAGATGGTGAGAAGTTCACCGGTCGTCCTGAAGATCTTCAGGTGTCAGAGGAGTACACCCCGGAGTTCGGCAAGGCTGTGGCCTTTCATATGATGAGGGATGTCCCAACATGAATTGTAGCTGAAGGCAGAGTGCCAATAAGGCAGAGTGCCATAATTCTCTAGAGTTAAATGAGCTTGCTTCATCTTTCGACATTCTGTCTTGTTGGTATTCTGCTTTCCAATGTTGGGACTGGGTTGAGCCCTGGACCCCGTCCGTTCCCTCCACGAGGTGCCGAGGAAAATCCTCGCCGCCTCGTGGAAGGATCTGAGTGATCCGAGCTGGTGCAGCTGTGCAATGAAAATGTAGAGAGCTTCAGTCACTCCGTGATCAGATGTGTTTGTCGGTATTGTCTCAGTTCGTATGCTGCTGTCGTGCAGGTGGCAATGACCTGGCTGGTGTCTCGACCTCCAGTTGCAGGCATCGGTGGCCTGTGTTAATCATTCCATGTGGTTGTCAGTTCAGTGCCATCTGCGATAGTTTCCTGTCTCAAGTTCGAGTGACATGATGTGGCTGCTGACATGTCATCGTGAGTCTTTGGGTTGATTTCTTAAGAATTCAATGTGTTGTGAACTGGGGCTTGTTACACAAGTGCAGGTGTGTGTCAGTATTTAGTAAGATTCAAGTACAGTGTTGCTTTGGAGGATTTCGGTGATGCTTCTGAAACTGTGGGTCATGCTATTGCTCCGTGATGGGCAATTGCTTAACTTGGAAAATGATGCAAAACTGCCAGCGAGAGCAGCTTGGCTCTCACAGGGCGAACTGTGGTGGCGTCTGGACTTGTTTTTCGATGAGAGCAACAGGAACGGCTCAGAACGTCGACAGTACCACAAATGGTACAACTTCTTCAGTGATCTTCTCAGGAAGACCCCCTTGGCTGCGAACTGGGGGTCACATGTGCAAAGTCAAAAAGGCAGAGTGCCAAACCCTGATGCTGTGCAGGAGGATGTGGCATCTTCCACAGCCTTGGCCCGATTCATGTTGCAAGCATCCTTCGACACAAGGACAGACGCCCACAGGGAATGGTACAAGAGAAAACTGAATGATGCTATGGTACGTGTGTGTGAAACTATCAGTGATGAGCCTCTGGTCATGCAGTTGGATGAAGGCAGAGTGTCATGGTTTCTTCAATCAGCTGGGTTGGTGTCAGGCTTTGCCGCTTGGATGATGAAGTCGCTGGCAGGCAACACGTCCCGATCTTTGCGGCAGCTTTGGGAATCTATGTTCAATGCAAGGACGCTGTCTTCATCTCTCCGAGATGAATCTGAAGGCAGAGTGCCACGAGATTGGGAGGAGGTTGAAACTAGCATCTACGACATCATCGCCTTTGCAACCATGGCAAAAAAACACAGAGCGCTTCAACCGTCGGGGCAGGCTCATGGATTTGCCAAGACAGTCGTGAATGCCTTCATGCACATACATGAGTGTCTGTCCGAGACATTGTCAGCCGGCCTCCAGGTGTATGTCATTGGGCACTACTTGAGTGTACATGATGCTGGTGTGCCTGTGACGTCTCGCAGGGCACTTCTGGGCAAGCGTGTTCCATTGAAAAAGACTGTGGACATCAAAAGCATCTGGAAGTTGCTAGAGGGCGCTGCAAAAAGTGGGACCTCTTTGCGACAAGCCCTCATTCTCAAGAACCAGGACGAACGCAGCGACCTGCATGGTTCCTTGGTGATTTGATATGGAGTAGAATGTTGTTTTGTTAACCAGTTGTTTAAGATTAGTGAATTCTTTGTCACACATTCATTTGATGCCACGTACCCGCGCCACAGTCGAACTAAATTCGACTACCGCTCTTGCCATGGCCGACCCGACGTTCGGCTCTTGCGCCAAGCTGTTGGCCAAGTCCAGCAGAAGGTAATGTCGGGGGCAGAAGTATCCGCTGCGAACTCTGGGATGGCACCACGACGACCACGACGTCCTGCTTCTTTGCGAGCAGAGGGCGACATAAGCATAGCGCGGGCAAATGCTTGCAGCTGCTAGTGGTCGTTGAGAGCCTCATATCCCCATGGCAGAGCGGGGTGACCCCATATCTCGGCCGAATGGGGGTGGCCTAAGTCTCCGGTCCGCATGACTGTCAGAGCACGTTCGTCTTTGCAAAGACGCCGGGGAGGCCGTTACAGAAAGGGATGCTTAAGTCAGGTTGTGCATTTAATATTTATGAAAGGCAGAGTGCCAGTAAAACTTCTAAGGGTTCAGGGTTTAGTGGTTTGCTGCGCTTGCTGTTGATCAGAAAATCCTTGTCGATTCGCTTGCCGGCATGTGGAGGCATGTGTGTGGCCGCTACCCAGGACTCGCTGTGTCTCGCACAGGGCTCTGAGGGAAGAACGTAGTGCAGGGCAACTTATAGTCGCACACCATTAGCCGGGGTCACTTCCCTGAGGGTTCGCTAGTGCAGGGCAGCTTGTAGTTCACACCGTTAGCCGGGTGTGGCGGGCCGCTGTTTGGGATTTTCGGGCTCTTGAGGCCAACGGGGATCTGCTGACCAGATCCCTATGACAGCAGGACACATGGGCTAACGTGCCTGCTGGGAGCCCCCCATTTATGTCTCTGCACGCTCTGGCTAGCCAGTAGTCAGTGCGAGATGATGACCCACTCGGTGGCAGCAGGGGAGGCTCTTGAACTGTTGATCGACCGAGTGCGCAACATGGAAGGCCGAATCGAGTGAGTAGTCATTAAGTGTCAGGTTGTGATCAAATTTATGAAAGGCAGAGTGCCAAAGGCAGAGTGCCAGTAAAACTTCTAAGGGTTTTTTAGTAGGGTTTAGTGGTTTGCTGTGCTTGCTTTTGATCATAAACGTCCTTGTCGATTCGCTTGCCCGACCTAAACCTGAGCAGCGGGCTGGCCGAGGGGGCCCTAGAGACCTGCCAGGTTCCATCTTGTTGGCCGTGTTGGGGGCAGCGATCCATCCGGAGCTGAAAGCTTGGCCACTGACGCCTGCGTGGCCTCGTGGCGGCCACCCTTGGGGCCAACTCCCCTACAGCCCGAGGGGTATGACAGCAGGGCGATGCGCTAATGCGCCTGCTGGGGGTGGCTTAAATGGGGGGCGGGTGTGTCCTTCCCCCCCCGGTGAGATCCTAAAAGGGAGGCCGCTTGAGTTGTGTTGTAAAGAGAAGGGTGAGATAGTGCCTTCTTCAGTTCTTGCCTGTGCTCACTTTTGCGCGCAAGTGGCCCTGGGATCAGGTCTATCGTTGATCGTTTGGCATGGCCTGTAGTGGCAGTGTAGCAGCCTGCTGTAAGTTTCCACTACCCCAGCCGCCAGCTGTGCCTAGAGCCTGCTACTCACAGGGTGATTTCGGCCTGTGCCTGGTTTGTTTCTATCGGCGCGTTGCGGGCGATGTTTACGCCGAAGCAAACCAAGTCTCCGGGATCTGTTACATCGCAGGTGTGCCAAATGGCCTGCTGAGCAACAGCTGCGACGGGATCCGGCACAGCGCTGTCATCTTAATTCATTCCCTGTGAGCATGGCGACCCACCTTGGCCGAGTGGGGTGGATTTCAGCAAATGGGGGAGGCCGCTAACCCATGATTAGGCTATATCTCTTTCTGCTGAGCACATGCTTTCTGTTCTCTTGGATCGACGACAGAGGCAGAGTGCCGAGGCAGAGTGCCAGTCGAACCTCTTCGGTGTTGCCTTACCTAAGGAGTAAACCCCTGCCCCACCAGGGTTGCTCCCCACACCATTGGCCATGTGTGAGGCGTTCGGTTTGCCTGTGTCACAGCCTTGAGGCCAACCTATCCCAGGGGCAGGGGGTAGATGACAGCCGGGCACATGGGCTAATGCGCCGGCTGGGGCTGTGACCTGGTGACATCGAAGCAGTCATGCAAGTCACCGGAAGCAATACCGGACAAAGAAGGGAGGCCGTTCTTGGGACATGGCTGTGTTGTTGAGCTGGTGTGTTCCTCCGTCTCATTCATAGTAGAATGTTGTTTTGTTAGCCAGTTGTTTAAGATTATAGTGAATTCTTTGTCACACCAACCTTACCAACAAGTCGCGGTGTGTCCAGTTTTGATTCACCAGCCGCGCTTGCATGCCGATGGCCGGGCATGGGTTGTCACACGGACCTTACCAACAAGTCGCGGTGTGTCCAGTTTTGATTCACCAGCCGCGCTTGCATGCCGATGGCCGGGCATGGGGTCGCTTTGGGGGACCGTGGAAGACGGAACCGAACGAGGACTTGGGGCCAACCACCAGAGCGGACACCTGGTGATGACAGCCAGACACATGGGCTAACGTGCTGGCTGGGTCCGAGCTCGGCACCCGAGTGTCCCCCTTTGCAACATGGGAGGCCAAATATCGAGCAGAAGTACAGTAATTAGAGTGTCAGTCGAACCTCCTCAAGGTTGCCTTACCTAGCTGGATTTTCTGCGACCTCGGATCGTGTTGTCCGGGCCAGACTTCCAGGTTCCGAACAAAGAAGGGACGCCGTCCGTTCTTGGGACATGGTTGTGTTATTGAGCAGAGAACCTTGCTTGGCTTGCTGTTCGGTTGTGTTTGTCGAAGGCAGAGTGCCAACATGTTCAGAATGGGGTTTGGTGTGTGTTGCTCTACCAAGCGGCAGCTGCATGCCCGCCAATTTGGCAGCTACCGACACACTGTTGGCCGGGTGTGGAGCCAGGGAAAGGGCCCCAGGGTCGTGCAGTCTAGGGGGGGGTTGGGGCCAACGGTCGGCGGGCATCCGACCATGACATCTGGACACATGCGCTAACGTGCCAGGTGGCCCCTCCCGAAAATGACGAAGCCCGGGTGACCCGGACTCTTCCATGGGAGGCCGAAGAATGGTGTTGCTTGCGCATGGTGTTGAAGTCCAAGTTGTACTTGTATCTCAACTATTTATTGAAGTGAACGAATCGCTCTTTGACTTGCCAGCTCAGGTGTGCCTGAGTCCAGCTGTGACGAGTGGCAGCTTCGAACCAATCGGTTGTACCAGGAGAGAGCTATCACTGCTATGCAGCACTGTCGACAAATCAACTTCATCGCCGATGGGTCTACTCACAGCACCAGCGATTGTCTTGTGACAGTGGCTTGGGCGAATGAGATTTCTGCTGCAGTGTTTGCACCCATGCAAGTGATGAAGACTGGACAAGTTTCTCCACAAGACCGGTTTGACGACGACCTGCTTCTTCACATATCAAAGCGAAAGAAGCTGGAAAGGATTGCTGCATTCAGGCAGCTTCAAGCGATCAGTCACCAAATCTGGATTTTGCACAGAGGGCGAATGGATTTGGGCTCTTTCAAGATCGCCCCCTCTCTTGGGCCGAGGCCTGTGAAAAGATATGAAAGCAGGGTGGTTTTCCAAGTTGGAAAAGAAGACAATGACATTGACCGCTGTTTTCAGTGGTTGAGGGACAATCCGGATCCGGCTGAAGGCAGAGTGCCAGAAGGCAGAGTGCCACCAGCTTTTCCTCATGTCTCCTTTCTGAAGACAATGTCTGAGGATGGAGAGATCACAAATGTGCTCCCCGGCTTGCCAGAGTCAGAGAAGTGGTGGCTGAACATTCCACTGCTGGTCTTGGGCCTTGACCAGGGCAGCATCGGACTTGCTGGCATGGCCTATGCTATGCGTGAAAACATGATTCATGTGAAATGTGACAAGATTCACAGGGCCATTCGAGATTTCAAAAACATCATGTCGAGATGCCTCAAAGGACTCTTCCTGAAAGCACAACTTCACTCCTCTTACATCTTTGCCCTGAATTATAAACCCTTTGGAAGTGGTGGTTTCTACCAGCAGAAGAAGGAAATGCTGGCGATTTTTGTTTCCTGCACATCACCGAGCAGAAGCTTGTTGTGGGACGCTTTTCGAGATAAGATTGCCTATGACTTAGACAGGCAGCTATCCGGTGACGAGCATGAGATTGACCATATGCTTGCAAATGTCGAATCCTTCATGAAGAAGGGCAGCTTGGTGAAATCCTCCAGATGGTTCAGCTGGAACCAGCTATGTTGTGAGCAACTTCATGAG
>CAJNDT010000835.1:1016997-1186723 GCA_905221615.1 Symbiodinium sp. CCMP2592 | reverse complement strand
GAGAGAGAGAGAGAGAGAGAGAGAGAGAGAGCGAGGTGTCTGTGTGTGTGTGTTTGTATACTTCTCTATATATATATGTATTACATCATATATATATATATATATGTATATGTATCTGTATCTGTATTTGTATGTGTGTGTACGTGCATCTACACAGACAAAACCTGTAATGGGTGTGCGGGTTACTCAGCCAAATTATAGTTCCTGCTGGGCCTACATTATCCTGGGTTCTCTGCTCTACCGATGCAGACTCTAGCATGCTAATACAAACCAAGGATATGGCAATCAGGTTGTGATGAGTCCTCCTGAATAAAACAGGGCCTCGGATTCCGGGAACCCCTGTAGGTACCCATCGGTGCTAACTCCAAAAGTACAATTGCAGAAGATCCCCAGAAGCCAGTTGCAGCCGAGGATGGCAGTCCTCACGGTGCTGAATGCCAAGCCAAATTCCTTGGTGCTTCTGGCTTTGAAGTGCTCGAGCTTTTGTGCCCTCAACCGGGGCACGAGTGGAAGAAACTGCATTTGTGGCTATGGGAACTTGAAGTACCCCTCGGTCAAAGAAGCCAACTTGATGCTTTGCAGGACTCTCGGATTCGCTGACAGTTTTCAGTTTATCTATACATATATATATATACCTTGCTTTGTCTCTTTCCCTGCTTTCTCTTTCTCCCTCTCTCGCTCTGTGCCTTTCTTCCCGTGAGTCTCCTAGGTGCGGACACTCTAACTCTTGGGTTACAGAGGGCTCCAATTTCGGAATTAGAGAAACAGGTATATATAGAGTTGTGCACATGGGCCAGGCTTTGGCTCAAGGTAGAGGATATATTATAAGTTGTACATATTCATAAATATATATGTGTAAATATATGTATGTACAATCTTTGGATGCGATGTATTTGTTCGCTTTGGGCTTGGAAGATGGCTATTGTATTCTGGAAGTGTGCCCCTGTACAATGACAGGGCCTCTTTGCTTCTGCAGCTTCCTAGAGCAGCTGTTGTTGGCGACTAGGAATTGAAGGACCTATAGCACACTTGGCCGAGGTTCCTGTGGCAAAGGCTTCAATTTACACCTATCGCCTAGCATCCGGGTCTGCTGGGAGGGATATCTCATTCAGAAGTATAAACAACATGAGGTAAGGTCGGTTGTTGTACTCGCAGGACAATTCTGCTCATCTACTTGGCTGAAGCAATGGACCTCGTCTGGATTTTAGAGCAACCCTTGAACTCCCAAGCCGAGTTCTACCCTCGGTTCCGGGAAATGAGGCACCACTTCCCGGTGCACCCCTGAGCAAGCTTTGCAGCATGTGAGGTGCATTGTACATGTTTGTCTTGTTGCGGAGCTGTAACCATTTGCTACCACAGCTATATATATGGTGTATATATGTAAGGTGTGGAAAACTGCCTTCTGGATGGCACATTATGGATCTTTGACACCGAAGAGGCATGTGCTGTTTTCCAACAGCTCCGCTGTGGGTGGCTTCAATCTGGGACGGCTTTCAAGGAAGAGCTTGGGGATGCATCGTCCACGTACTTACAAGAGGTCTGTGAATGAAACAACAGGCAAGGAGCAGTACCGCGGTACCGGGTATTTAAAGTCCACAGAGCTGCTCAGCTGCTCAATCAGACTTCTCTAGGTTTTCGTTGGTAGATATATACAGACATATACTGCCTCCATTTGACTATATACTGTGTGGGTGTATATAACTGCTTTCCTCAGTTCTGGGTGGAAGGGCCAGATATACTCATGTAATTATATCTAGAATTTATATACTTTAGCTGAGGCACTACCCAATGAAGTTTGCCATGAAGATGCTGACGCAGCTCCCGCAGCTTCGAAAGGCCAAGAAGGGAGCTCCAGTGGCCCCAGCCGATGTCAGTGCCAAAGATGTGTTTCTTTCGGCTTCCTTCGCGGATTGTTGGCTGGATGCGCAAATGGATCAATGCCTTCAGTACGTTCGGGGCAGTCGAGCTCTGAGGATTCCAGATGATTGGCGCCCCTTGTTGCCTTCGGTCTTGTGAGGATCGATTATGATTGCTGCTAGGGCTACTAATTTGCCACCTTACCGCTTGTTTCCCTGCAGCCTCGGCTGGGTGACTTGGGTTCAATTGGGGTCCTATCACTCTAGTACAATTTAGAGGTACTTGGGGTAGCTTTCCATTAACTTACCTTAAATGGTTCTTTTCGCTTAAGTCGTGGCACGTATTCTCTACCTGGTTTTTGTCGCGGGATGTCCCACTCAAGCAGACTCCTGTAACATATGTACGTACTTAAGTAGGAAGCAAGACAAAGTGCAAAATTACCCGCAAAGTCGCGCAAGAAACCCCGCAAAGCAAACCCGAAGCGCAAAGACCCCGCAAATCACGCGCAAATGACCCGCAAATAAGTGCAAATATTTGCGCAAAAAACGCGCAAAACCAGCATCCCCCCAAAACCCCACTTTTACAGCTAGCTTCCCTATTTTAGCTTCTCCTGTACCTTAAACCTCCCCTCTACACATATGGTGAATCCAATTGCATCAACCCTATACAAAACCCAGAAAACTGGCGGACTAAATCCCGAAATTCAGCGACAGCTGGATGCTTTTCCACACAGGATACAGTGGCTTGCTGGTGTGCAATGTACAGATCGTGTTCCAGCGACCACATGTCGAACTGTGTGTGTGCATGCATCTATATCTATGCACTGCATGCAACGTAGAAATCTACCATGCTGTCTGCAGCGATGACCACGGTTGCTCGCATGTTGTTGTGGCATGCTGCTTCCACTGCAGTGATGCGAAGATGTCCATGGAATCACTGTATGCGAATCTCTGTGTGCACGTGGCTTCCTTGGCTGACGAGTGTCGCTTTCAGCAAGTTGTGCTGCTGTAGTTTCTCGATCTAGATCCAGCGAGGGTCTCGAAAGCAGCTTTAAGCAATGGTGGTCACCGCATCATCGAGTCCTGATTCCCGCAAGAAGCCTGTGCCTACCAAACGGCCTCAGCACCTCCCCTCCAGGCAGTGGAGTTGCTCGGAACTCGCAGCAGGGCACCAGCATCTGCAGAACGTCAAGATGGAAGTCGAGGATGCGCCAGAATCCTTGAGACACCGCGAGACTTTGAAGCACAAGCTCCAGGCCAGCTTGATGTGCTGCCGCATGTGAAACCCCTTTGCATATGTACGTTCCACTCCAGAAGTGTTGTGTCTCAGCAGAGTTTTAGCTGCATACCATCTCGAGAAAGATGCACCCTAGAGGCCCTGCAGTCTGAGTATGATGCACTCGATGCCGAGCTTGCTGATGCAGCGAGGATGGATGAAGCTACTCTTCCGCAGCTACACACATGGATGAGTGATGTTTGCGATTTCTCATTTGTTTTCGTGTCGACTGAGGAAACCCAAATGGAGCCCTGACTGCAAACAACATGCCCACTAGTTGGCCTTCTAAACTTAAAGCTGACCAATTAAGTGCATTCTCCAATCTGGTGTTCAGCAACAATGTAGACCCTGTGTCCCACAAAAGCCTATAGCCAACATAGGTATAGACATGTTTGTAATTACACATTTATACACATATACATGGATGCATGTTTGTGTCTCTGTAAACATAGACACAGACAAAGACATGGAGACACACAGGGCGACAGAAATACACACACGCACATACTCTCTTTCTTTCCCTGCCTGCACATACATATACATATACAAATATGTAGGTATGTGTACACTTATGTATCTATATAGTGTTTATGCATGGGGTCTATATATATATATATGTATATATATATATATATATATACATATAGGGTCTACTAGCTGGGATCTTAGTATATAAATCTACATACATATGTGTGCATATATAGGGAGACTTCTACATGTATGTACGTATATGTCACTATATACATATGATATATATATATATATATATATATATATGTATACACACATGCACATGTACTTATACATGTGTATATGTATATATAATATGTATATATGTATATACATACATACTACATGTACACATATATGCACACCCTACAGGCCCCACGTATTTCCAATATACATAAGCAAAAAGCTTCAGATACAACCGTCGTTTGTATATATATATGTATACATATGTATATATGTACATGTTACATATATCACCTTTATATGAACACACAAAAACATATGTCAATGTTACATGTGCACATGTATATAATTGTGCCTTGATAGGTTGAGTAACGCCCGATATAATGCCCAAACCCTATGAACCCTAGGACTCCTAAGACTTATACAAAGTATGTGTCCAGGCAACTTCTCCGGAGCTTTGCCGTGCCCGCGAGAAGGTCCTCGGTCAGATCGCTTTCGTTTGGGCTCTCTCTCTGTCTCTCTCACTCCCTCTATAGGTGTCCGGCTTTCGTTGGTGTTTGTGTTGTGTAAACCAACTTTTTTTCGGTATAGCTGAGGTAAAGAATGAGGGAAGAAGCAGGCCAGTGGCCACTCCAGCCCGAGCGGAGAAGCCAAGTAAAGCTGCAACGCCGGAGCAACCCACGCCCGCTTCCAAGAAGCGAGCTGCACCCGAGTCCGTGCAAGAAGCAGCACCCTCCGCATGCCGCTCTCGAAGCAGCGCCTACTTTGACAGCCCTCCCACTATCTCCTCGACCACGAAGACCCCCACTCCGAACAGCAGGGCATCTTCTGCCCGCCCGTCCCCTCGTCCATCCTGTGCACCCTCGACCCCAGCATCTAGCCGTAGCTTAGAGGCAACCCAACGGGATACCCCGGCTAGCAAGAGCAACGGCAGCCCCGACGCAACCAAGACCACAGCAGCCAAAGGCAAAGCCGGCCCGAAGCCAGCGCAGATCAAGCCAAGCAAGCATGTGATCGAGCCAAACAATGTGTCGGAGTCGGACCAGGACGAGTCCGAGATCTCCGAGTGTGCCCTGTACCACAAGCTGAGACGCATCTGTGCAAAGAAGGCAAACGGGAAGCTCCTTGTACCAAAGGAGGTGCACGAGGCTTACAAAAGGGGAGGAGATGACAGGAAGGTCCTGGAAAAACAACTCCTTGAGTTTGGACTGGACAAGGCCCACTCCATCTTCATAGGGTATATAGTTGCATAGATTCCATAATTACATTTCTTCACGAGTGCCAGTTCGTCTTGTTAAGTCCATGTTGTGCTCTATGTTCCAGAAGAAGTTCATTGCCCACGTGAACAAGTCACACGAGAAAGTGAAAGAACGTGAAGAGAAGAAGCTCGTGGGATGGCTCACACGGCAGTACATGAGCTCCAAGCTGAAGTGGTCGAAGATTCTCGGCCCAATAAATGTGTTCTTTAGCTCTATAGCTGCAGCCGCTGAGGCGGCTCTCCTAAGCTGTTAACTTGCAACAGTAGACCCAAACGATAGTGATTGGACCACTTTTGATTCTGTGCTGCCCTAGGATCACAACTAAAATCCTTCCCAGCAAATCCCTGGTGTCTAGCGCTTCCTATATTTCCCAGCCAAAGGAACTACATCGACAAGGTCATCGAGCATTGCCGAAAGAGCGGGAAGGTGAAGCACCTCGGATGTTGTTGCAGGCGGTGAGCTCTAATTGGTCCGTCCATGTACAGTTTTATCCAGGTACACACATGTAATATAGTCGTGTATGCCTTTATATATATATATATAAATATGAAGAGATCCTAGGACTACATACATTCAGATAGATATGTAGGTTTCTACATAGAGATATGTATGTTCATATATATATATATACACATGTGTGCGTGCTTATGTTTAACTATATATTAATATGCATGCTTTGTTATTTATACAGACACATACAAAAAGATAAAATAGCAGATAGACGTACATCTATGTATATATATATATATACACATACATATGTGCATATTGCATTCACGTTTCTCAACCTGAACACTACATGTATATATATTTATATACTTGTATATTGACATGTTGTACATATACAATCAGCTATACCCACACCTATATGTATATATATATATATATATATACAGATGCACATACATAGATCACTCACTGGTAGAAAACCTTCGTCTGTAGATATAGATACACAATACATGCTATATATATATATATGTACAGGTTCCTAGCCCATACATGTTTCATGCATAATATGTATGTAAACACATAAAGACAGACACATAAATGCACATTCATTCTTGAACAAATATCTACATATACATACATACCTCTATATGCACTGATATGGATACATGCATACATGATGATACACGTATACATATACATATGAAATTCGAATTTGAATACATATGTACATAGACATATGCATGCATGACATGCATGCATATATATATATGTATATGTATGTATGTAGGAATGTATGTTTGTTGCATGCAACCATATATGTGTGGATGTATGTCTCGCACACGCATGTGCACAGCTTTGTATATATACATGCACACACACAGATACACGAAAACATTTATATGTATGCATGAGTGTATGAGTATATATGCATGCATGTATGTATGCAAGTATGTATGTGTGTTTACATGCACAACCACAGCTGCATTGGAGATGTACCTAATCGGTGTTTGCAACAACCCTTGTAACCAAGGGCGGACAAGTATGACAGCAAGATTGAAAAGTTCCACGTGGAGTACGAGGAGCTCGGCCACCTCGTGAATCGCGATACGGAGAGAGAGACCCACGAGTCCAAGGAGGAAGTTTCTCGATTACCGATTGTTGCATGTGCAAACTATCAAGTCCTTCCAATATGCTTTGCTTCTGTTCTGACTCCTCAGGCTGCCGACGGCCCCAAGCTATCCGGCAAGTGGTCTCTGGACAGCGACGCTGAAGACGGAGAGAAGAAGGCGGAGCAACTGACAGCACCCAACCAGGACACTTGGTCGTTGTTTCGTATCATGACGACCACAATTGCTTTTGTAGCTATGTACATGATCGTGGATGAACTACCTATTCTGCTGAGACACTGACCTGTAGCTGGATTGCATGAACCTCCCCGTGGTTCATGCATATATAGGCATGCATGCCTATATATGTGGAATGATAGCTAAAGACCCATAACCCAACCCTAATATGAACCGTATGACATATGAGCCTCTATATACACATAAGTAACCTGATGACAATGTAAATCCAGGAGATGCAGAACCTCGAGAAATTCTGCGAGACAGCCCTGACCAAGATCGGCAAAGCCCACGACCTGATTGGCAAAATTGCTCCCTTCGCGGATCCCCGAAATGACCAATGCAGGGTCAAGACGCTGCTCGTCGGTATATCATCACCTAAGATGAGTTTGGCGGGTTTCCGAGGTTTCGACTCTTCCTGGGAATGTAGATTAGCGCTTAAGGGAGAACTGTCTGGAACAGAGACACTTCATCACACCGTCAGAGCCGAGCTGTACGGCACTCGTGTAAATTTATTGATCCCTTGAGTAGAAACCTGTTACAAATCGCTAAATAGACACTGCTACTGGGATGGAATTCAGACGCAACGGTGCCGCTGTTGATTCTGCTGTGTCTTGCTGGTTTGTCTTTAAAGGGGGCTACACACGACATATATATATATATATAATGTGTACATATATATATATACACATATACACATCTTTAGACACCAGATTTACCGGGTCTTCATAGACATACAGTAAATCCATAAATATATGTAGAAAGAAATATATTTCGAGATAGATCGATCGATACATATAGATAGATATATACATATACAGCTGCAAATATATAGGTATTCTTTTTTAAAGTCTACATAAGCTGTATAGAGATATATACACACGTAATCAAATACAGGGGCTCACAGTTCCGTATTGGATCCGGGTTTCTTGGAGGCTCGGGATGTGTGCTTCTGTACAGCTTTCTAACCCTAAACCCTCAACCGATTTACGAACACCAGTTCCTATATCGACCGGCTGAAGTATTGGCTCTCCGGCCACCCCAGGCCACTAAGGCTTATCAAGACCCCCTGCATTGGAAGCCCATGTGCTCCAAGCCATGAAATACCCATCTAAGCCAAACCCAATGCTAATTATTTCAAAATGAAATACTCATCTTGAGCCGTCGCTACCGTAGTCGTTCCATATCTAGATCAACAAAACCACAAAAGACTTGCAGCAACCCTGAAACCCTCCGAGAAAGATTGCTCCAAGGACCACCGCACTCTTGGAGAAGCGCATCGAGGAACTTAATGCAGGCTACGAAAAGCTAGCGGACCTGAAGGCCATGCTGGAGACGACCGAGATCACCCCTGAGCCCCTTGCACACACTATGTGCATCCGCTTGCTAAACATATAGTGCTAGCATCGACGATGACACAACGTTCATCTATCGCTCCCGCTGTCAGTCTGTCTCTCGATTATTTCTCTCCGTCTTTACACTTTAACATGTAGCATGTCTTGTATATACGACGTGTGTTTCTCCTTTGACGATTGCAACCCTCCTGAGAACTTCGTAACTCACTCTCTCGATCCTCTCGTCAAAACAAAGAAGCCGAGGATCCAGAAGAGTATTGATGCTGCCTGGCGCGAGACAAGTTTGGTGTGCCTACCCCAGTCCATCGATCTATGCTGTACTTCTAGCTAAGATGAGTTCTAAGAGAAGGCAGAAACAGTCTGATGGAAATCTCGGTCCTATAAAAAATACACATATAAATATAGCCTCTATAGACTCCTGAGGTGCAGCAGAATGCTGGCTGCAGAGAACCAAGCGAAGCGATGACCCCAGAAACAGTGGGCCTTCTCCCGGGATGCTGGGGCTTAGGGTGTTGAGGCTTTTGGGCTTAGGGCTTTAGGAGTTTGGGGTGTGAAAGCCGGGGCTGCAAGAGATAGGGTGTTGGGGCTTTTGGGCTTAGGGCTTTAGGAGTCTGGGGTGTGAAAGCCGGGGCTCCAAGAGCTTAGGGTGTTGGGGCTTTTGGGCTTGGGGCTTTAGGAGTCTGGGGTGTGAAAGCCGGGGCTTGAAGAGCTTAGGGTGTTGGGGCTTTTGGGCATAGGGCTTTAGGAGTTTGGGGTTTGAAAGCTGGGGCTTGAAGGGCTTATGGCTTGGGGGCTCAGCTCAGCATCATTGTAATGTACTGCCCGTGTAAATACCCCGCAACCCGAACTCCTATGAAGCCTTCAGCAGTGGAGGAATACAGGAGCTCGCCTCGTACATGCTTATATCAGAATAATTCACAAAGCTCACATCAAGCAAGCACGAACCCGAAACCTGCCCCAACACTTTTATTCTTTTGGAGTATTCAATATATATATATATATATATGTATATATATATATGCCCTGGACGCCTCAAACCACCAGGTCCTTCCGGAACGCCAAAACCAAGCATCTGTAACTTGAGTTTCTTAGCATACCTTATATATAGAAATACATATTCCTATATATATATATATAGAGAGAGAGAGAGAGAGAGAAAGATGCATATAGTGAATACGCACGTACTCATATATATGTACATATATATATACATATTTATTTATCTGTATATATATAAAGAGAGAGAATACTTCAGAGCCCTAAACTCCAAAGTTCGAACCCTGAAACAAGAGGTCTTGTTGTCAACTGGTTTTATGTGTGTATATATGCCTCTATGCCTGCCACTGTATTTCTAAATTTGGTTTTGAAATATGTAAGAATGTTTTTGTGACTATATTGTTAAGCTTCAGTCTCCATCTATTCCTCTTTGTGCAAGACGTATGTCTCTTAAACTACTGTGGTTTAATATACATGCATATAGATCCCTCTCTCTATCCCTGTACCTTTATACAGATATATACACCCTTCGGATCCTACCTATGTATCTAGAACCCTACCTTTCTTCCCATTTGCCCAGTCATGTATGAATGTTTATATATGTATATATGTACATATATGTATAGCAACATAATATGACCATGTATCTGTTGGTCTAGTCCATCCATCCACTTCTCTATATCTACTCTAGGGCTACGTCCCCTGGACACCAATTACAAGCTCCTTAACCCAAGAGCCTCCTTTACATTAGGGCTTTTCTAAGATTTGGAAATCCTCAACCCAACGTGCCATGTACAGCTTGCTACACCTCCAAGCTTATGTATAAGTTAAAACCCATCCTGAGGTATGTTCTGCTATGTATTTTGTTTTATAAGCCCTAGGTTTGAGCCGGTGTATGGGTCTCTGAGGTCTCTATAGATGTATATACAAGATCTGAGATCTGTGCGAAGCCAGTTCATCTAAACCCAGAATATGTCGAAACCAAAACCTTTCACACGCCTCAGGTCTGTGGAGAAGAACGGCCGCAAGAATGCTCCTAAGGCTGAGCAGCAGGATCAGTGAACTCCCATGGATGCGAAGGGCTTTTCTCCGGGTACAAGTGTACACAGCACGTGTTTCGAAGACAACCGAAGCTTATAATTATTTGACTGCAAACCTGCGATGCTGCTGCCACCAACTTCCTCGACTATGCTCACGCACTGTCCGTGGTCGTGGGAATCACGTGCTGTGTGCCGGGGATGCCATGTGTCGTGTTGCTTGGCCAACGCGACGGGAATATTTGTAGGATAAGCTGCTTCCGTAATTCCGATGAACCTAGATGTGCACTGGTGCACGCCACAGGGGTTGTGGCAGCTTTCAGTCGACATGCTTCAACCTGCTGCCCAGAAAGAGGCAGCGGGATTTATAGGGTCGTGCAAGCTGTGACTCGCCGGTGAAAAGACAATCATGCATTCATTACAGAGTACGCAAGCGCATAACACGCAGATATATCCAAGCTTTGGGTTCGTGCTTCTGAGCAGCCAGGCTGCAATGCAGAGATGAAATCCTTCGTCCGGCAAGTAGGCAAGGGCGCCGCGACCTCAGATGTCAGCTGAATCGTTTGCTTCAGCTGTTCGAAACATTCGCTTGATCGCAAACGAACTTGTCCTGTGTGTTGTGAAGTCGCAGCTTTGCTCAAAGCTGCCGCCATGAATGCCAGTGCAGAGTACAGCGATGACTCTGCTTTGGAAGATCTCGTGGACTTGATCACATATGAATGCAAGATCACTGGCAAAAAGCGATGCCCTCCCCGAGCTCATGGTTCACTCACTGGAGCTCCAGCTTCCAAGACTGCGAAAGTGTCTGAATTCTCGCATTTAACAATGAGACAAGAAGGTATCCATGATTGTTTTTCCGCCCTCCGCAATGTGAGATTCAGCTTTGTATCTAAGGTCAAATGCGATCGCTCCGCTAGATGATGCTGCCTCTTCTATCTCAACTTGCAGCCCGAGCAGCCCGGAGCTGCACGCTGCGAGTGACGATGCCAAAGATGCCAGACCGCAGGATGCCCACGGTAGAACCCCCAAACCTGACTCCCTGGACGTGTTCATGTTTACTTTCCATGTTCGCCGCAGCCTTGCCATGTTTGCTGTTGTATCTGAGGTTTCAGTTCGTGATGACAGCAACTGGGCCGAGCTGGCAGCTGACTTCCTGCAAGCTCAAACACTAGAGCAAAAGGAGTACATTGTTTCTTGTCTACATGGTATTACCGCCAGCTACCTTACCATGAGAACAACACGGCCTACCGCTGGGACTGTGCTTCAGCACTGCAAGCAAAGAATCAACAGGTTCCTGCATTCGATTGGTACTGGGCTTTGTGTTTTCAAAATCGGATACACCAGCAACCCACTTATCCGTTTCCAATCATATGCGGTTGCGAACTTCTCAGCGATGGAGCTTCTTCATGTGACAGACACCAAAGGTGTCGCTGAAATGCTTGAGGCTGCATTGATCGATCACTTCAGAGCAGTCACAGGCTGCAGGAATGACAAGCCAGGTGGGGAAGGACCTGGCCATGTACAGGCTAGCCACTACTATGTTTACACAGTGGGAGCTCGAGCAGACCAAGCCAAAAGAATCGGTGGATAGTTCCTGACTATACCTGCTGTATTTTTATATACAAATCATAATGTCTATATGTACACATAAAAACCCTAAAGGCCTAGACATCTTAAATGCTTGTTTTCTACATTGTCCGAAGGAACTAATTTTCTACTGCACCCTTGGGCTGCTCGAGTTTTATGTGTGTTCGATTGGCTATATGTGCGGCCGGAGCATTCAGATACTCCTCCGTTCCGTTCAAGTTTCCAGGGGCGAAAACAATCGTGTGACTTGCAACTGCATGCCAGTGACTGCTATACTATCCTACCATCAGGAGCATTGGTGAAAGTGCACGCATCACGAGCATTCTATGTCCTCTGTGAGATTCATTCCACCCGTGCGCCCAGGTCACATGCAAGGAAGTCGTGCTCCACGCGAAGTCTTCAAGCTCAAAGGACCCCGGAGTCAAGGCCCTGGCAAGGCTGAGCTTGGGCCACACGGAGGAGGGAGTGCACCGAGTTTTTGCGAAGCAGGGCCTTAGCCTGCCTGTGAAGATTTCCTACGCCGACTTCGAAAAATGCCCGAAGATACCTTACATAAAACTGTCTGACTGGATACTGTATTTATCCTCGGCCTCGCGCTTGCACTTCCTAACTGGGGTGAAAGATCCTCTGCAACGACACGCACTTTGCAAAGAGTTCTGGGCGAGGTGGCGGCTAGGCCACCCAAATCATCCCATTTTCGCGAGCGGGCAGGATTTGTCACGCTGCGTGCCAATATTGCATCATGGGGATGAAGGCAGGACGTATCGCCGCTTGGCGATCATGGTGCTGAGCACGCACGGGGTCCTTGGCAAGGGGACCCATCACCACCATCCCCCCACAGGTGTTCCACCTGCTCAGGACGAAATGAGGATGAATTTCGTGGGCGCCACGATCCTGAGCCACTACATCTTCGCAGCCATGCCACATGGGCTCTACAAACAGGCTCCAGATGTTTTGGATCGGATGCTGGCCATCTACAGCGAGGACATCCGCAGCCTGAGCGAGGACGGAGTTACTACGACGAACGATGGCCACTTGTTCTTTTGGTGCATAGGAATCAAAGGCGACCTACCGTATTTGGCCAAGACAGGTCACATGGACCGCTCATTCGGGCGAGGCCCGAAGCAAAGTTCCAGCAAAAAGCCCTGCGCAGGCGTCTGTTGGAAATGCGACGCAGGACGAGAGGACCTTCCATTCCCATGCCCGTTCGAAGATTGTACACTTGACGCCACCTGGCGACAGACAGTTGGCCGCAACCCCGGATGGACGGTTCCCTCGCCATTGCTGGCCATACCGCATGATGCCACCGACCCCACTAGCTTTTTTGTTGAAGACTTGTGGCATTGTTGGCACTTGGGATGTGGAAAATCCTTTATTTCCTCCGTGATTGTTGTGGTTGTCACCACAATGAACGGGCCTTCCATTCCATACAAGCTCACGAAGCTCACAGCTGATTTCCGTGCCTACTGCAAAAGAAAGAAGATCTACTGCAGCATCTCCGCCATCACGCAGGATCTGCTGGCTTGGGACTCAACTGCGGCGATGCCGCAAGGCTCCTGGCACAAAGGAGCAGTGACAACCTGTTTGATGACCTGGATGCAAGATTTCCTTGCCCGAGACCCGGAGATGAAAGAGTCCGTCAACGTGCTCCTGCCTGTCATTGCCCCTTGCCTTGCTCACCCAGCCCATCGATCCTCCCATAAACCGAATTTAAACCAGGTAGGTAGTCCGACAACCTTCATTTCGTGCTGTTTGATAATTCGAACATGTTGTATCGATATGTTTGGGGGATGTTTATCTGCATGCATGAGCATCATAAAAATAAGCAGCGATTCTACCATTAAGGTTCCCACGCTCGAAATGGGCAACAGATTCATGGGCACCCTCTACAAGAAAGGCGTCTGGATTCGCAAGACCACGGCCAGAGCTGTGGCCGAAATGGGCTACGCCTTTCTGCAAGGGCACATGTTGCTGGCTCGCATGTGTTTCAACGTGGGCCTTCAAAGATTCATTATCCTGCCGAAGCAGCACATGATTTGCCACACGGTGTTCTGGATGTTCGACCAAGCCGACATCCCGCACTGTCAGTGGGTTCTTAACCCCTTAGTTTTTAGCGTTCAGATGCAAGAAGATTTCATAGGAAAGCCATCCAGGCTTTCCCGTCGGGTTTGCCCCAAGCTTGCCATGCATTCATTGCGCACGATCCAACGTGCACTTCTGAACATGGCATCAGAATTTGATGCAGCGGAACAGGCCAGCTAGGACCACGGTTTATGCTTCAATGCTCTTCATGGACACCCAAACCCTCAATGTCTAGCGAGTTCATCTCTGATACAGGCTGGCCGATTGTAATTCGTTCGAGTTTGAGCGGAGGCGACTTCGAGGCAGCAGAAAATCACAAAGTCAGGCGCATGTCGTTGAGAATTGCAGTTACAAGTGTGTCAAGCATCATTCAGCATCAGAGCCAAAGCCATGTCACTGCATAGGTGCTAAACCCTGAATCATGCTTCCCCACATTTCCCCGGCAATTCCTGCTTCCCCGAAATTTAGGCGGCAACAGGAGCCACAGGTTTAGGCATGTTTAGCATTGGAGAAAACCCAACCATGTTCCCGTGAGACGGCCCTTGCCATTCGGCAACGACTGTGGGTTAGCTGGAAGAAGCGCAAACGAGTGAAAGCCAACCGGTGCACTGAGCTGAACCTAAAACCGTTCATCCTGCGGGCCTGCGGGCCCTCACGTGGATCCTGTCTTGAGCCCGTACCAGCTAGACCCGAAAAAAATTCAGTCATGAAGTCCATGAATACCTCAGACGAAACACAGCTCCTGGAAGTGGTGAAGGTCTTCTCTAACATGTGATCTGCACCTGTAACCCTGAACATACAAAGAAGCGGCTCATGACACTTCAGCCACCTTAAAACAGAGTGTGTAGTTGGAGTCACAGGTAAGGTTCGGTCGTCTTGAAAGTTGTCTCGAAGTGTTCGTAGCCGCAGTAACGATCTCATGCTTTGCTGTCGGGCTGTGTTTTCGAAGAGGCGATACGTGAACATGCGCTATTCACACATGCCGGAACATGCTGCAAAGGCCACTGTCAGTCACTATCGCCGCTGCCACTGGGGAAATGCATGTCCTCTGCTGTGATGTGGAGTGGAGATTGGAGAACGGAGTGTACAAATCTCCTAACGTCGGGTCTAGGGTTATTTCAAAGAGTTCTCAAACTCAAGTCTCTCCAGCATCCAAGTCAAGTTGGCGCGAGGAAAATTTCGACAGGAAGGTGAGGCACTAGAGCACAAGAAAAGGCGTAAACCCTTAAACCCCTGAGCTCAGAGCCCTGGACGTCTGATCCCACATCTCTCATCTCACTCTGCGAAAACATTGAAAGCCCGAAACATCGTGGCGTTTGCTCGTCTGCAAGGCCTCAGAAGGCTGTTTTTGCGAAGGAAAGGACATCGAGCTAAACCCGGCATCCTGGCTCGTGATGGTTGCTCGACGCGCCGGGCGGGGCCAGGGTCCAAAGGCAGGTCTCTGCATAAGAAGTAAGAGTCATGATTTTTTCATGTACATAGGCCCCTTATGGCTGTGGCATATTTCAAGGGCCAGAATGCTAAGGCGTTCGTCTCCTGCAACGTGGCTAACTTGGCGATGAGGTTGAAGGTAGGGCTTGAGGCTATGGGCTGCCTGAGTAGGCTGAGACTGAAGTACTGCAGCCCCTACGATGCAGCACTTCTGGAACTCTTACAAAGACGTTCTGTGTGTGTGTGTGTGTGAGAGGTCTTCTTAGGAAAGAAACGGTTAAGCCATCAGTGTAGCAGAAGCCCCGCGACCGACGCAGCACTATCACGACAAGCTCTGTGACCAGAATGCAAACTGGGAAGCGAACATCCCCATGTCCGGATGGCAAAATTTTCTTGAGGCTAGTTGCATGGCAAAGGCAAACATCGGACACTGCCGCGCACAAGAAGCATAAGCGAGAAGAATATACTGTGTAATTGCTCGTGCTTCTTTCCACAACGGCATCTTTGGCAAGATGAGCAGAAAGCCTAGTGCTGCATCCGAATCCCCCAAGGCTTGAAACTTTCTTCCGTGCCCCTTGTGCCGTTCTGCGAAAGTGGTGGCAGTATTGTGCCACGCGCCTGCAACAAAGCAAGTTCAACGGCCAAACACACGTCCGGATCCAGACCGTTTTCCGGGCGTTTCGAAGACACCGAGAGGAGAACTTCTCCCTTAAACTTTGAAACTCTTAACCAGAAACCCTAAAGCCTAGAAGCCCTGATGAATGATCTCGGTCCCTTCATTAAGCGCGGATCTTCTCTCAACAGTTCATGGACATTCAGAGCTTACCTAGAGGTAAGGTTTAGGGTTTAGGGTTTCGGGGTAACTTCAATTCAACAACCTGCATTTCTGACTGAATTGCAAGACAAGAGGAGCGGTTGTGGTCGTAATTGTAGTTGTAATCTAAATCTCCTCCCAAGGAAACCCTGCGAGTATGCATGTACATGTACATATATATATATACACACACACATGAAAACTGTATGTATGTGTATATATATGTCGATGTCTATGTATATGTATGTGTATATAAATATACACGTCTTATATATGCGTACTATGACAAACCAATAGTAAACAACAGATACATAAAGAAAACTACATGAACATATAGGTATCATCGAGATATCTTTCCTGAACAGCATCGAAAGCTTAGTATCCTCCCAAACCCTAGAAGCGCCTGTAGAATGCAGTGCGATGCGTTACCGCATACGAAGACGGCCAGTGGTCTGGATCAGGAAGTCCCGGCTAACACCGACAAAGGACGGACCGGCGTGCTACTGTCACCCTTGGCCGGGCAACATCTGAAGCCTCGGAACAGGGTTTAGTAGCGCAGGGCTTCAAGGTTTTGGGCTTGTCGGGCTTTCGTATTTTCGGCGTTCACACTCGTATTTTAGGGTTTAGGGTTCAAGGCTTTGGGGCTTTGGGATTTGAGGGTTCAGGGTTTGAGGGGTCCGTGCGCTCCGGTCTACTTCCTTCGATTGGCAAGTTATGACCAGGACGCCGTATGACAGAAACCATGTGGCCAATAAAGCAGAACCGCATCGAAGAGTAACAAGTAGAGGCAGGGTTGGGAACGTCCAGGAACACTTACTCGTCCAGCATCCTACGGGAACCAAAGATTAACCTTTTGTACCACATAGGCAGTATAATCCCCCAAACATGTTAAAGGTTGAACTGAAGGTTAACCTTTGGCATTTATAGAGGGAATATGGGACCCCCAAAAGGTTAAAGGTTACCTACTCCCCACCAAGAACACGTCCGAGGCTGTAGCAACACGACGTGGCGCTCGACTTCTCCACGGTCTCCTGGCCAGAGCTAGCCAGAAACCCTACACCCTTAGGCCTTTGTTGGTTTCTTGTTAAAGAACTTTACCATGATAGGGATCTGTAGTAAAGCCATAGGCTTAAGGGTTCCTTTATAGTATAGAACTTAATTAAGCCCTTAGCAAGAGCCCAGATTCAGACTCCTGGGCCCTCACCGATGAGCTTTTATGCATGCGCATGATTCGTCACAGGTGTATGGCTGGGTCTGTCGCAGCAGTTCTGTCTTTTGCACTTGGGTCTGCCACGCTGTGCCTCGCTGAAGTCCGAGAACATGTCGAAACTCCTTGGCAAACTTGTTCAGATGTTGAGTCCGACACTCCTCTGAGTAGAATCCTCCAGTGATGTTCGTCGAAAGGCCTGGACTTGGAACCCAAGCTAAGGCGCATGATGCTGATGCTAGTGATGATGATGCCAAGATTTCTGCTCCGCGGCCTTCCTATGCTCGGTATGGCTAGTTGTTTCTTGTACTCCTGCTACTACTGCCTGGTACCACCTATTACTAGCGTTGGTGTGGTATTCTCGCGAAGAACGTGAATGGTCCGAACCCTGCCTCCTGCATTTACATACCACGGAAAACCCTGTCTGCGTCCCGGCTCAAACCCCTTCTTTGCATCAGGACTTGTGCAATCGCCTGAGTACATGGACGGAAGGTCAGCACTCGGCTCAAACCCCTAAACTGCAAAGGGCCTCAAAGTCCTTGAGCCCTCAACGTCGTGAAGCCGCTTCAAACCCCACCCTGAGCCTCACATTAAACACCCCCTAAACCCCCAAATCCCGGAACCCCTAACCCCTCACAACACCCCTGAACCCAAAACCTATACACCAAACCCAAAAATAGAACATCCGAAGGCCCCTAAACCATAACCTTTGTGCCTCAACAAAGCACAGCCGTCCGACCGGAAGCCAGGTGGCGGTTGCAGGTCGGTCAGCTCTTCCTTCCTGTGTGGCGCTTAGGGCTCGGAGGGTTTTTTGGAACTTTGGGTTTATGGGTTTCAGGGTTTGGGGGTTCCTAGACCCCCCCCAACTTCCATTTATTGTAGTCCCTAAGTACCTCTTAATGGGAAAGATTATAGAGGTAGTTGGGGGGGCTTGGGGGTTTAGCCTTTCGGGCATTAGGGCATCAGGTTTCATGGGCCTAAGGGCCTGATGGTTTACGGATTAGTTTGCGAGGATACCCAGTAACCTAAGAATAAAAAGGCCTCTCTTTTTGGTATTGGGTAACTTTATAAGGAACCTAGGACTACAAAAAGGGAATAAGGGTACTACTGGGCATCCTAGTTTGTGTATCGTCTTGGGCTTCCGGATCACCTTTGTGAGGGCTCCGTGTGGAGGGAGCAGAAGTTTCCTCACAAGCGGTCGGTATTCCTTTAGGCTCTGGGGCTACGCAGGGCTCTGGGGAAGAAAGATGCCACTCTACTCACAGAATAGGTTCTAGGGTTTAGGGTGTTTTGATTCTGCACACTCATAGAAGGACTTCTGGCTTGTGGAAATGCCAGCCTTTTTGCCTCAAGCGTGCTAAACCTGCATGGCTGCATACAAGTCAGGCACCAGAAAGGCCTCTTTATGCGAGCACGAACTTGGCTACTGCTCTTGGTCATTTCTATTTGTGCTACTGTTCGTGGCATATGAGCAAAGGTATTAAATCATCGTTTGTTTTCTCCAGGTTTTAGAGTCTGCTGTGCTGGAGGGGCTCTATGTGTGTCGCTGCTCTGGAGCCTTTTTGTTCAACAACCCTTGCGACTCACTAATGCACCGAAATGATGCACTCACACTATCGACAAGCAAACTCACAACTCATCTCCCCAACGCAGCACCCATTAGCAGTATTCAGTATATGTTCACGATACTGAGTTCACAAAAAAAAAAGACTGCTGAGAATGGAAGTCAGCGAGAACAGGCAGCACAGAAGCCTGAGTAACCCGTAAACCGAACCCCAGGAACCGCACCACCACCGCAACGTCGTCAAATTACTTCTCTATGTTTCCCGCCCCTGAACCCTGAACCTGAACCCTATAAACCCTATATCCTAAACCCGTAAACCAATATGCTCCCTGTTCCCAAGCCCGTGGACGGCCGGCTTCGCCTCTTGAAGTTCTTGATGAAGTCTCTGGAATATTCGACGGCCTTGGAGTTCTTTTGTAGTGAGGTTTGGGGTCGGGTGGGTAGAGGTTGTCGGTTTAAGGTTGGAGTTCTTTTGAGGGTTGAGGCTGGTTTGGGGTCTGGTAGGGTAGAGGATTCCGGTTAGGCCTGGACAGGTTCCGAAAATTGCGGCTTTAACTTTTTTGACTAGCGGGTTCCTCTCCGCAAGGTCATAAGTTGCCATTCGATACAGTGCATAGTGTATAGTTTGTAGTATAGGCAGCATAGTCTAGTACAAACGGGATTCAGGGCCGCTCAGCAACACATCTCAGCGGATAGCTAGGGTCCAGGACTTCATGTTCCGCTTTTCCGTCTTTCATGCATATTAAGGGCAAGGCTCATAGATGCACCACACAGAAGGTGTGGGAAGCAACCCATGCAGTCCAAACAAGTACCCAAGGAATTATGGCCGAACCTTGCGGGTAAACGCCCACGCCACCTGGCACGTACTGATGTGCGGGCCCAGTGGCTTTTGTGTGAGTGGTGTAGCACTGGGACAGAATCGAACAAAACGCGTCGACATTGATCCTCCGCAGGCGTATATCAGAGTCATACCGAAAACTACCATAATCAGCACCGTCGTCATCATCGCAAAGTAAGTCAACCCCGAAACTCTTATTAAAGCTCATCCTCTTCATCGTCATCACCATTACCATCACCTCCAAAACCATAACACAACTAGTTATGACGATTGGAGGTCTCGATCGGTTGAAATTCAAGACCAAGCCCAAACCGGAACATGCAAAAACGATGGCGCGACTCACGGACGGGCGAGGGCTCAGGGCTTCAGGTGTTTAACGTGTAGGTATATGTAGTAGGTTTTTGGGGCTTGTGTGACGTGGGATCTGCAGGGCTGCTGTGGAATACTTAAGTACTTTCACTGATGGACGTCTCCAAGGGTCATTTGTCTGTCGGCATATGGTCTACTTGATCATTCTTGTTGTTTGTTGTCTTGGGTTTGGGGCTTAAGGCCTAGGGCGACAGTAGACCCCGAACGGGTGGGGAGACATGAGTTGAGGCACAGAGGTCAGAAGTATCCTTGAAAGGCCTCGTTTTGGCTCTGACATCACACTCGCCAATCCGGGCGTTGGCATGAAAGACCCTAACAGGGAAATTCGAAGCGCAAGGCGCAAGTATGTCTGATTGACTGACTCGTTTACTAACTTTTGTATGAACACTTGGATTTTACATAGTATCACGAGCCCGTAAGTGCGCAATTTCGTGCAAAGGTACGTAAGTTTTCGCCGCCAAAACATACCTAAGCCCATCACAGAGTCTCAGCTTCCACAGGATGTAGGGTGTAGGGTTCTGTGTGTAAGTACACACAGACACATATGGGTAGTTGTCAAAATTATGGTCCCTGTTTCGGTCCTTAATATCATACGGCACCTATTAATTATTTAGGGTACCCAAAAAGGGACCATAATTTTGACAACTACCCATATATCACAGAGTCGAATTTCGACGACCGTCTTATGCTCGGACTCTGCAGCTCCAAGCCGGAAAGCCGGCCTTCAAAACCCAGCAAGGCCCCAAAAGCCCTCTAAGCAAAGGGAACATGGGAGTTTCCGAAAATTAGGGGAACCTTAGGGTTCCTTTAAGGGTGGGTATAGGATAGGGCTTAGAGTTTCCACCCTTATTTGGGGTCCTTGTAATTAATAAGGGTCCTACTATTTAGGGTACTATATTAGGGTAACCTATTTTCGGAAACCCTCACAAGAAGCCTTACGGCTAAACCGCAAACCCTCGTAGTACGCCTATCGACCCTCAGCGGAGCAATAATGCCATAACGCCCTGAAGCCCCAAACCCTATATAAGTCCCTAGGTCCTAGGTAGGTTACTGGCCACCAAGCGGCACAGTCAATCGGGAGACGTCCTCTGCCACCTCGCTGGTCTGCTGCAACACAGTAACGATACAATCTGAGAGTCTAGGGTTTTTTCCCTCCTCCCTAGCAAGGACGAAGCCCGCATTGCAGGGAGTCTTGGGGTGGTGAACAGTCTAGGGTTTAGGGCTTAGGCTTTAGGCTGCAGCCTAGTGGTTGAGGGTTTAGTCGTGCGAAAACTGAGGTGGGGATCACAGATGAGAACTGCCCAATCCTAGCTGGTTCCAGAACTACCCTTAACCCTTTTTACTTGCACCCTAAACTCAAAGCCT
This sequence comes from Symbiodinium sp. CCMP2592, assembly GCA_905221615.1. Classification (NCBI taxonomy): domain Eukaryota; class Dinophyceae; order Suessiales; family Symbiodiniaceae; genus Symbiodinium; species Symbiodinium sp. CCMP2592. The sequence goes on along the minus strand of CAJNDT010000835.1, from coordinate 1,165,201 downwards.
TAAACCCTCAACCCGTGAATCCTAAACCCCAGAATCCCTAAAACCCTAAACCCCTAGATAATTTTTGCAGCCGAGGAACCAAATCTCCCTGATACGCCCAGGACGCCCAGAGGCAAATCTCGGCGATCCACGTTTCATCCGTCACCTCTTACTTGAAGGTTCATGGGTAGTTATAAGTAGGGTGCCTTTAAGGGGATCTATAAGGTTATAGGGTTTAACGATAAGGGTTTAGGGTAGTTACAAGTAGGGTTATAAGTAGGGGAACTATACTTATAACCCATATGAGGAGACTTATAACCCCACTTATACGCCATCCCCAATCTTGGGCGCCAACCCCGCGTTGGGGCTTGAAGGTTTAGTTGACTCTGTTTAGGGTTATAATAAGGATCCTACTATTCAGGGTACTATATTAGAGTCCCCTATTTTCGGAAACTCCCACATCCTGTTTGCCCTAATGCAGGAATCTTACGGCCTCCTGGTGCTTTTCCTCTTCGTTCCTGTCAGCGTAGAAGTAGTTCAGGGATCCGTTCAGCCTTGGATGCGCATGAGCTACACGGCTGGGTTCATGTCACGCCATCTTGATCCTAAACCCTAAACCGTGTATTACGGTTGTCACTGCAAGGAAATGTACTGCAAGATGGAGCCAGGCAGCTTCAGGTAAGCCGCAGTTGCCTGGCAGAGTGGAACGGTTTAGGGATTTGGTGGGTTCAGGGTTTAGTTCGATTCAGCTTCAATTCTATTTCATAGTTCCCTAAACCCTAAACCCTAAATTCATGGGCTTGGTTGTGGAATCAGCAATACGCAGCTCTGCAGGGTTTCCGAGCCATGTAACATCAAGTTCCAAGTTCGGCTTTCCTCGGCCCACAAGCCTAAACCCTTAATCTTAGCCCTAGGGTTTAGGGTTTAGGGCCTATCCCATCTTCATATTTGAAGTAGTGAAGCTTGTACTGAAAGCCTCGCGGCATTAGATGCTGCACATGTCGACCCTGTCAGACAAGGTGAAGAAGGCTCCGAGTGGCTTCTTGTTAAAATAAGTTCAAACCCTGACAATATTTTCATGGTGAAACAACTTCAACCCCTACCAAAATCGATTCCACTGCAAATTCCTTTAGCGCTTAGCCAACTTGATGGTTGCGACGCGGTAGCGAAGACACATGAAAACTGTAAGAAAGCTTCACCACTCTCTCGGCCGTCGTTTGCCGAGAAGTTGGGGAAACCAGGGTTTCACCTAGGCTTCTTCGGTACAACGGCCGCCTACATGTGGACATCGGCTCGGCTGCTGTGACAAGACTCATGGAGGAAGACCTTAAGAAGGGGTCTTCAAAAGTTTTCAATCCATCTAGTAAGCTGCAAAAGGATATACTTTCCGAAGTCTTTAGCCGAACGCAGGGAAATCAGCGAGATTCAAGACCAATCCGTGCTTGCAATGTAGCCTTCGCCTTAGAATACAGGGCCTAATATAGGGGCCAAAACCCAAATTCCGACACCCATATGCGGGTTTCCGAAAATTAGGGGTACCTTATCTGGGGGTCCTTATAATAAGGATCCTACTATTTAGGGTACTATACTAAGGTCCCCTATTTTCGGAAACTCCCATATTGATCTCCAGTGCCAGCACCACCAGAGGAGACTGCTCGAACCTAAACTTTTGGCAAGCTCCAACCAGCACTACTTCTAAACCACATGGGTGGTTGTCAAAATTATGGTCCCTTTTTGGGTACCCTAAATATTAGGTGCCGTACTATCTTAGGGACCCACAAAGGGACCCTATTTTCGAAAACCACCCCAAATATTAAACCCTGCGCACGACGTATCCTAGAACTTTGGAACACTCTCAACAACTCCCTCCCTCCATTCCTCGTCGCTCTTCTCACCTTAATACGTACTATATAACTCTCTACCGGTCTGTTGATCGACCTACCTATCCATCTATCTACCTATTACTGTCTAGCCGAGTATCTAATCCATCTATCCATCATCTGTCTGTCTATCATCAGCCTGTCCATCTATCAACCTATCCACGTGTCCAGCTGTCTAATTATTGGCTATCTAGCTGCCCAAACTAACCATCCGTTCACCTATCGGCCAATCTATCTATCTATCGGTTCATCTGGCTAACCAACCCAGTAGTAGCTATTTATCGCTCTACCTTGGTATCTGGCTATCTAAAAACCTAACAAACAAACTAGCTAACCAGCTAGCTAGCTAGCTCGCTAACTACCCAACGAACTCCGTTATGAAGTAACTAACCGACCAACTAGCCGACTAAACTAAGTATCCCGGTAACGGCAACCTACTATCCATCGATAAGCTGTCTATCTACCTGTCTATCTATTCTATCTAACAGGTCAATCTAACTTACTACGGATCCACCGACCTCCATCTCTATCCGCCTATCTGTCTGCCAGGCTGCTGTATCTCTGGTCAGTCTGGTCTTTTGTGTATACACAAGTCAATACTAGATGTATGTATGTTTGGCTGCCTCTCTCTGTTTCCAGCCCGAATCAAGACTTCGCCTAAACACTATGAAGGGTACATAGGGCACTGCCAAACAGTAAGCTCATGAAACTCAACGACCTACCCTAAAGCCCCTGCGCCTTGCTTCCGCCCAGGAAGATAAAATCCCCACTGGCCGCCGCGACATCTTCCATCGCTCCGGTAGCTAAGTTATGCATTGTCTGCATGACCTGGCGAAGGCCAGGCTTCCCCATTAAACGCCATTTAGGGTGTAGGCTCGAAAGGGCTTTATGACTGCTAATAAGGGGCAATTAAGGCGAAGTGGCAGATGCATGACTTGCCCGAGAAACAAAGAGCCGAAGTTGAGTCTTGAGGGTTTTTGAAGCCTAAGCCAAGCCCTATTCAACTAAACAACTTAAGGTAGGGGTACAGTAAACTATACCCAAATGGTCCATATACACTACTATTATGGAATTAGGCCCATCCCGATTATGGCTTGGGGACCTAATTCCATCATAGTAGTGTATATGGACCCTCTAGGATAATTATGACAAGGAGCTCCCAGAAGCCTCTTCTAACTCTCAGACCTCTCCTACGTTCTCGGCGAGCTTCTCCGGGGGAAGATCATGGATCCGGGCTTGCGCTTCCCCAGTTGGGAGCTTCCGAAAATCAGGGGTGCCGGGGTACCTTATTTGGGGTCCTTAAAAATAATAAGGATCCCAGTATTTAGGATACTATATTAATTATACTGTATTAATACCGTCCCACATTTTCGGAAACTCCAATTTTGGAGCTGCGGGGCTCTGCCAAAGAAATCACAGCAGGGTTTATAAGCATGACTATCAGTAAGAACATTGCTAAAAGGATTCCTGATTATGCTTGCTTTTACTACTTCATCATCTAGAACAGATTCCAATAATCAGAATAGGGATCCTGTCCAGACTTTTATGTTTCGGTGCCTTAACAAGTAGAACATGCCTGAGGAGTCTACAATTCATTTTCAGCACTATACCTGTCTGTTCAGGTCTTCGGAAGCATATAGTTGCTTGAGGTTTGGAGCTTCGTCTACCCTAAACCCTAAACCGTGAATGGCAGCTGGCTGTGGGATTTTGGACTTGGGGTTGCGGTTAAGGCGAGTTGACTACGGAACCTTAATATGCAAGTCTGCATTCATGAATTTTGAAAAATGTGCTCGCATTTTGAGGTTGAGGGATTGCTAGGGTTCTTCGCGGGGGATGAGGCGAAGGCTTCTCGGGCAAAGCCACCTCATTTTTGAGACTTATAGGCGTGTAGTGGACATGTAGATGAAATGAGCATCAAAAAGGTATGTCTTCAGCTAGTCTCGCAGATGTGTATGGGCCGCGGACAACTCAAGTATTGTGCAGAGCCTCAACAGCAACAAACTGCTGGGTACTCGAGAAGTTTGGATGTGACAAAGAGAACCCAATTGAGTTCACGCATTGGGGCTACAACGCCTGTGGAAGTAGCACGAACAAAGAACGAACTGCGCTACAACGCTGGGTACGGGCACCCATAGTTAAAAGGCAAAGCTGGAATGTGTTCACGCTTCCCCGACCTCTTGGCTCTAGCCTTCTGGGTCCGGGTATTCGTTAAGCAGAACTGAGCACCTGCACGTCCTCTGTGGGAAGAAGGTTGTCCAAGTAGCCTCATGCTCACGTTCCGAGCACGTCGGAAACGGAACGAAAGTATCGGACGGAAGCAAAGGGCAGTTTCGGGGCTTACCTCACCGAAAGTGAAGCTTAGGACTCCTACATAATAGGAAGATTGACACTTGGTACTCCTACAGTCAGCAGCGACAACAACAGAAGCTTCTGCTGGCGGCCAGGTGTATGGTCAGCTGTCATACTGCATTGTCTGTAACAAGGGCGTGGGGGTTTCGGACAAAAGGGGTCTGGGCTCTGGCGCATGCCTCATGCAAGGCGAATGCTGCTCCGCCTATAGTAGAGTTTCGACACACACACACTCGCACAAGGCAGGCATGGCTTCAAACACTAAGTCCGCTGAGCTAGTAGAGTTTAGGGTTTGGGGCTGAGGGCTTAGAGCAACTCCGAAGCAAGAGCCAAGCTCAAGGTCAAAGCCCATGCTACTTGAGGCTCTTATGCTGTCTGAATTTATAGATCCGTTACAGAAGCCGTAAGGGAACCCTCATAACCAAACAAGTGTATCGACATGCTTACCTCAAGTGGGAGACAACCCCCAACACGACTTCGTAATTTTGACAAAGCGGCTTAGCTTCAGCATGGCATCGTTTCGCCTGGCAAAGTCCAGCTCGCCCTTGAGGCTGTTGGAGAGCCTTGTACTTTTTGAAACAGGGCCCGGGCGTCTCGTACAAACGGGTCTGGGAAATCATAAGCATGTACTCCTTCAGCCTAGCCGCTGTGCAAGCACGCCCAACGTTACCCTATTCCAGTGATTAGCGCCCCTTGGATCATGCGTAACATACCTTCTTCGTCACACGCACCATGGCAAAAAAACACGGCAGAACGACACTTGTAGGCTCTTGAAGCTTCAGGTGAACCCCGACCCCATATAGAAGCCCCAAACCCGAAACGCCCAAGATCTTCATACCTTCCCCTAAGGCTCCATGTATCCATATAGTATATACTTAGGCCTTAAAGTACCTATATAGGGACTACTTTGGGGCTTGAGTATCTACTACAAAAGTACATGGAGCCTTTGGGTTCGCCAAGCTTGAGAGGGCAGCGTGGGAGCTGCTCCAAGCCGAAAGGGACTCGGGACTGCAATAACAATTTAAATCTTTTTGTTTATGATTTTTCCCTAAAAGAATAGCTTTTAAGGCTTCAGGGTTTTAGTATGTAGTAGTAGGTTTTTAGGTCTTTTTGATCATTAGGGTTTAGGCTTTTAAGGCTTTAGGGTGTTAGTAGGATTCAAGTCTTCGTGATAATTTTGTCCTTCCTACTTCTCGATTTGTGCGTGTCATCCTTGCGCAGGGGCCATGCTAAGCTGCATCGTTCCACTTTTTGGGATGATCCCACTTGCTTTTTGATAACTAGGGTTTAGGCTTTGAAGGCTTTGGGGTTTTAGCGTTGTGGGATTTAGGGCTTAGGGCGTTAACGCTGAGAGTTCAGGAGATGTTTCACATCTGCGCTTTGCGCGTGTAGTATATCTGAGGCCTCCTACACTTACACGGGCTTCGATTTGGCAATTATCTGTAACTGCTTCCGGCGTGCCACAGGGGCCCTCACAACCGACTCTGATGACCCTCGTTTTATATGACAGGGTGCCGAATCCATCCTCTTGGATTAAGCCCCCCCCATGCCACACTAATTTGCCGTCTCCACGAATACATCCTTCAATATCCAGTCCATTTCTACTGGTTGCATTCCTCAAGTGCTCCTAGTCTTAGTCGAACTAACCTCGTCATTTTGGAGTCTGCAGACCTTGCCGTCCGAAGCAACACGATCTCAACATCCCAAGACTTATGCCTTGCGCAGGCAGGCCCCTCCCTCCATTACAAAGTCTGGCTCTCAAAACCATATGCTTTGGATCCCAGGTAAGCCCTAAGTCTGAAACCCGGCCCTTAGAAAGGAGTGGCAAGGCCCTAAACCCTAAACCGACAGCCCAAAACCATGTGATCCCCTCCCTGCTCTAGACTCTAAACCAGATGTTTTGGATCCTGAATAAGCCCAAAACCCTATGATCCCACGCGTGCTGAAGATCATCTCATTAGGCTTCCCTCCCTGCTCTACACTCGAAACGCCCAAGTCCTTCTAGTTAAAACGGCAAGGGAGAGACCGAGAGGGGATGTGATTCTACAATCAGAAGAAAATGTAGACAACTGTACGAGTATACATAAGAATATGACGATCAACACCGAACAAAGAAACCTAATACTGTATAATGCCTCATAATGTATATATATATATATATATATATATATATATATATATATAATACACACACCTGTATATACATATACATACAGGTGAAGGCAAAGACTGTGGGCTCGCACCCCTCGGCCGTGCTTGTCTGGGTGGTACTGGGCATTTCTGCACCCGAAGCGCTCCCGAAAACATGTGTTTGACCTTCGGGGGCCCTCCAGCGCCGGCTTACTGAACAATTTTCGGTAAGGCTGTTTAGGGTTTACATAGGGTTCTCGATTGTCTTACTCAGCCGTTAAAGATGGCATTCAAAACCGAGCGGAGCAGCAGGTCCAGCAGGGGAACCCGAAGGTGCGCTGATCGCGCCTGCGATATGCGAGAATCTCTTCCCCAACGGTTCTTAAAACCGACTGACTGTTAGGGTTTAGGGTTAGGTTTAGGGTTTAGAGGTTTTTTCTATCTCTGCACCGGCTGAGGTTCGGTAGTGCTCCGCATCTGAGCCTGACCCGATCATCATCATGACACGCTGTTGGTCCGAGTTACTATCGAACGCAACTGGCGCATTCCCTTCATCATCCAAGATGATTGTATAGTCTTCGGTGAGTGCTGAATGTTCTCAACGCTTGTGGGCTCCCTACACAGATGTTCATGCGTGTGAAAAGCCTAACAGACCGAAAGACACTTTCTGCCTGATCTGGGAGCGAAAATGGGACCCTAATCGAGTACCGTGAATAGTAGGACCCTTACTATAAGGACCCCCAAAGGGAACCCTACTCTTCGGAAACTCCCATAGTTCACGACCATCCCATGTCTTGTAGAATGCGCTTCTTGCCTAGAATCCTTCATGTTCTCCCTGCTGCATGGCTAAACCCCAAGTTAAGCTGGCACAGCTTATTTCAACATAACACATAAGTCAACATATAAACATACATACATGTATGTATATATATATACATATATGTGTGTGTGTGTATATACAGCAGAAATGACAAGACCAACCCAAAACTAGCAGGTCAAACTCATCTCTCGGAGTCCGAGACGGGAACTTCAAACCCACTAAACTAAACCCTGAAACAGGTCCCCAAGGGCCCTGTTGTGGAGTCCTTAGAGGGTGGTTGGGGGGTCTAGGTAAGATTTTTGGCACTATGGTCGGTTTAGGGCATTCTGGCAGTTGAATGTGAGGCCAGATAACCGCAAACCCGCACAACATCGGAGCTGGGCCCAAGCTCAAATGTGCAAGACTTGCTGAGTGGCTACCTCACACCCTGTCTTTGCCTGCTGCCGCAGGTGGTACTGGTGTTGCAAGAACCTCGTAATCTTCTGGCTCAACTCCTGGATCAAGCCAACATGCCGAAGAAGCAGAAAGGCTCTCGCTTTCGGGGATGGTTTCGGGGCATATCCGACTGTCGCAATGGAGGGTTTGAAAGCCTGCGAAGCTTTTCCCGAAGAACTCGATTGTTTTCGGCCTGAACCAAGTGGTGGACGTCCAGAACGGCTGCCTTTAAAACCCAAACGCTGTGAAAACTGAGAAGGAGGACAACCCATTAACAAAGGAACAAACAAACAGCAACAGCACAAACATCCGCACAAACAACAGTGCCAGCAGCAAACAGCGCCGCAAACACAGTGTCAACAATACTACGAGACAACTCATCATCATCCTCGCCAGCATGTACCGCCAACCTCGGCATTGTGATGATCATCGACAGCATTGTCATCATCACGGACTCCGATGCTGTCCTTAGTACCCTTGACCTGTCATCCCGCATTTGACGAACAGTGGGAGGCTGGGGCTGGGGATCAGGTTGCCGGGATGGTCCCGGTCCTGGTCAATGTCGTTGTGCGCCAGGTAGGAACGAAGGAGCCGGAATTCCGAGTTCCTTGGTACTGGGTAGTGCGCTGTCGCAATACAATCACTCCCAGCTGTTTCTTCGTGGCATGTTTCGACTTCGGGGATAGAGGATCCCAGTACTTCAAGACGCCTCCCCAGTGGCTCCTATAGTCTCCATTGTAGTGGCTTTTTTGGTTTAACCAAATATATATAATAAGGATCCTATAAGGTAACCCAAAACGATCTACAATGGAGACTGCAGGCTTTTCCTGCTGACGAAGGGCAAGAGCTATAAGCCAGAAGACTCAGCAACGTTCCTACGACCCTGCTTCTTCAAGCAGCACTCCAAACTCTCCACACCAAAGGCCGCAGGACGCCAGCCTGGGCCCTATACACGGATATTCCTTCGGTTTGGGATTGGGGTTTAGCATTATTGATATCATACGGACCTACATTAAAGCCTTCGATCTCTCGGACGATCTAGACAAGGTGCTCGTCCTCCTTTATCTTATTCAGCGCGCCGGACAAAGTGGTAATTGAGCTGATCAGCGTGGCCTGAGCTTGAATGAACCACAGAAAGTAGGGCTTAGGCGGTTCATCCTTTGCGGTTCTGCTTTGCAGTGACCAAAGGCTGCGGCTACATTCTGATATCGTCCGGGGTTGAAAAGCTAATTACTAATATAATTATAGGGTTTGGCAATATGCAGCTGTAGAGCCAGAAACTTTCAACCGCCCCCCCCCCCTCCAAGAACATAGATTGCACAAAAGCATTGATGCAGATTTGGGAAGGGAACTGTTCAGAGCGACTACTTAGTTGCTGAGTTCATAAGCCCCCCCCCAAAGTGTACACGTTTAGTTTTATAGTGGGTAATGTTATCCCAAAACGTGTAAAGCGTATCTACTCAGCTACTATATTACCCTAAACCCTAAAAGCAATATAAGACTGCCTGACTACGTCGGTCTTCCGAGGCCAGAGTATACTACGCGCGTACATGGTCCTGTAGAGAACCCTGCTGAACTTCGGGTTAACCTACGGGTCCGAAGGACCCAATAATTAGGTACTCAGATTTCGGATAGTGATTATGTAGATTATATGATTGTTAGGTATACTTGGACCCTTAGGGTTATCTTCGCTTGTCTCAGCCCAAACTCTCGTACTCGAAACCCTAAAGCGAGCAGACATGGCGCGTTCTCGTGCTAAATTTGTGGACCGCAAACATAAATTCCTAAATCCCAAATCCTAAGCCTAATTCCTGCGCCCCAAATCCCAAACCCCATCGTGCCATTCTATGGACCCTACTGCCGAAGACCTAAATCCAAGAGCTCTCGCCTTCTGCACAGGAAGGAGTAGTGCGCAGTAGCTTCCCCAGTCATCATTCATTATCCGAATTTAGATAGTATAACTTGACTGCGGCTCCAACCACATGGGAAGTTCTCTAAGTAAGAGTCCCCTTTTGCTTCCCCAAAATAGTACGGCACCCGTGTTAAACTGACCCTTGCAAGAGACCCTAATTTAGAGAACTTCCTACATGTCCTTCCTACATGTCAGGAGGAAAACTGGGCCTAAAACCGCAATTGTCAAACGCGCCTGTACACCCTCAAGCCTCAAAGCGGAAAGCGCACCCCTTCTACGTTGAAGCACCTGCCAGAATCCACACGAAGCTTTGCAGGGCGTTGCAAAATGTAATGCCCAGCCTGAACCTTCAACGGGATTCATCAACCGCGTGTCGATTACAAAGGGGTTCTGTCTTGGTCTGACGTGTTGTTGGGGGTCTTGGGTTCAAAATTTGAGGGTTTAGGGCTTGCGGATGCAGGGTCTGAGGCTTCTGTTCCAAGGCCCTGAATCCAACACAAATCACAAAAATGACACACTAAATCCAAAAGCCCGCTCACCTTGTGAGAAAGTAGAGGAAAAGAAAGCTACGGTTAAACCGCACCGCAGGTATACGAGGCTACTGTGCAAATGCGGCGCAAAACCCGGCACCCCTTGTTTTCGGAAACTCCCACTTTGGAAGAGTTGCGTAGGTCATCAGAGACCGGAATGCCACGAGAACCTTGGCAGAGCAGCCACGCAGGCGCTATCCTTCCTTCTCTGCTGCAAAGTTTCGGAGTGCATGAGTGTTGGTTAAGAAACCTTGGGCCTCTTTTTGAGGTTCCTTTAAAGGGGGTCGATAAGGGTTACTATAAGGGATCTATAAGGGTACGATTGTTATAGTGTAGGAACCTGATTAAGAAACCTTGGGCTTTTATCAGGGTTCCTTCTATGAGTCCTTCTATTTGGGGGGTGATAGGCCCGGAGTTTCTTGATCAGGTTCCTACATTAAACCCAAAGGCCTAGACCCTAATAACCCCTCCAGATCTCTAGCTCGCGACATCCAAACCCGTTTGCAACCGTTGCACCCTTGAACTTACCTTGGGTTTGTAGGGAATGGAAGAATGGTAGAAATAGTGATTGTAATTGTACCCCATGCCTCCATTCCCTACTAACTAAACCCTGAACCCTAACCCCTAAATCCCTAAACCCCATTCCTCCATTCCCTACTAACCAAAGGTAAGTGAAGTCCTGCGGACTGCCCCCCGCGTTTCGGCAACCTCAAAGCCCTCGAATACCAGGCTTCACCACTCATAGGGGCCCTCACCGAGGGGGTTGGGGGAGGGGGGTAGGGGACGATACTTCCTTAAATGAGCGTTATGAAGTCCTGATTTTAGGTATTAAGGCCCCTACCCCCTCCCCCTACCCCCCTAAGGGTCCCTGTGATTCACCGATTCAACCAACTTGAGGGGCAAGATGACATGGTAGATAGTAGAGTCCCATTTCTGCCGTCTCTCCACCAAGAACCCTATCCCAGACCCTAAACACGATCACAAGCTCCACGAAGCAATAAAGCAACCCTAAACCATAAATCACAAAGCCGTGAACCCTTAAGCGAAAAAGACCAAGCCCTACACCGTCAACAAAAGACATGCCAGGGGGCCGAAAATGCGACCTCGATCGAATTCGCGGCCAAATTGTTGCTCAAACCTGGCCAGGTGAAGTCAAATGTTTCAAGCAATGCCAGAGAAATGCCGAGTGCCAGCCAAAGCAAATATCTAAACTCTAAAGCTGTAAGTCTTGTCATTCACTGCAGCCAAGCAACCTACACCCAGCATCGCCCAGGACCAGTTGAGGCTGGTGAGATATTTGTCGAGATCCTGAGTCCCCTAAACCCTAAACCCTAAAGCCTGTGGATGCCCAGGTTGTGCTTACGTTGGAATTTCAGAGTTTAGAGTTCAAGGTAAATCCTCTTGTAGCCGAAGACGAGAGCGGATAGAATGAGATAATATCTGTTTTTGGAGTTCTAGACACTTTTTTCGGGTGGGGGCGTCCGTAAAACGTTGCGGATTTATGCAGGCCTGGGTCATCATCCCTCATTCGAGACTCTCATACCGCCTCCCGCAAAAAAAACACGGTCGGGATGCCTCCCATTCTCCCTAAACCCTTACCCAAGCCATGTAGAACCCTAAACCCTCTAGAACCCCAAACCCTATAGAACCTATAGAACCTTCAACCATATCAAACCTGTAGAACCCTAAAACCCTAACCCTATATAACCCCAAAGCCCAAAACCTAACCCTACCGAATCCCAAACCCTATAGAACCCTATAGACCCCTAAACCCTACAAAACCCTAAACCCTAGCCTAAGCCCCATAGAACCCTGGCCTAAACCTCCCAAAACACTAAACCCTAGCCTAAACCCCATAAAACCCCAAACTCTAGCCTAAACCCCGTTTTTACAGTGGCAAGGCTCAGGAGCTGCCTTTTAGGGGCTCCCACGCTTCAGTCACTGGCAGGCTCCGGGCTGGGGGCTTCAGGGTTATAGGGTTTCAGGGTTTCGGCGCTCACACTCGGACAATCCAGGCGAGGCATGTGTTTCGGAGTCTGACAAAGTGAAACGATCTAAAGGGGGGTATATGGTATATAGGGTTTAGGGTCTAGGCTTTAGGCTTTAGGTATATGGTATATAGGGTGCAAGGCTTGGGGTTTACGATTTGGGGTATAGGGTTTAGCATATACCACGGTCTAGCCTTTCGAGGTTTTACCGGGACTGTCGAAACTTCCCCTGTTTGAAGGTGCTTTGTGGGAAAATTTGTGGTCTCATGCCTTCTGGCGCAATGCCCCGCAGGACATGGAGTTTGACGGCTAGGTTTAGGGTGTAGTGGTTTAGGGCTTTCTGGGTTTACGGTTTACGGGTTGATGGCGTTTTGGGTTTAGGGTGGAGGGGTTTGGGGTTTTTGGAGTTTGGGGGTTTAGGATGTAGTTGAGATTTAGGTAACCATGGGCTCCGAGGCCGACCGTGATAAGCTTTAGGAAACTTAAGGGTGTTCTTTCCGCGGTCCAAGCCTTGCTTCAGCGAAGTGCCCCTGAAATCAAGGCCCAGTGGCTTTTACGTATTTCGGGTTATCGGTACCTTTTCCCAAACTGATGGGCTTAGCTGCTTTAGGGCAGTTTTGGGTTGCTTCAAGTTTTGAGAAATATTGCGCCTAATCGCCAATACATCGACGAGCTGCTGGTGCGTTCCAAAGACCTGCGTTCTCCACCCAGTTGGGGTTGGGATGCTCCAGCAGGGCGATGCCGTACCAGCAGCAAGCCTTTGTTTGCCAAACTGACCATGGGCGCTGGCTTTTAGAGACAAAAGAACTTAGGTAATGTACTGCAGGGGCGTTAATACTGTGGGGGCCTTAATAATTAGAATAGGGTTTTGGGGGTATCCTGATTATATTTGTAATAGAATCGACCTCAAAACCCTATTTTACATTATTACGGCCCCTTGTGGTGCTTAGCTGCGGCTGCAGGGAAGAGGAGGAGTTTGAGAGAGAATACCTTATGCCTGGAGCCCGTACCTTGTAGTAGTACAAACTGACTATGGAACTAAGTGGGTGGTTGTCAAAATTAGGGTCCCTTTTTGGGTCCTTACTATAGTACGGCACCTATCATTTAGCAGACCCCAAAAGGGACCCTAATTTTGACAACTGCCCAAGTATGCTTGGCTGTTTATTATAAGTTACATCTATTATATTTCTTATACTATGGAACGGACTATGGTTGGTTTCTGGATATATAACTTACACGCTTGAATGGCCTCATACAGGTGAAGCAAAGAAGCCAGGAGATGGTTCAAGATCAGCAGGCGCATTCCAGCCATGATGAGGCTGTAGTAGAAGAACCTGAAGACGGGTGGTTCTCTAAGTCAGGATCCCTTTTCAGGTGTCCAAATATGTCAGACAGACGACACCCTTATAAGAAGAACCCTAGAAGGGATCCTAATTCAGAGAACCACCCATATCGAGCCCAGGTGGGGCCGGGTTTGGGGTTTAGGAAGTGGAAGACCCCTACCACGACTATGAAACAGAGAAGCTCAACACAGAAACTCAGCATCAAAGAATCCTGGGCTCCCTCCTACGGAAGCTTCAGTAACTCAGGGATCCTCATATATGGACCAGAATTAGATAAACGAAAAGACCCTATTCATGATTAGGACCCTGCAGAAAGGTCCTTCACGGACATCCTTCGTCTGTGGGCTTCTGGGCACCTCTATGCAGGGGAGGTGTGGCGAACATCTTGCGCACAAACCTCCAGCCATCAACCGAAACTCGCCAGCCTGGGCCCTGCTAAAACTGGAACAAGGCTCCGCATAATTTTCAACGTCTGCATTATCACAGCGACCCTTAGGGGGGTAGGGAAGGGGGTAGGGGACTATACTTCCTTATATAAATAGGACGTATTAAGTCCGTATTATAGGTATTAAGGCCCCCTGCTCCCCTCCCCCTACTCCCCTCAGGGTCCTTATGACATTAGATCCTGAACTTTCTGAAAGCCCCACATGCCGTGTGCTGGCTTGAAACGCTGCATAAACGCATATAACAGGACCCCTGCAGATTCTAAAGCCGGAGAGCTCTGGAACCGCTAAAACCTAACCACCTGAAGAACTCGAGTTCAACCATCGCTTAGTTGCCTCTAGAACCATTCCAAATCCCAGACAAAATCGTTCTGACACCGTTTGGAAATCTGTCAAATCCGGAAGCTCCTTAAGGACCGCTAAAACGGTTCGGCAAAGCGACGCGACATTTGAGTGGAACATCTCCTGAAAAGCTTCTGCGACTCCTTCAGCACCACGCTGTAATACTACCAATACTACTAATACTAATAATACTAATAATACTACTGCTACTACTAATACTGCTGATACTATTAATACTACTTACAGGTTTGCACAGGGTTTCAAAGTCATGTGCTCGGAAATTTTTTGCAGTAGCCCTATGTAACTGTATCCACACATATACAGATACACTTATGAGGCGTTGCATAAGCGCTTTATTCGGCTTCCGTAACTTCAGGAGACCTTTCAAACACGACGTCGACTTCAAGGGTTGTACTGTATATTATATATATATAATCTTAAGAGGTGTGTCATTAAGGGTCTCACAAGGTCCAGATTTAAACATGCATAACTGTAGGATCTCATGGTTCACATCTTCTGGTTCGAGGGTTGCTTTATAAGCATTGCTGTTTGCTGATGCAAAGATGTGTTGGGCTTCGGGGAGTGCTTGCTAAGACTACACTTTGCCAAAACCCAAAACGATTTTTTGCAGGCAACAAGCTACTACACTACACAAAGATCCGGCTGATCTCTTGCGTCGTAATCACAGATGCGTCGAAATCGTGAGTGGCAACAGCACAGCACCCTGGCCACTCAACGTGAGCATAACCACGCTGTTGAACATGTTGCTGAAGACGGCTCAAGAACATCATAATTACTCACCATGAGAAAGCGCCACAACGTAAACCGAACAGCAACGGCAAGCTGTTAAACCCCTACTGAGGCCGATGTGTGTGACGGTAGAGAGGCTTCTCCGAACGGCTCACAGCAGTAAGGAAGCATCAAGACACGCATCCGACTTGTAGTTTGAGCGAATCCACCTAAAACCCCAAACTCAATTTCTTTACTTGAAAGAAGTGGAATCCTCGGAGTTTCAGCCAGCGCAGGACACGGACAAAGCGAAGGAAGCGAAGCCTCAAGTAGAGGGATGGGGAATAAGGGCCTAAAATAAGGGTTTTGGGGTTATATCGGCATATCAGCCTCGGACGTTTTAGGCTTCGGGAAACTTTTGGGGCTTTGATGCCGTTGGAGGCGGCCTCCTGCTTTTCTAGTCCTGCTATAGCTAGGTAGGAACCGCATGGATACTGAAGGATGGTAGTACTATACTACACCCCCTTAGAACCAGAATAGCAATACCATATCATACTATTTCTGATATTCACTTGGGGTTTATATTCGAGTATGGAGAACGATGATGATCAGAATGCTGATGACAATACACCATCGAGGGAGTCGTCCCAAGCCCTCAATCAAAGACCATCAAGCCCCTTCACACCGAAAATCCCCAAACCCGGACCCACCCCGAAACCCACAACCCTGATACCCCCAACTCCCCCTTGTGAAGTCGCGCAGCGCTCGAAGCGTCCGGGACCAGGCAAGCAGGTCGCCTGAGGCCTCTTAAGGTAAAAGCCAGAAAGTTGGAATATGATTATCCTAACCCTTCCATGGTAAATTATAGGGTATCCTACCCTGAAACCATATTCCAACTTTCTGGAGTTCCCTTTAGTGCTTCGGGTCTTTGCAAGGCTTCTGCAAGCTTTACGGTGTAGGTCGCCGCCAGAGGGTTTTTGTGTGTAGAGTTTGCCGATCGTCGCCATTGTAATCCTGGTTTGTGGCTCACATTTTTGTGTCGGTTTGCATCCCGCACCACAAACAAGGCAACCAAAAATCAAGTACAGCGGAGACCATGGGTCTAGGACGACGTGTTCGGGGTTTAGAGCTCCCGGGCAAGAGGGTGTAGTGGTTCGGGATTTAGGGTTTGGGCCTTATCGTGGCCTAGGGCTTGTAAGCCCAAGGCCTTTGGGTTATGTCGGGCTTTCTCCACAGCGTGTTGGCATCCAGCGTTTGGAGGTTTAGTGCCTACTACTATAAAGCTGTCGGGTCTTGGGATCTGAGTAATGAACACTTGGACTTCAGAGAAAAAACGCCTCACTGTTGGGTTCAGGCTTGTGGGTGGGTCACCATCTTTGAGTACGAAGTCCAAACCTCTGAACGCAAATAAGCCTACAGATAACCCCCCAAAGCCATGAGGCCTCTCATCTAAGACTCTTGATAAACCTGGAAAGCGAATTTCAGGCATTTGCCTGCTCGGCTGATTTCAGGATTGCGCCACTCGCATGCCCACGGTTTGCAAGAGATAGCTCGACCAAGGTGTAGGCATTGAATTGAGGCTTGTCGATAGAGGTCTGAAAAATCAGTACTGAACGAAGTTAGAGGCAAGGGGCTAGCGAAGGCCTGGCTATTTTTGGAACAGGCTTTGGGAACCTTTTGTCAAATAGCCATAAAATGGAACTCCAAGGAATAGTATTTCTCATTCCCGCTCCCTTTACTAGATTGACCGGCTTCAAATTTCAGCATGTCCAATCCTCACCCGCACGAGCATGTCAAAGGATTCGGACTTCTAACTAACCCCTATGCGCCGAGAGTCAAACGACATAGAACATAATTCAGGGGTTTCAGGACAGGTTCTAGCAAAACTTGAGTAACAAATCCTGACGAATAGCATTATTTATAGTTCAGGCGGGTATCTATTCATGCCCAAGCAGTGAACCTATTCTGACCTAACCCTACACTTCCTAGACTCCTAGACAGTGACTCCTAGACAGTGAAACCACAGCACCTGCCAAGCTTGACCCGTTTTTCCCCATTCTAAACCCCTGAACCCCACCAAACCCACCCTAAACCCTAAACCCTAAACCGCAAGCACCACTAAACCCTCAAAACTCCGAGAGAGATCCTCGGAGGGCACACCGGCCTGATCGTCGTCGCCGAACTCCATGAAGATGAAGAGCCAACCTACCTGGGAGTTTCCGAAAACTTTGTACCCGAACATAATACCCTAAGTAGTAGGCTCCATATTATAAGGAAGGTACCCGTAATTTTCAGAAAATCCTACCTCAGAGCTCTGGGACTTTTAGGCTATAGGCAGGGTACTGCCCCCATACTTGCCCCACCCTGTAACAGTCTATACTAGGGCCTACTGGGGGGTCGGGGGTCGTATTAAGAGCTATATACACAAGCTTTAAGTGTCAATTCTGGTTTCACCTTGCTTCCTTGGTTAAGCGGTGTGATGGCTAGGCCCTACATTCGAGAAACCCTGTAGCGAAAAACCGGTGTACAGGTAGAGTGCCAGTTTCGCTTCCTGCGTGGCATTGAGGACAAACGACGTTGCGCGTCGCAGGGTCTTAGACGACCTGCAGATCTTCGAAACCTTTTGCGAGGGTCTTCTAGCAGAGCTTCGGAAAATTCAAACGGTCTAGCGGCTGTGAAGTTTCGGAATTGAAATTGAGCTTCACTTGCCATGCGCACACCCTACGTTGAACACGATTCTAAAGATGAGCCTAATTTGATTGTCTGTGTTCTTGTGACATGATCGGGCATCTGCATCAATTTCGATGCCAGGCCGTTCAAAAAGGCGCGCAACAGTCAGTGAAGAGATAATGACACGAACATTTTTCACCCAGAACAGCAAAAAGACATCTAAACTTAAACTCTAAGCCCAGCAGAACCCACCGGTGTGAATCCCTTCATCCCTCTGCCTCAGCCACGACAGACGCACCACACACCTTGTGAATACATTACTGATGCAAGCAACGCCTATAGCCAATTAGCAGGTCTATTCAACCCCCCCCCCCCAATAGCACTGCACTGCTTCCCATGGCCGCGGCACCGTAACCAACGCAAGGTCGAAGGGCCCCCAAGTCCTCAGACGCGATCAGACACAGCGACTCTCCTTGAGCTCCCAAAGCCAAAGAGAGCTCGGCGCTACTCCGCCCAATGACCAAGTCTTAGGCGTAAACTCGCTCAACAGCCTAAGACCCTACGAGCCCTGTAAACCCTATGGGAATTGAAAGGTGGGAAAACTTCATTCCGAACCCCAGTAAAGCTTGACAACTGCGGCCTTCTTCTCAACCCTAAAAACCCCTAAACCTTGACTCCTAGCACACCTTAGCCCCTAAACCCTGAACCTTAACTCCTAACACATCTTAAAGCCCTTAATCCCTAAACCTTAGCTCCTTACACACCATAAAACCCCTCAGCCCTAAACCTTATAACTCCTTACACACCTTGAAGCCCCCAAGCCCCAAACCGCTTAGAGTCGTTGTAGACACCTGGCGAACAGGGTGCCAAGGATTCTTTGGGGAGTTTCAATTAAAGATAAGCCACCCTAAACCCTGAACCCCTAAACGCTAAAGACTAAACCTTAAGCCCCTAAACCCTAAAACCCTAAACCCCTAAAGCCCTACACCCTAAAGCCCTAAACCACTAAACCTCAAAACTCCTAAACCCCTATACCCCTTTTTTTAAACGAGGTCTGAAGTGCCTCCAAGCAAACCCTAAACCCCTAACTCCCTAAAACCTACCCCCTGAAACCCTACTCCGCTAAACCCTAAACCCCGAAACTCCTAAACCCCCTTTCCCCAACCCCTAAACCCCTAACGCCCTAAAACATAACCCCACCCGAAATCCCTAAACCCTAAACCGCTAAGGCTTATAGGGCTCTGGGAGCTTTCGGGCTCCAGGGCTTCGGAAATTCAAGGAATTTAACTAGGTGGGGCTTTTAGAGCCTTTGGAAAATGTTAGTAAATAAGATCGTCTTAAGCCCAACAAGGGAAAATATAAAATGTCCTAAAGCCCTACCTAGTTAAGGTTTAAGGACTTTCGGACTTCGGAATTGACGGCTTAGGGAGTTCACGGTTTCAAGCTTAGGGCCTAGGGGACTTTGGGAGTTTAGGGAACCTCGGGGTATTCATGGCTTAGAGACTAGGGGAATTTGAGAGTTTAGGGGTCAAAGCATATTACAGGGCCCATTGAGCTTGTAAGGCCCAGGGGCTTCCGAACTAGGGGTGGTTCTGCCTACTGGCGGTTCCTTCTGATCCCAAAAATCCACAACGGTGTCGACTCGCACAGGGTTTAGGACACAAACCCCGAAGAGCAAACGATCTTAGCCCGTAACTCTTGGAAGCTCCGTGCTAGATGCCTGTAAATCCTTATACCTAAACCCCGAAAAGTAGGTAAAATAATGGCCCAATACCTATAAAAGGCCATTATTCTACATACTTTTGGGGTCTCGGGTTTAAGGGGTTTAGGGCTTACAAACTGAAACTGCGAGCAAGATGTATAATAAACCCAAACTGGAAATCCAACAGAGTCCAAGCATCTTCATGTAGTGGAAGAAGGACCTGGGCTTTTTTTTTCATAATTGGTTCCCTTTAAGTAACAGGTCCCAAAAAAGTATTAAAGTATGGTACTCCAAAGCCCAGGGACCGTTTCAAGTCCAGGATCAACGATCCCTTCTCATAGAAACCTGTCCTTGGCGTTTTAGGGTTTAGTAGAGTTTAGGGTTTAGGGTTTAGGGTTTAGGGTTTAGGGTTTAGGGTTTAGGGTTTAGGAGAGTCGTGATTACCTTAACCCTGAATAACCTACCTTTTTAAGGACTTATATAAGGAAGTCATAGTAGGGAGCCCTAAAAAAGGGAGGTTCTTCAGGGTTAAGGTAGGGTTTAGGATGATTAAAGTCAGAGGGTTCTAGACCAGGGGCGCTCAATTCGAAGCTTCACGACTTGAGCAGAGTGCTAGCAAGTAAACTAGCTGAGGCTCTTTAGAACTACGGTTGATGATATAAATCCTGCATGACCCATAATAAGGAATATACCATAATTCCCATGGTTTAGGGTCCTTAAGGTAATGCAGGATTTATATCATCAACAGTAGGGCTCCGAGATTTTTAATCTTAAGGTGCGGAGTCTCAATAGTGAAGATTCCTAGCTACGCTTGGGAACACCCTCCCTCGTCAACCGCCCACTCTCGCCCGTAGACATATCTACCGGACGGCACCCACACCCTCCAAACCCCAAGTCCACACTACTGCGCCGGGCCGATAGTTCGACCCACTAGCTTCAACATGCTTTACAACACATCCGCCTCCACCCTCTTCCCCATAGACTCCTAACACAAGTGAGCCTTGGGGCCTCCGCCGGAACTAAAAAGTATTATATTTTTAAAACGGCGTAGTAATTACTCCGCTGGCCTGCGTAGGGTAAACGGTGCGTAGGGTAAACGGCACTTTGAGGTACTCCGCTACTCCGCAAGAGTTTGTATGCAAGATGATGCACAAGTGGGTCGAAACTTTCGGCCCGGCGATGTAAACCCTACACCCCGAGCCCTAGAAGGGTACCTGAAACTCGAAACGATTCACTACCCTAAGGCCCCAAAGTAGTTCCTTTTGGAGGTTCATACATAGAATCCTATATATAGAGTAATCCCAAAAAGGAACTACGATGGGGCCTCTGGGTAGGCCCTAAACAAGCGAACACACTTGGGAAATGCAAAACCCAGGCCTGAAAAACTGGCAGGGCCTCCTGTTGATGGCTCAAGGCCGCCATGCAAAATCCGTGTATCAGTACAATACACAATATGTAGCAATATTTTTGAACATTGTGATGATACCACAATTAATATGTAACAATAACACGCAATAGAACAATAATGAAATCCGTGTAGAAAAACGGCGTCTTGCTTGTTACAGTAGCTTACGTCAAGCGGCTTGCTTAGGTCATGCATGGTCGTGGCCACGGTTAAGGCTTTGTTGAGTTGGGGTTGCTTCGTGATTACTGACCAGAGACTCCGATATCCTTGAATTAAGGAATATACCTTCAATTATATTCGGGATCCTGAAACATATTTTACTGCATATTCCTTAACTAAGGGATATTCGAATCCCCTTTTTGATAAACCCTCTAGATCCATTTCTTTAAAGGAAGCCTTAAAGGAGCCCTAGGTATTCCTTAAGCAAGGGGTACTGGAGTCTCTGGGTAGCTGCGGAACAGCCCACTACACCTCAGGACCTCGGGGGCTAGCTGCAGCTCACCTGCGCAAGTCCACGCCGTCGCATGCCGGGGGTGCTGCATACAGTAATGGCCTTAATTAAATATCAGAATAGGGTTTTGAGGCCCATTATGTATAATTAATACGTTTATACTAAGGAACCCCACAACTAGTATATTAGTAGTTATTTAACCCCCTAAACTACTTCCAGCCATTCGGGTGTGCCTCTACCGGTCATGCCCTCTGCGTTGTGCCTTTAGGAGACTGCATGTGCACCCCACATACGTGCGGGTACATGTTCCAAGCAGAAGAACGACACACAGACGCAACAATGCAAAGACACACATGCATGGACTCCTAAGATATGCACACAAGAACACACACGCACACACATATCCACTCACAAAACAAACTCTCTGCCGCAGAGAGTCGAGCACAAAGGCACACATTATTTCTGCCGGGTGTCATTGAGCTGGTGATGAGATCCGCTGTCCAAAAAAGCTGCGTCATCCACTCCAAGACTGTCAGGAAGAGGACCTCCTGGACATCCGAGACAGCTGGGTCCCTGAACACCGACTCAAAAGTAGCTAATATCTGCGAAAGCTTTAAACGCTCTCCAAGGTTTTAATTGTAGCATCTCACTGCTGCAAACCAAGGAAAGCGTGCAGCGGGCTCTCGGGGAAGCATGTATACTTAGACGAGAATTTCACAGGACAGGACAGCTTAGAGCTTGAACATCCGCATTAGCTTAGGGCTTAGGGCCCCTCAGCAACTGAAGCTCCCTCTCGGATCCGGGGGGCACCCTTTCATCTCCGAACCAGGGAGCCTTCCCTTAAGATTCTAAACAGCCCAAAGTAGCTACTACTGTTGATAGACAAGATCCTGCACTACCCATTATAAGGAATATACCATAGTTCCCATAGTGTAGAGTCGTTAGGGTCATGCAGGATTTTGTCCATCAGCAGTATGTTTATACAGACTTGAGGCCCTCAAGAGCTGTTTCTGCACTTGGAGTCTCAGGGCTTCCAAAGCCCTGAAATTTTTATTCATGCAAGAGACTGCGGCATTCCACTTGATTGCAACATGATCTATTGGGCAATCCTGTCGAATGCTTTTGAGGGGTTAACAAATTTGGTGCTTAGGGCCATATGGAAGAAACCTTCCAAAACAGGAAGGCACGGTGTTAGAGAGCAGAGTAATTACTCCTCAAGCCTGTACCCATTGCTTTCTTCTCTTGCGCTCTTAAAGTAAAAGCCAGAAAGTTGGAATATGATTGTCCTAGCCCCTTTATGGTAAATTATAGGGTATCCTACCCTGAAACCATATTCCAACTTTCTGGAGTTCCCTTTAACCTCTGACACGAGAGCTAGAAACCAGTCAAGGATCCCTTGTTCAAAGGGGAACTGGAGGGACCCTTAATGGGCTATATAATGGCTACATTAAGGGTCTATACCTAGGGGTCCTTCTTAAGGGTCCCTCCTTTTCCCCTTTGACTTGTGATTTTGAGGAACTCCGCAATGACAGGATCTTCGTGTCTCTGGGCAAAAGCTACGCTGAATTCAGGCATGCTCCGGCAAAAAGCCGTCCCTACAAACTTCAGCAGGCAAGTCAGCTCATGACGGAGTTTAGGGTTTGCGGGAGAAGGTTTAGGGTTTACGGGATAAGGTGTACATACTCGCGCTCCTTAAACTCGAAGACGTAGAGCGGAATGACAATCCTTGGAGAAAGCCGCAGGCTTCCGGTTTTCACACAGGGCTGAAATGGAAGTTTCCGAAAACAGGGGACCCTAAGATAGTACCCTAAATAGCCGGATCCTTCTTAAAAGGACCCCCCAAATAAGGTACCCCGAATTTTCGCAACTCCCAAATAGTAGTAGCAGGACCATTGCTCGTCATCGTGAAACATGCCGACTGCAAGCCCAATAGACTGGGCCAAAAGGCCTTGAGAGCGAGCTAAGTGGTGCGCCCAGCCACTCTTCGTACTTGTGAGCCCAAAAGGGGCTGTGGGCTTATTACGGTTACCACAGCAGAAAAAGCAAGGATCGCCTAGCATGGTGACAAGCTTGGAAAGGAGGGGCTTCGAGCAGCCAGACTCAGAATTCCAGCCAACTTGGTTTAGGGTTTAGGGGTTTAGGGGTTTAGGGTTTAGGGTTCTTGACAATGACTTCGTGGGATAACGGGGTTGATCTGAAAATCAAAGATGCATGTGCTAGCTAGGTTTGAGGTAATCATTCGGGCCGCTCGGGTTTAGGGATTGACCATCCCGAACGCCAGGTTCCAAACCCCCTGCTTTGAACTTCGACCCCTACCCTTTACAGCCATGACTACCTAAACACAAGACATCTTCACCGCCCGTAAACTCCTAACACTGCAAAGCCCTTGAAGCTCTGAATCGCAAAACGCCCCTCTACAACCACAAAACCACCCAGACTTGGCGACTAACAGAACTACTCTTCGGATCGACTTCCAGAAGCCTCTGGATTCCTTGAAGGGCGAGCGGTAGTGCAGACTTCGGCAACAAATGCTGCCGAAGCTCTTCACGAGAGGTTCAACTGATGCTAGTCAAGTCAACCGCAAACCCAGGCCCCCACACTCTTTTCTACAACTGACCGCCAAATCTTAAACCCTAAACCCTATACCCTAAGCCCTAAAGCCCCGACGCCCAACCCCTAAGCCTTTCCCTTCGATCGACCTTCGGCCGAGAAGCAAGTCATGAAGAACACACGATGCAATCAGCATGTTCCAGACCGTCCTTGGCCCCGTATCTGAATTCACGGCCCAGATTACGGCTGGGATGGGTGTTGCGTAAGGCATGTGCTGCGGCTTTCCAGGGCTATGCCCGACAAGTCTGCCTAACGTGATCTCAAGCATGCTCTTTCTTGATTTAGGGATTTTGGAGCCGTGGACAGGGAAGGATGTAACGCATTTCTAAATCGGGGAACTCTCCAGCATCTTGCCCGCCCCAAATCGGGGATCTCTAAACTAAATGTGGGTGAAATGGGAGTTTCCGAAAATAGGGCACCGTAAGAGGGTACCCTCAATAGTAGGATCCTCATTATAAGGACCCAAAATAAGGTACCCCCACTTTTCGGAAACTCCCAAATCAGTCAAGCCTCAGTGTCATTTGACGATCCAACTCTAATATACTCTGAACGCCTAAAACCAAAGCCCCACAAACGCTGGAATTCAGAATCCCCTAACCCCCCGAACCCGAAACAATGCTAAACCTGCACAACCCGTGTCCTGAGGGATGCTCACTTGTCAAAGCACGCAGTCAACGAACTCCGGGTTCATGAATGGTACAGCTTCATGAAACCCATGAAAATCTTAAACCCCCCTAAACCCCATGATCCTAAACCCGATGAGCCCGCAACCCTCCGACAAGCCAGGAGAAGCGCAGGCGCCCTTTGCTGCACCGCGACAAAAAAACAAAACCACACAAAGAGCTCAGGTACCATAAACCCTTTCTGCAACAGGCCTCGCTGTCCAGCAGCCCGGTCTAGCCAAACACACACTCCCCTGACCTCTAAACCCTAAACCCGTAGGGTTTTCCCTAACTCCAAGTAAGTCTGCAGCCCAGACTCTTAAATTGCCCACCTGGTGGAATCGCCGACCTGGTTGGTAAAAGACTTGTCTCCCTTGGGCTCGGGGCTCAGAGTCTGGCAATCCAGTCTCCATGCTTTCAGTTGCCTGGGGGTCTAAACTCTAGCTTCCAGGTTCTACGGAAAAGTGATGTGGGGGTTTCCGAAAATTGGGGGTACCTTATTTGGCGGTCCTTATAATAAGGATCCTACTATTTAGGGTACTATATTAGGGTCCCCCATTTTCGGAAACTCCCATGTCCCAGCTCCGGAGTTTCCGTGTTGGTACTAGCAGGAGCATGAGTCCTGATTGTCGATCGCACTATATGGATTGGTGCAATGTGAAGTGCTACCTCGCTTAGACACTCTATCTTCTACTGCAGCTTCTTGCGTATCGTCTTTGCTAATAGGCCGGACACAAGCCAGTAGGGACTATGACTATGATCTAGACTTCGGTATTCTCTACACAGTTCATGGTGCAGGAGTGCAAGGGGGAATCAGGGCCTGGAAGGTTTAGCTTTTGGAACTTTAAACCCTAACCCTTTTTGAACACAAAGGTCTCTAAACCCTATGGCTTTGCGGACTTCATGCTTGGTGCTTCACGAAAAATAGGGTCTGACCAAAAGCCTGAGTACTCCTATGGAGATGGACTCGGGATAGCCACCTTCACACTCGGCCGTCTCATCTTCTTTCCGATTCCGCTCTACAACGCATCTGAACGGTTCCTTTTGATCATGATTGCTGGTATTTGCTGCCTTGTGCTGGCATGCGAACCGACAGAAGACGTTGCCAACAAGAAACATGTGGCTCTTGATGATGAGACGAGACTCTTACGAACTATCCTTCGCAATTGGATGAACCAATTCAACACGAATCAGCCCCATATATCTCACTCTCCCTGCAGCGCTCTCCCCCTGATTACCTACGACTGCTGGGTGCGCTCGTGCCTCTTCCAAGACACGGTGGAAAAACAAACGGCTGATGAAGCCCTCCCTACCAGCGCGACGCCCACTTAAGACAACATGAGAACGCAGCTGTATTGGAACAAATGCGTGCGGAACTTCCCCGGAAGAATCCACGCCTGGTCTTCACCTCCGGCTTCAGTGTGGATCCCCTTGACTCCACCGTGACGCTGTTCTCTTTCCTTGCTGTCATAAAAGCGTAATATTAAAAGTTTACATGCGTTGTCTTATTATTGTAATGATATGTCTCTGCATACACTACTTTGGCTTGTCAAAGGCCTACACACAATAGCTAAAGTGAAGACAATCCCCTATAGGGATTAGCGCCGGATTGAACAGGCACTCTGTCTTAATTCATAGGGACCCCTTGAGGGGACGGGGGGGCAGGGGGCCTTAATGCCCACAATAAGGACCTAATAGGGCCTATGTAATAAGGAAATAGAGTCCCCTACCCCCCTCCCGCTACCCCCCTAAGGGTCCCTATGATTAATCAGGTTTGGTAGACCCCGAAACTGTGGAAGCCTTGCTGCTAGGGTTGAACTGCTAGCTGTGCTTTGCTAAGCGGGACGCAGGGTTCATACACCTACTAGTGCCCGAGCCAGCAGACGAATCATTCCAAGTATGCAAGTTCATCATCTAGCATGCATGCATAAACTTGCAAATCTATACATACATACATATATATATATATACACACATACGACTACACATCTAGGACAACTAAGTAGGTGAGCAGCAACCAAAGACATGTGGCATAAATGCGTATATACATGCATGCATGCATAAATCGGGATGCTCGGTGCTCTGCTCACGCTCCGAACTTCTTGCGGATCAAGGCTTGGTTTCGGATCTTTCAGGCGCTTTAATAACAATAGAGTATAGCATAATATGTAACAGTATCATATTATGGTAGAGTATAATGTAACAGAATCTGGCATAATCTGTAGAATGTGCAACTTGCGGTCTGATCCTACTCAGCCATCCCTCGGGGGCAAAATCAGTGTCTCCCTTGTGGTTTCCGCTGCTTTGCCGGATGTGCAACATCTCTAATCGTAGAAGCGGGCAGCCCAGGCCAGATAGTATCAAATCATGCAGGTCATTCCAAGCCTAGCAACAGCATAGCAAGACCTCTGAACGCCACCTCCTCACTACTGCTGGCATGTCTCAATTGCGAGGTCTTCGCGGCTACCAAGGCCATGTTCGTCATGGATTGTCTCCTGGGTGTCTAGGAACATGGGAGGGCTCCGTTCTTAGAGAACAGTCGGGGGTGGGGTTCAGGTTGCGGTTGGGTTCGCCGTGGAAGGCGTGGGGGTTCAGGGGAGATGCCAGGCGAGCTCATGTGCATCGTAGTGCTGTGCCCCTTTAAGGCAAGGCCGCAACATCCCAAACATCCGAGACAGTGCAAGACGAGCGGTCTACACTCCAAATACCGTGCGATCCAAATAACAAAACTCCCAATCTTGCGCCCCAAAGCCGGTATCTTAGCTACGAAACCCTACACCCCAAACCCCACCCATAGCCCAGCCGGCCTAACCCTATCCCGAGCAGTCTCCTCTTCTCCGAAAGCTGGTAGTCCTTGCGAAGTTCCACCTTCCAAGCCTCTCTTAGCAGCATTGGCTTTCGGGAAAAGGGTCTCGGGATTCGGGTGATTAAGGCAGGGCCTTAATAATTAGAATAGGGCTTTGGAGGTTCCTTATTCTTAATTATAGTACACTATACAAAACTATATACACATATATTTATATTTATATTTATATTTATATTTATATTGATATTTATATAATAAGGGGCCCCTCAAAATAGTGTAGGTAATTGTTTAGGCCCCTATAGCACGCAGGTGATTCACAAACAAGTTTGGAGGCTCCATTTCATATGCCTGACTACTGGAGTGAAAATATGTAAGAAGTTTACGTTATACATCTGCATAGCCTTCCGGGTGTCGGCGTTAAGGCTGCAAGTGCTGGAACAGGGATTCGCAGCTTCGACTCTAAGGCTCTAAGGTGCATCATCAACGACAACAACGAGGATGCTAGCAACAACGGCTCAAGAACCAGCACCAGCACCACCAGCAACATAAGCAGCAGCAGGAACAGCAACATCAACAGCACACAGCAAGCACCAGCACCAGCGCCAGCACCAGCAACAAGAACAACCATTACGACGACGACGACGACGACTACTACTACTACTACTACTGCGACCGCGACTGCTACAGCTACAGCTAGTGGTGTTGCTGCTGCTGCTCCACCGCTGCCGCCGCCATCACCGCCACCACCATCACCGCTACTACCACGACGGCTAGTACTATGGCCACTGCTACGGCTACCACGACTCATGACAGGCCGGTTTCTTCTACACATCTTCTCTGGTGTTAATTGTGCCATGATTGGGACTAGAATCGTACAGGGATGGGTGGAACTGGTTGAAGGACCGGGCAATCAACAAGAGTTGAAACTCCGAGCACCTTACAACCCCCATCAAACTCAAACCAGTCTTCGAACCTCTCACGCAACCCGATACCAGCCACGAAACCCTAAACCCTAAACTTAAACCCCTGAAGCACAACACCCTCAGCCCTCAGCCCTTTGATGCCGAAGGCCAGGAGGAACGCGCCTCATACGGCTCCAGCACGTATTCCAAGTTGCTCGACATCGAGCCCGCCATCGAGCCCTGCCTTGATATCATCCCCTGCACAGCAAACAAATCCGGCAAGGCCCGAAGATGTAAGAGCGTTTTTAAAAACTGTCTATGTTTTAACCCTTTTCTGAAACCCTCATATGTAGAAACTTCTGCATGTGTCTGTCTCTCTCCGACGCTCCGTCTCACACTCTATGTGTGAGATGTGGCCTTCACAAAGGTTGCAACTTAAGTGCTGCTTAAGCTCTGCATGAAGGTCCCCGTTGTTTTGAGAATCTGTCATATGAGGAAGATGCAGGCGATGGCAGCGTTGATAATGATACTGCCGATGGACAAAATCCTGCATGACCCTAAGGACCCTAAACTATGGGTACTATGGTATATTCCTTATAATGGGTAATGCAGGATTTTGTCCATCAGCAGTAGCTCTTCAACGGGCTTGTGCAAGTGAGGGCATGGTAACGGTGGGCATGGCTGAGATGATGATGGCGAGGACGATGACGACATGAAGAGCAGACAATGGTGACTATGCTGGCAGTGATGAGAAAGATTGTGCCAAGAACGGTCACAGTGAAAATGAACTGTTGATGATTGGAATGATGATCCACGGTGGTGGATGGTGTTAGATGCCTGCACGGATGGAAGGATTCATGGATGTCGGTTGGTGATGATAACCGACAACTATAACGATGCTGGCAGCGGTGGTGCCAGTGTGAAAACTGCCCAAAATCACGATGAAGACGGTAAGAGTAAGAGCCACTACGATAAGGATGATGTTGCCGGGATGACAACGCGGAGCACGATGGCAAGGGCTTTGCGAGTTCTGTGCTACTACTAGTAGCGCCGTCATGTTTTCTGGTTGCATGCCTTAAACGACCAGCATTTATGAAGAATAACTACTACCTACACACTATAAGAGCACACATTGTGCAACCTCTCTTTCAAACATCAACCATGGACCTGCAGCGACAAACTCCGCCCCTCCTGCTTCCATTGCCACACCCTCGACCCTATACCCATGGGCTTCACAGTAATTCCTTTTTGATTACCGAATCGGGCTCAAAATATGATCCCCGTACAATGGAGCCTACAAGTAGAAGCGAAAAGAACTCAGCCTTGACCCGTGTGGGGACGCCTTCTGAAAATTAGGGGGAACCTTGCTTTGGCGTCCTTATAATAAGGATCCTACTATAATGTAATGTACCTTATTTGGGGATCCTTATAATAAGGATCCTACTATTTAAGGTATATTTTGGGGTCGCCTATTTGCGAAACACGGTTTTCCCTCCCACTTAAAGGACGCAGCCGGTTTACGGTTTAGGGTTGTGTAGATCCTTTTTGGAATACCTGGCATTGCCTACTCTAGGATGCCTCCCTACAATTCATAGGATCCTAAACAGCAAAACCATGTACTGACTCTACTTGGAGGTTCATGGGTAGCTATAAGTGGGGATATAAGTCCCTTAATGTGTTTTAAAAGTATATGCTACTTATAACCCTCCTTAAAACTGCCCATGAAGCTCCAAGTACAGATACAGGTAAGACCAGCGACCCTCCTAAAGCTTTACTATACTGAACTTAGAACCCTAGCAAAAATTATAGTTTTTGCTGTTTCTTAGGGATTATAATAACCCAAAATTAAAAAGTATTTCTAAGTACCCCTAAGTTTACGCCGCCAGACCGCGTCTCCGAGACGCCTTGAATTCCGACACCCCGAAGGACGGACATGAATCTTAAAACTTCTGTGGCTTAGATTACCGCATAGAGGCCGCATATTTCATAATATACGAGCTTTTGGGGAACAGAAACCACGGAAAAAAATAGGGGACACCGTTGTACCAAGTTTAAAACCCACAGAAGTTGCTTTGTAAGCCTGATGCAGCCCAGCTGGCTACGCAATTCCCAGGAAGCCCATGACAACAACACCGTAAATCCCTCATCTTAAGATCTCGCGCCTGCTCTTGTGCACGCCTGTGGGTAGTGGGTTTCGCGCTTTAATGCTCAGGGCTTAGGCTTTTAGGGTTTAGGGTTTGGGGTCTGCGTCGGTGAGAGTTTAGGGTTTACAGGCTTAAGGGGATTCCGGTATGGGGCTTTGGGTGCTTAGGGTTTACGCTTTGAGGGTCTCGGGTTGGGGTACTGAGGTGTCGAATTTCGGAGCGAAGGCTTGGGCACAGCCAGTTGCTCCCCGGAGGGAGGTTAGGGTTTAGGGTTTAGGGGTTTAGGGTTTACATAGGGCTCTGAGGATTCTATTTACCTGTACTGTTTTGTTTGGGGATTCCTGCTTACAAGTATAGTATATACTGGGAGCCAAAACCCTATTCTAATTTCTAAGGCCCCTACAGTAGACTTGCAAGGTGAAGGGTAGGTCGGTTGGTGTGTGGGAAGCATGGCGCTGAGAACACATGAGCAACTTAAGAAAAGACTCCGTGGAATGGGGTCAAGCAAGATAGGTTGATGTGCCATAACTACTTATTAGCATTATGTACGCACCTGCCTTAGTAGCTATGGTCCTGCTGTTTTCTTAGTTGTTCGTCTTGCGTTGATTTCCAGTTGCTGTTGCGTGTTCATTCGTAGGCTCAAAGAAGAACCTAAGGCTTCCAACAAATTTCAACTAGTTGAGGCTTCCGTCGCAAGGAGTTCGGCAAAAAATCTGCTGAAAGAACAGTCGCAAGAGATCTCCCCCCGAACCCTAACCCTAACCCCTAAACTTGCAAACCTAAACCCGTTTTGCACAGACTTGTATATGCCCGCCTGGATGTCACTCGTCAAACCTAAACCCTAACCCCCAAACCCCTGGACCCTAAACTCGCAGACCCCCCGCACCGAACCCGAAAACGCCCGAAGCGCTCACGGCAACCCAGCTGCTTTCGCTCCAGGAGAGATCTGGATGCTGTGCCAGAATCCTCGGTCTATGGTTCTAGGGCTTTACGCTCTCGCAACTCGGACATGCCAGACGAGGTTCTCGGTGCGCGTCGGAAACTACTAAGAGTGCTACTCGATCCCAGCCATGCAAACAACCCGCAACACAAGGTAGTACCACTCAGTACGGGATCAAGTGACGAAGGAATTCAAGGACAGATACTAGCCGCAACTACAGAGAGCCGAACTACTCTAGACCTCAGCTAGCCTAAAGTCCGGCACCCGATTCAGGAAACACACGACAACAGAAGTTAAGGCCATTCAAGACATCGGCTACCCGGACACAGCAGTACATTGACTGTGCATGAAACTACAGCCTAATCGCCCAAACCTAAGGTTCAGCAAAGGCCTCGACCATAACAACTCGAGTGAAGCATCTCAGGCATCTTCTCGGCTCAGCACACGCAGTAGTCGACCCCGACAGCCATGCCAGACGCAGACACCGACAGCACTCTGCTTTCCCATCATTTCTGTTGACACAAGAGTGCCGGCACAGCCCTTCATATCCGTGTGACAGCTCGGCCGCCACGACAGACGAGAGCATGCGCCCACCGGCAGCATACCCATGCGTATGAGGCACCAGCTTTTGGGGCGTCCAGCTAGCCAAAACCATCGTCCTAAAGCTGGCACGCTCTATACCTCGCATCCCGCTTCCGCTGGGCTGTCGAGCCAGAGTATGCGGTAGTCTCGCATGCATCATATCGTCCACGGTATAGGCTTTCTAGCGTCCAGCCAGGGCGGTATTCCATAGCTGCCATCTGGTTCCAGTCGGGCAGGGGTGTCGATAGGCACATGCAGGTTTCAATATGTCAGTCTTGCGTGTCTTGCCACCGCCCATCACATTGACACTTCATATCACTGCCGCTGGCGTGATTCGCAAATTCCCTCCCATATAGGCCTTTCCGGCGCTTGTCTGACTGCAGCACACGAATAGCTTTCAGAGGCAGGTTGGTCCCTGTCCATGCCAGCGGGTGGTGAGGCGCAGAGCGGCAAACCGGTAGCCATGGCGGCCGCGGAAACGCGGGTTGGTGGTTTTTATGGTTAGCTTTAAGCGGGGTATAAGCGGGATGGGGTGCAACCTAAGATACAGGAAGACAGAAGGAAATCAGGGAGTCAGACCGTATTCATCCAGCATCAGCGGAATTCACCAAATGTCATGCATCAGTTGCAACAAATTCAAAGGCAAGGCATGCAACAGTCCAGCAAAGGCAGTCCGGCGAAGAATTCAAAGGAGTGGCAGCACGGGGTGGGGTGGGCAGGGGCTTGCTGAACACAATGACTGATGTCGACCAGGAGAGCAGGCAGGACGACGGGGACCGAACAGACAGAGCAGTCAGGAAAAGACAGACCGGTGAGAATGGTGTGTGAATGATCGGCTTCGGCGCGTATTGCACACACCGACGCCCCCATACACCTCTGGCAGCTGTCCCAACGGTCCTTAGTGAGTCATGTCGTCCCAAAAAGTCCTTAGTGCGTCGTGTCATCCTAGATTTCGATGACGTCATGTTCGTTCGAAAGTCCTGGGTGCAGAGACAAAGCTTGTTGCATGGTTAGCTGGCGGAGACGGGGAGGATCCCTACCCTGCTCACCGTGGGTGGTAGCATAGAACAGACTTCTACTAGGCATATGGAACCCTAGCTGAAGAAGGTCCTCCTTTACGTCTGGCTCGAGGACGGTGGCCCCCAGGGTGCTGAAAGCAACAAGTACTACCCTCTCCCTGGCAACCGAAGAGTCCATAACATGACTGGAAGGGCTTTAGGGTTTAAGGTTTAGGGTCTAGGGTTGTGTATATACATACATACATGTAGCATGAGCACATGGTCTGTAGCATTAAAAGCCAAAACTAGCACCGTGGATCCAAAGCATGTACTTGTTCCGTCTGTTTAGGATAGACGGTGAGGGGGGGGGGGCGAGGGGTACGAGACGAGTATACAGTTGAACGCTTCGTGTTTGCATGATGGCTGCAGAGGAACCAAAGAACCAACTGGCAAACACAAAGAATAATAAATAGGACAAAACATATAGCACCTGCCTAGACAAAGACAGGCGAAACGTGTAAGAGAAAGACAGAGGGAGCCACCAACAGCAGCAACTTTCGGAAAATCTCAGAAGACTACTGGTCGTCCTATTGTATCTTGCGTTTTGCTAGATGAAATCCTTGCGAAATAAGACAACCGAAAACTAGCAGAACAAGCATGAACATATGTAACACGTAGGAGAACTATAGGACGTATAGGCAAACTATTGTAAGCACCATTAGTAGCAATAGGAACTACTACAAAAACCGTTCGCAACCCAGCAAAGACAAAAAAAAACAGCACATATAGTTATGGGACATGCATTGAAAGCCTAGCCGAAACAAGGTAGAGTAGAAACACAACTGATGTTCCACTGCTTCCCTACATTATCCTATGGTCGTTTTACGTGTTTGCCAGTGCTTTCGAGTGGTGTTCATACTGCCGCCCTGCTGCTGTAGTTTCCCATGTTCCCGTTGTGCTTTCGCCGATGTGTGTTCACATGCTTCGCATACTTTATTATCTTCTTATTTGCTATCGTTTTCTCGGATTCCGGTATAGTTCAAAGACTTTCTCCTATCTGACACTACTTTCATTCTGCTTGCTCCTGTGTTTCTACCGTTTTTCATTCCAATCTAGTTCCTAGCTGTTCATGTTTGCTTACTAATTCCTCTTCTTTCCATTTTCTCGGTTTCTAGAAGCTAAAGACCACTGTTGTTTTTTTACAGGTTTATGCATTTGGATTTGGGGATTCGCCTTGCGTTAGCACAGGACATGGACATATTCCCGGAAAAGAAGCATGTCGACTGCCAATGTGGGATGTATATCTTTTCAGCTAGCTGCCGCAATCTTTCGGCTCTTTTGGTGCGAGCGCAACCTCAGCATCCCTACTGACGAGTATCATCAACTGCCTGACAGCTTGAACTGCTTGAAGTCTGGGCTTTATAAGCCAGTTGAAGTCATAAATATTCGTGGTGATTTATGTACTGGTACAACCCTAACCTGAATACCCCAAACCCTAAACTTTTTTTGAGCAGGGACTGCAATGCACTAAGCCCTGAATCCCCGAAACCTTAAACTCGCAACCCCTAAACCTTTAACCCTTGTTTGTATCCAGGCTGCAAAGCTTCTGCTGGGAAGTAAATGAGCGCCTAAAGCAAGCCTTCAAGTCTGCCGTGCCACTCATCAGGTAAAACCCAACCTATTTTGCAGGGGGGGTTGCTTCGTCGCCCGGGGGCTCCCTCTGCTAAGAACGTCTGCCCAAGCAGAGCCGAACTCTCGAAACCCCTAAACTTTTAACTCTAAACCCCTAAACCTTTAAACTCCAAACCCCTAAACCTTTAACTCTAAACCCCTAAACCTTGAACTCTAAACCCCTAAACCTTTAACTCCAAACCCCTAAACATGTGACTCTAAACCCCTGAACTTTTAACTCTAAACCCCTAAACTTTTAACTCTAAACCCCTAAACTTTTAACTCTAAACCCCTAAACCCGAACCCTCTGCAACTCCACTCAGCGACCCCACGCCGGAACGGCAGCCGAGCGTCGACCGACAGCAAGGCTACGCCTCTCAAGTGGGGGCTCCGAAGCTACCTCTACTTGGAGGGTCGGGGGACTTAGTGAGTAGGTAGTAAGTAGACTTAAGGGACCCTAATTGGGGTTATGGTGCTTATATGTCCCTAAAATAACCAGTTACTAAGTCCCCCGACCCTCCAAGTAGGGGCCTTACACTGATATGAGTAGTCAGAATAAGAAGAAAAATCAAATCATGATCACAGTAACCATAGTCATATTCATGCGTAAGCTCTTAGCTATTTTTCTTATGATTAGGATACTTAGAGACTTAGAGTAGCGTCCATTGCAGGGTTCTTTGAAGGGGAAAAGATGGCTTCTGCGACACAGGGATTAGAAGAGGTTTTGGGGATATATTACAATCTAAGACCCATGCCTTTCTGTATCGCAAGCACCTCAAACGAACATCACCGACGCAGGAATCAACATAAAACTGCCCGATGCTTGAACCTGATTCCTTACGTGCCTAAGCCGCGCGTCCAGAGTGGAACGAATTTAAAGGACCCCATCTTACACTAGGGCACATTGCCATTGCCATTCGACTGATTCTTGTTTTGAGTTTTATTACTCCACAGACACTGCTTCTGCCGGAAGCTTCGTAGGCCGAAGCCCTAAACAGCTCGGGGGTGACCCGTAATCGTCTTTTCAGGCTTGGCTGCTTCATACTGAACCCAAAGTCATGCGCAGAAGTATAAGCCCCAACACTCTACCTACGTGGTTCATGTAGGCTCCTGACTAATAGAACCCCCTCTACCGTAAACGGATTATAATGCGGTGTACATTCAGCCCAGAATGCAAAGCACCCGCAGGTAAAACACAGGATTGCTCAGCAAAGACTTAGACTGAACCGGATAAGGTAGCCCCACAAAGGAACTACAATGGAGACTATAGGTAGCGTTGTAAGTGTCCGATCTACCCTGCAGTTGAAGGGTCATTGCCTGCTGTTTGTGGGGCTCCTGGGGCTACACGTAGGGCAGAGAACCCGAAACCCTCAACCAGAGGGCAAGTACCCAAAGGCCCCAAAGTAGTTCCTTTTTGGGATTACCCTATAGGATTCTATATATGAACTCCCAAAAGGAACTACTTTGGGGCCTTTGGGTAGAGAGCCCTGTCCATCGGTCCTTATAACGGAGAGCAGGCAAGCCCTGTTGAACCAAAAGCTGAAGGTAGGCGAGGAGCTCCCGCCGGGATCTGGGACGTTGAGGCCGCTGGCTCTACCTCGGTCCATTGGGTATTCATATGCGTCTACATACATACATAATTATATGCATACATGCATATACATACATACATTCATACATACATACGTAATTACACGCATGCGCAGATGCATGCATGCATATGAATGTTCAGGAGTGTTATTGCTGCTTGTTTAGAGCGGATGGAAGGGCAGGGTTTGGGATGTGACTTTGGCTCCCGCCTGATTGAGTGTGCGGGGTGTTAGGGCTTGACCCTCTGCGAGGAGCTGGGCGGTTTCGGGGCTGTCGCTTGTGTTTCAATATCGGTAACAGGCCATATCCAACGCATGAAGTCCAAGAAATCAGCGAAAATAAGATGAGGGCTTTTTAAGATGCTTTGAGGTTCCGTGGGTGCGAGGACCGGTCGCATGCGGGTATGTTAACCTCAAGACGGCCCAACCAAGAAGTTGCACGCCAGGAACCCAAGCCCTGTCTTGCAAGGCCCAACATTAGAACTACATTGAGGCGTCTTGTTTTCTTTTCCTATGATCATGTACTGATCATTACAGTGTTGATGGCTAGCATCATTCCAATCGTTGCTCACTGTGGTGTACTGCGATTCTTTGGCGATCAACCTTGTCTTGCTACGATCCCTGCCTCTGCGCCCAGGGGTTTTTGTCATCAGCCGATGTCAGAACCATACGCTGGGGAATAGATATTCGACCTTCTTTACTACACCACTCCGTGCAACGCCCAGTAAGTACCAGACACAGGATCAATGTTGGGCCCGCAACTGAAGTCTAAGTCGAATCCCACAACCCGAAATCATAAACAATAAATCCTCAACCCGAAACACAATTTCTCTATCCAACAAGCCAAGCCTTGGCTCTAATATAGGTGCCTAATCATGAGCATAGGGGTTCCTTTAAAGGGATCCTTAAAAGGTTCCTATTACGGTTACAGGGTTCCTTTTTAAAGGGTCCATAGTAAGGTTCTACAAGATGGGGACCGAGGGCTTCCTTTAAAGAGATCCTTACAAAGGCTCCTACTACGGGGAAAGAGTTCCTTTGAAAGGGGGGTCTAAGAGATCTCTAGTAGGGTTCTATCATGTAGGGGCCTTCTTAATTAGAATATGGTTTTGGGGGCCCATGGAACTATAGTTTTAATATGAAACCCCCCAAAATAGTATAGGTAATTATTAATGCCCCCGTGTTCCACTGAGCCGTCCCTCAAAACTTGGATGGCTGACGCGTGATCTGACGCGACAGCTGCTTCGGCATGTTCCTCTCGAAGTCTGCTCGTTTTGTGCTTCAGGGGTCTTGAGATCACGAATTCAGCGGGCTTAGGAAAGCCCGAAGTCTGTAATTAAGTATTGCACGACTGGTATAAAGATGTATAAAGTAGCTACAGACCCCGACATGCTCGGTGTAGAGGAACAGTTAAAATACGAAGCATCGCGGCCCCTTCGGGGGAGCAAAGCTCGATGGCCATCCTAGACTGACGGGTCACGAATACATGTAAAAATAAGTATCGCGAGCTTTAGAAGCCAGAACCCCGCACTTAATCCCCCACCACTTAATCCGCCTAAACCTTAGACCCAAGGTCATAAACCTCGAAAAGCCCCACTACCCACAACCCTACCTCGTGAGCCCTCAACCCAACAACTTCTCGGTTTTGGGAGGGGTTCTGGCATCTCGCTACGTGGGAGTTTCCGAAAACAAGGGTACCTTATTTGGGGGACCTTATAACAAGGATCCTGCTATTTAGGGTACTACATTAGGGTCCCCTATTTTCGGAAACTCCCACATTTGTGAGGAATGCTGCTCGGCTACTAGAACTATTGAGGAATGCTCTTGGAGGGGAGGGGGGGGGGGGCGGTTGCTGACTTTCAAGTTCAACTCAAACAAATGGTTTTAAATCAAGGGATTGAACATATCGCAGCCCAAGGCTGGTCAAGGAGAACTGATCGAATTAAGTAGCTTGCCGAATCTTCCCTGAAGGCCCCAAATGAACCGTATCTCTCATGAGAGCAGCGGAAACGAAGAAGGCTCCACAAACAGGTGTTGGACGCCGAGGGGTAAGTATGTCAGACTGAACATCCCAAGTTAGCAATACATGGAACTGAATCCTGATACATAGGCAGGCATATTGCTTACACATATGCTTGTCATGCATGTGCGTGTGTGTGTGTGTGTGTGTGTGTGTGTGTGTGTGTGTGTGTGTGTGTGTGTGTGTGTGTGTGTGTGTGTGTGTGTGTGTGTGTGTGTGTGTTTTCTCGTGTGTGGAAGCATGCAAGCAGACATGAGCTAACACGTGTGATGGACAGTGTGCTTCGCACGAAGACCCAGAAATGTGGATGCAGGCATCTGTGTCCCTCGGTTCTTGCATTTGGCATGCTGTCCGCACACCGTGCTGCTTGACGATTCTGTACGTTCACCAGGAGCGCTGTGTTTGAGAATCAGTGGCGGGGAAATTTCACAGAGAAGTTCATTTTCTGATTGTGTACATACATATATGTATATATGTGTACACATATACATATGTACATAAACTTCATGATATAGTAGACTGCAGTATAGTATAACTGCGAATAAAGTAGTAAAACACAAGATAGCAGAATACAGTGTAATATAAACATGTGTGTGCATCGGTACATCTCTCTCTCTGCTGTTGCATCCATCG
Organism: Symbiodinium sp. CCMP2592; assembly: GCA_905221615.1. NCBI lineage: Eukaryota > Dinophyceae > Suessiales > Symbiodiniaceae > Symbiodinium > Symbiodinium sp. CCMP2592. Next base: position 1,126,539 of record CAJNDT010000835.1, on the reverse strand, counting down.
GTACACGTATATAAAACTTATATGTACGCACACACCTATATACCTATACTTATGCATACCTATATACCTATAGATGAATATACAACTATACCTATATGCATATATATATATATATATATATATATATGTATATCTATGTACATATACGTACATGTACTATAGACATATATGCGTATAATTTTACATATATATATATATATATATATATATATATATGTGTGTGTATCGCCTTCCTGCCACCGCCTATTAAGATGCAGCAACATGAAATGCCAACTCACAATGGAGCACAACACTATCCAAAACCACAACAACACTGTCAACCAGTAACCGCACTGCAGAAACTCCGTGCAACTTGGAGAGTCAGATCACATGGCTTGTAGCTTGTACTATTGTTATAATTCAGGAAACCCCTAAAACAGTATTTGTACTTTATTAGGCCCCTAAGAAAGAAGCCCTATAGCAGCCACAAGAAGGAGCTTCGAAACGCAAGGCTCCTGGCACCACGCTCGCCTGGGCGAGGGCTAGTGCAGGGAACCAGAGGCATGGTTTAGGGTTTAGGGGTTTAGGGTTTAGGATCCGAATTCACGTGGGTGCAGGTTGGCGGGTACCCAGAGGCTCCATAGTAGTTCCCTTTTAGGGTTCATATTTAGAATCCTATAAGGTAATTAATCCAAAACAGGAACTACTATGGAGCCTGTGGGTATAGTTTGTAGAGCTTGTAGACCGGGTCTTGGGATGCTTCTGGTCTGGTATGTAGGAATCTTCATGAGCATCAGAGACGACTGCGCCATGACTTCATCCACCTTGGGTTCCTGTGCAAGGGCTGCGAGGGATGCCCAAGACCCTCTGAGGATTGTTATGCCCCTTACAGCGCCATCTAAACCCTAGAACCATCACCAGAGGCTCTTTTTTGCATCTGGGCTTGGGGAGTTTGTCGGGACAGCCACACACCCTACCTTAACCCTGAAAAACCTACCTTTTTAGGGTTCCCTATTATGATTTCCTTATATAAGTCCTTAAAAAGGTAGGTTATTCCGGGTTAAGGTAAACTTTGCCGTAATTGTAGCAAAGGGTTGCGAAGCTGGCGCTCAGAGCAGGGATTTCAGGTTGCTGGTCGAAGTCGATGGGAAGGGGGTCAGGCATTGAGGGTTTAGGGTTTGGGTTTAGGGTTTAGGGTTTAGGGTGCGGCATTTACATACGGAAAGCAACATGCGCATTCTCAGAGTTTGTGTAAGCCGATACGTATCACAGATGTATCCAGTAACTCTCTTTTTGTTGCATCCATCCAGGACTCTTGAAGTCTTGAAGTAACTTTCTAAACCCCGAAACCTCATCATCTAGATGGTCATCACCTGAAGACACTTTTGGTTTCGAATCTTCCAAGACTGTAGTTTAAGGTTTGGGGCAGGGTTCAAGGTTTGACGCTTCTTCTTCTACCTCAACCCTCAACCTCTAGTCTCGCCTGTAACAGACTGGGACAAAGATCGAAGGAAGTCGAGACGCTGCACCCCTTTTTCCCACTAGGCTCAGGCCTACGCTGCGCCCTGAGACCCAAAAGAGGCCAAGTGGCCGTCGGGGGCTGGGGCAATCAACATGCCGGAGCTCTCATCCCGGCTTCTCACTCGCACTTCCTCCGTCAGAGCTGGGGAAGAACATTGCAAACCGTGACCTTAACAAAGGAGCCCGAGGACCCTTACATTTCAAAATCAAGCTAGTGAACTACAGACTACTGAACACAGGGCCTCTTGAAAACGGCTTTATTTCACGGCACAGGAACACTGCGAGAAGCGTCGCCTTAGCCTAACGTAGCGTGACAATCACAAGCACAACACACCGTGGGCGATACTGCACTTGCTCTACAAACTCATACACTGTATAGATGGGTCACGGCTACAGCTGAGGATTCTCACCAAGGCTGTCCCCATCTTGCCGACATGCTGTCAACTCTCAGATCCCCCAACTCGAGCTCCCGATCCTCACGGGACGACGCCCTGAGGGCCCGCAGCCGAATCCCAAAAGGTTTAGGGTGTAGGGGTTTAGGAATTAGGGTTTAGGATTTAGGGTTTAGGGCTTAAAGGGCAAAAACTGATTCACTGGTTCGCGTGAGCTTAGACACAGCCAAGACAACCTCTCAACCCCTTAGCCCCCTAGCGTTAGCCGTGCTTCACTCTAGACCCCCAAATGCCAAAACAGGCCTAAAACCACCAAAAAACCGTCCCAAAAGCCTAACACCACAAAGCCCCAAAACCCAAAGCCATGTTTTTTGCGCAACCTCAGCGCCCACTTCGCTTCCCGGCCTGAATTTCTTGGATGTAGAGCTTCAACGGTTCTGACGGTTCCTAGAATCCTAGAAAGGGTGACCTCTAGAGGGTTTGTTGGAAGGGGCCTATAAGGCCAAAAGGGCTCTATGACAAGGGCTGGTATGGTAGCGGGGTTGGGACTTAAAATAGGGTTAATTATCAAAATTGGGGGGGGGGGGGGGGGGGCCTTTTTTATGAGGGTGCCGTCGTACTTTGAGGACAAAAGGAAGGACTTTAGCTTACAGAGCACTCCTGGTGGATGTCGGGGCCCGAATGATAATACGGCTGATGATAAAAATCCTGCATTACCTATGATAAGGAATATGTCACAATTCCCATCGTCTAGGGTCATTACTGTAAGGTAATGCAGGGTTTATATCATGAACCGTAGGGTTTAGGGTTTAGGGGTTCGGAATCTATTCTGGCATAGCTGCACAGCTATTACAGAAAATCCTTTCGGAGGATTGGCATATAGCCAATGATAGTTGGACTAGGGTCTCATTTAAAAAGTTAGGGTTTAGGGTTCCTTTCGGGGGCCTTGCCAGGGTCTCTATAAGGCTTCTGGAAGATGGGGCCCGTGACAGGTGGACCAGAGTCCCTTGTAAGGGTTTAGATTCCCTGGAAGGGTTCTGGGGGATAGAACCCTTTATGGTTCGACTGGGGTTGGGCGTATACTCTAGTATACTTAACGTAAAGGACCAGTCGCGTGACTAATTCCGACTCATGCTTCCATTGCCGGACACCCTCTTCAATGGTACCCAGGGACTGCAATATCCTGATTCCATCACGCTTACTGTTATTCCTACGTGAAACAATTAGCAGAAGTCAACATAATTTAACATAATCGTCGATGTTGCCGACAGCAATCATTTGCATCATCGTCGCAGTCGCAAGTTGAGCTTGCGACATTGCTCATTGTCATGACATGCCCCATGCAGTCACATGCAAGGATTGATGTGGGCTATGGCTACCTGAAGCTTCTTCGTGTCATTACTCCCAAGCGTGGCATCCGCAACTTGCCAGCTTAAGAAAATCAGTAGTCAGAATATGGTTTCAGGGTATCTTATAATGCGAAGTTTAATTATAAGTGCGGGACTGTAAGCGATAAACAAATCCGAACCATTCCTCTGCAAACAAAGGCAAAGAAGTGTCAAGGGCGAGGAGCCACGCAGGGCTCACGACCGGGCTCATGGGTGAGCTGTCCACTCGGCTGCGGCTTCGAGCAAAGGCCATGACTCCTCGACAAGATCGAAAACTCTGCATGCTAAACCCTATACCCTTATAGAGCACTTGAAAACCAACCCCAAACCAAGATTGACTCAAACTACGGGCTAGGGCTGTTGGAACTCTAATTGCTTTACGTTTCAAGTCTAGGGGCCCTCAGTTTTCAGTTTATCCTGACCCGAATGAGTTCATGAACCGTAAAACAATAAATCCCAGCCCTTACAAGCCCGCTGGCGACCCAATGCCAGGCTTGTGGAGTCCACAGGGTTACGAAGCTAAGGATGCCTAGTGCTTGGGGGAGGACTTGCTTGGGGCTTTCAGGTTTTAGCGATGCTTAGGTCTGGTTGAGGGTGTAGGTTGTGGCGCAGGGTCCGATGAGGTTATAGATTTTAGAGGATGACTCATGGCAGCATCCTAAGGCTTGGATTTGAAGTGATGAGAGTTTTCGGGTGAGACGAGGGGAAGATCCGGTTAACGGCATGTGCATCCAAACCCTAGGCAGGAACCCGCGAACACTGGAGGACTTCCTGAGACCACTGAAAACAGATGACAACCTATGCTGCTAGTTCGGTGCCACATGTCAGAACACCTGGGGACGGGGGGTCTTTGAGGGCTTCGCAGTGTTCCTTTAGATATATATATATATATAGATATAGATATAGAAATAACTATCTGTCTATCTATATATCTGAGCACTTCCGGTCCCTAGGGGTGGTGGCCAATTTTGCCTTCAGGACCCAAGTGTAGGAGAACAGGGTCCAAGGCTTAGGCTGTAGGGGTTCAAGGCGTAACGCCCAGACTCCGAGACTTCACAGTTTACAGCAGAAAGGTGTCAACTGTTCGTCCACATGAGCTGCTGCCGGTCTCAGAAATAGTGCCTGCTAACACAAACTGCAAAGCGGCCAGGATCTTATATGCGATGGTCTCCCTATTTGGCCCCTAGTAAGGCCCTAGTACATTGTCCCTTCTGGTGTGCCAAAGAAGCCCCAATCCTGAAGTACAGCCTTTTTGAGCAGAGGCTGCGGAGCAGGCTTAAACCTGAGTCCCAAACCCTGCAGCCTAAACCGCAAACCGCAACGCTGCAGCCTAAACGCAGCCGCGAAGTCCAGCCTTAAACCCCACATCCCTAAATCCTAAACCCCAAAACCCGCAAACTCGAATGCTTGAAGCAAGATCGTGGACCCCGAACCTGGACAGCACTCAGATCTATCTCCAAGTTTCGGTCTTTTTCCTTGACTCCATGAGCTATGGGGCTGTCAGGTCCTGACATTCGCCATTTCCGGAGTGAAAGGTTCAGGGCTCCAGGGTTCGACCCTGAACCCGTTTGACCTTCGGGATGGAGAATTTAAACTTTCCTGCCCGCAAAATAGGGTTTATGTGTACCCAGAGCAGGTACCAGAGGCACCCACGAAGAAGCCTAGTTAGACAAATGCGGATGCGTGATGTTCTTGATTGGAGGGCACGAGAGTGCTCTTAACGGTTTACCTTAAGCCTGAATAACCTACCGTTTTCGGGTTCCTTATCATGATTTCCTTATATAGGTCCTTAAAGAAGGAGGTTACTCCGGCTTAAGGTAGGGTTTAGGGTTTATGGTAGGAATCCCCTTCCCCTGGCTCTCTCGGGCTTAGGGAACAAAACCTTCAGTCCTCGACCGTCTTCTGAGGACACCAGCTGTTGAGGTGGCGAGGGCCTCCGTGCTAAACGGAACTTAAGTCGGTTTAGGGTTTTGGGTGATAGGGATCTGTAACAAATATTAGGGTGTTTTATGATGGTAACTAGATTAAAGGACGAAACGTAAGCTACCATGATAGGGATCTGTAGCGAATACTATGGTTTAGGGTTTAGGGTGTTTCTTTATTATGGTAACTAGATTAAAGGAACCCAGTCACTGCCAAACGAAAACTCGATAAGGGTGTCAGGTGATTGGTCTGCGGGTTTTACAAGCAATACAACCATAAGAATCCAAATAGCCCTATGCAGGCTGCTATGCATAAACTTGAGACCCCAAAGTAGGCACAATTTGTATACTACGGTTGAGGATAGAACCTGGGCGGGGGCTTTTGGATTCAGAGTTCCGGGGTATGCGATTTCAGCGGGTGTCGGGCTCAGGTTCGCAGAATAACTGTCATGTCATCTTCGCCCGCGCGCAAAGTTTTGACTTTTCCTTTGAAACGGCGCGCGGACCAACTCCACGCATCAGGGCTTATAAGGGTAGGGTTTTAGAGTCATGCATATCATTCCGACGCCCGAACTGTAAACCCAGAGCTCTGAAATCCGCTCTGCGCCCTCAAGTCGCTAACCGTAAAGCTGATAATATGGAGCCTTAAATGGGGTTCCTTTAAACAGGGTCTATAAGGGCTACTGTAGGGGCTAGTATGAGGATGTAGAGGGGGCTGAATAATAACAACCGGAAATCCCTAAAGCACCCAACTCCTCAACCCTAAATGCGAACTTCTTAGCCCGCAAAAGGCCTCAAACCTAAAAATTCTAAGCCGCCGCCAGCGGGCCCAACGGGGGAGGGCACGTCCAGGACTCCGGAGTTGTGCCGCCCCTTCTGCATCATCCGTAGCATGGCCAAGTCCGCCTTATAAGGGGGCTCTCTCGAAGCTTTGGGGCTTTTAGGGGCTTAGGGTCTGCCCTAAGGCCCCAAAGTAGTTCCTTTTTGGGGGTTCGTATATCGAGTCCTATAAGGTAATCCCAAGAAGGAACTACTTTGGAGCCTATGGGTGGTTAGTTTGGTTTGGGGGTGTAGGGTTTAGGGGTTGAGGGGTTTAGTCCGACTTCGAATCAAAAGGTGAAGTCAGTGAAGAAGACGGGGTTCTGGCTCCAAGACTGAAGGGTTTAAGGTTCAGAATTTTAGGGTTTCGTATAGTCTCGGGTAGAGGGATGCAGGGTTTAGGCTTAGGAATGAGAAATATCAGGATTTTAGAAGGGTTGAAGGTTGAGGGCTTGCAGGGTTTGGGGTTAGGGTTTGCCCTTCTACACTGTTTCCGAGCTATCGGATTCAGGGCCTATGGTTGGGCGGGGTTTTTGACACTCACTCTCGGACAAGCCTGGCAAGGTCTGCAGAAGTTAGGTTCGTGGGCGGGGTTTAAAGGTTTACGAGTGAGATCTCTTTCCCTGCAAAAGAAAGATATGGCACAGGCATCGGCAAGCTGGGCAAGTCAGAGTCGAACTACTTCAAACGACACAGAAGCGGAGCTACAATGGTAAGTAAACTATTTATCACGATAAAAAGTAAACCCTGAAAATCAAATCCCAAATAATCGCACCTACCCACCTAACCTACCTACCTACCTACCTGCCTACTGCGCTGCCTACCACCCTGCCTGCCTACCTACATGCATGCGTGCGTGTGTACACATGCATACATACACACATACATACAGAACATACATACAGTACATCCATGCCTACATACCTACATGCCTGCGTACCTGCCTTCAAAGACGGGTGCAGCCATGCATACATGTATTCATGCATGCGCACACATACATACATATAATGCAAGCATACATACGTACATACATAGACACATACTTGCTTACTTGCGTACTTACTAACTTACTTACTTAAGTTACACACTTGCATACTTAAGCGATCTTACATGCATGAATGCACAAAAACATACATGTATGTTTAAGCATTGCAGTTACAAGCATGAAGGTAAACTGATTGTCTAAACGTACATGTGCGTTACGATTCTGCACAATTCATGCTCGTTCTCCGGCTCCCTTTCCACAGGGCGGGTGTAACAGCAGTTCATGCCTACATGCATCCATCCATGCATGAAGGCATGCATGCATGAACCTGCACGGACAATGGTCTCTTCTTCGAAAAAAGTCACGAAGCGTATTGGAGTTTCCGGATAGAGAGAAGACCTCACCAAACAGATGCTTACCTGTAGGTCAACTGTTCCGGTGCCAGTGTGCCAAAGCGAGCTGAAATACGCTCTGCCAGCCATACTTTCAAGAAAGCCCCACCTCATAGCGGTCCGCCAGTCGTCGATGAAGCTCCCAAAAAGATTCGCCAGAGGCCTTGGCGTACTTTCAACGTAAGGCGCGCAGTCTTCGGATTTGGGGTTTAGGCTTGAGGGCGAAGGTGTCTAGAAGGCTTGTACTGTAGTTATAGTATATATTATCGCTCCTGGGGTTTAGGATGGCTTCCTTCGGGTGTAGAGGTTCTGTAAGCCTTCCCGGGCCCTTAGGCTTAACTTTAGCTACAGTAGCCTTCAGCTCTCTCTCTCTCTCTCTGTCTCTCTCTCTCCCTGGCATTCGAAAGTAGCATTCAACCCTAAAGCCCTCAACCTGCTCAGCTTTCAGCGCCAGACGCTGCCTTCCGAATAGTTTAGGGTTTACATCTTCGCGACCTCAGGGGTGCCAGGGCTTGAGCCTTACTCCAAGGAACCTGCCGTTTTAGGGTTCCTTATACTATGATTTCCTTACATAAGTCGTTAAAAAAGGTAGGTGTTGTATTTATTGCCCAGGTACGTTTAATGAGGTTTTGACTGTTGACCTACCTTGAATGGAGGGAAGGACTAGTGCAAATACATTCGGTACACGAGTGCTGCCCTTCATGGGTTTAGGGTTTTTTAGTGGTTTCCCTTAGGGTTTCGAGAAGCCTCTATCAACAAAAATCAAGACACTCCCGAAACTCGTGAATGAACGAAGGAATGCAGGGTTGAGGGTTTAGGGTGCTTCCATGTTTGTTGGTTCACCCGCTGATGGAAGCAATGTAGCCAGAAGCGATGAACTGCAATTCCCGGCGGAGGTCGCTGGGAATGTTGCAGTTCCTCGTCGACCCCCATGTAACCTGCGAATAACCAAAAGTCATCTACTGCAAGTCGTGATGTCCATAACCTGGAGGAAGTTGGAGTGTTTAAACACAGTTTTGGACACCGGAACCTCGTAGGAAAGTATTGCAACTGTAAGCACAAAACCCCCTAAACCCCTCAACCCTAAACACAAAACTCTAAACCCCTAAACCCTGAACACAAAACCCTAACACCCCCAAACCCTAATTTCAACCCCATGGTCGAGTCGCATTCATTTTGTCCCACGCAGACATAGTGGCATACTGGGGCTGCAGCGAGCCGGAAGAGCTGCGAAAAACATGTAAAGCAGAGAAGCTCTGTGTATGGTCAGATACGGTGCCCTGCAGAGCCTTGCGCCCACGAACCCGCAAGCCGTGTCACAAGGGGCAGCAGATGCATACTCTTGAATTTCGAGTCGTCGCTACTTTCTGTAGCCCTAATGAGGATGCTTGAAAACTTCCCTCTGTTCCGGTTCCTAGAGACTCCGACATTCCTAAAGCAGGGGTGCTGCAGGGGTCCTGCATGCAGCTCTCAACTCTAACAATCGTGGATCCTGAATGCCCGAACCAACCCCACAGCCTCCTGTTTTGAGGGATCTTGCTTTCAGGAGAAATTCTAGTCGGGGTTGTAGTCTAATGATAAGCTCCGAGTATACCTTGCCATCGATACAGAACCCAGAAGCAACGAACGTAAAGTTCTTTCGGGTTATCCAACGAAGCTTCCCCAGGATGATTAACATCTTACAGTTCTGCGAGGAAGGTTTGCTCGTGTGGAGAAGTTCAGTGCCGGGAAGGGGCCCAAGTAATCCCAAAGAGTCAGGCCGGAGCTAGCCGGAGGCTGTATGGAAAAAGCGACTAAAGAAGATGCATGCGTAGATTGAATCAGATTAAACAGTACGTCGTTCGCACAAGGTCTTGTAGTTCTGCCCATATAAAAAACAAGAAGGAACGGCATAGTGGCATAGTACTTCATTAGAAACAGTTCTGTCAGTTGCTGAAGAAAAACCCACACATGCTAACCACCTGTCCTGATTCAGATAGCAGTATGCATGCCGATGGGCTGGCTGATGCCAATCACGACATCAGGCGGTCACCGACAGGAAATGTGGCCATCAAGAAGAAAATGAATAACATCAACCGAGGTGTGCATGAAGGGTACGAACTGGCGTCAACATAGAGGCTGGCCTGATGATGGTGCTTGCTAAATGGTACTAACCCTCGATATTGTTGTGCTGCTGCTGGTGGCGATGGCAGTGGTAGTGACGCGGAGGAAACCCACATGCATTCTGCTCCGCTTACAGCTGTACCTGGCAGCAAGTCTTCTGTGTGCTTAATCTGATAGCGCTATGCTCATTGAACTCCTATTCACATGGCTCATATTCCCCGGCCTATGACTGAAAGATGAGTGTGACTACTCTTCACTGGTCTGATTGTATTCCCCATGCCTTTACCACAACCCTCACGCCGCTTCAAATCCTGGGTTTGTAAAGGAACTCAATCTAAATGAAACTATATTGTCTACTTTAGGCTCTAGACCCATATTTCGCAAGTGGAACTTAGATGCCGTTTTCTTCAAAGAGCCTAGTACCTGAAAGGCTCATGCTCCAAGATGATCAACCTGTGTTTTCTGGGGCCTCCGGCCATGCAATTCTCAGGTATCTAAAGCTTTAACACTCTAATCTACCTTAGAGCTTCGGGTTTAGGGTTTAGGGGTTTAGGGGTTTAGGGTTTAGGGTTTAGGGCTTAGGGTTTAGGGTTTAGGGCCGGTTTAGGGTTGAGGGCCTGGAGTTTATCGGGTTTAGGGTTGGGGTATTCAGCACTGGTCATCGCAAGCAGTTCGGAGCTGTCTTATTCGGTTGTTGGGATCTGGAAACGGCTAGCTTTCCAAGTCCAAGGATGCGGGTGGCCTCGTTCGTGACGGAGGCTGCTGCGAAGGTTTCGGCGATTTCCTCAGCTTCTGACATCAACTCTCCAACCGCAGATCCTCCAAAAACAATAAAACTCCCAAAGTCCTAAACCTTCAAACTATACAGACCCCAAACCTTGCTAAAGCTCAAGCCCCCAGAGGTAGGACAGGGGACTTGATAAGTATGCTTCCGTTTGGGCCGTCTACAATGCTTCCTGCAATGGTGTCCTGTAGGGCAGCTATAATATAGGGGCCTTGATAATCAAAAAAGGGTTTGGGGACCCATGATAAGGAACCCCCAAAATAGTATAATAGGCTAAACCCTAAAGCCTAAACCTATTTAAGCCGCTATAGTGTACTGCTTGCTGTCCAGCGACGGTCAAGGCACCTGGGAGCATGACCGGCAGCTCCCTGTCATGCAGAGAGCCAACCGAGCTGAGGATTGAAAGGCTCTGCGGCTTAAGCTCCTTCTGGAACTGGGCCTGTAGTGTTTTATAAAACAGGGCTTGTAGTGTTTTATAAAACACTAAAGCTCCTTCCGAAGGTTTGACGCTCACACTCGGCAAGATCATAGTCCGAAAAGACCTGCAGTACTGCAATGGAACTGTTGCGATGCGGAGCTCGCTGTTTTGTAACTATTGGGGATGCTGGGTCGGATTTCCGGACGGTTTAGGGTTGGAGGTCTGATTCTCTAGACCCTAAAACTTTAGGCCCTAAACCCTCAACCCGAACTCTGGGTGCCCGCAGGCTCTCCAGCAAATGCAGCATAGCAGTCATTAAGCTGAATCTAATGAGCCCAAACCCCGGCTTTCGGGTTGCATGAATTCAGCATTTTTACAGGACCTAAAGAAAGACAAGACGCTGCTTTGCTGGGATACACTAGGCAAAACCCTAAAGGTTTACGTGGCTTTGGGATCCCTGCAGTTTTCTTCTCCGGCCTCTCCATGCGGTACGCGAGCGCTCGCCAGGCGCGGCGGTCGTCCTGCTGGAAGTGGGCCATGCACTTGGCCTGGATGTGCAGGGCTTTTTTGCGTGACCTCCGACTAAGAGCCTGAACCTACAGCCCGAAAGGAGCCCTTCCAAACCCTCAAGTGTACTACATTGGGGAGTCTCGGTAAGGCTTTTGATGTTTTCGTGTTGACAGAGTTAGCCGGACTCCATTCAAGCACGTACACAGACTTCAATATACTTCAAAATGCTTGACACAGGGCTCCTTCACTCTGGATCCTGCCACGGTGCAGAGAATATTTCTTAGTCAAAGATATTGTGGAACCCGGCAACTAGTCTGCCCTTCGCAATCTTAGACTGGAAGCTCCTCCAGATTGCTGCGGAATGCAACAAGGCTTTCTGAGCTTTCTCGAGTTAGGATGCCATATGTGATTTTCGGGTTTTAGGGTTTAGGGCTTCAGGGTTTAGATTTTGTTTTTTAACTCCTTTTTCCGGTTGCCCACTCGTCTGAGCTTCGATGGGCTATTGCCGACTATTCCGACTCTAGGGCTTTCATAATTAGAACAGGGGTTCTGGGCTACACTATACTGTACTTGTAAAAAGGAGCCCTTCGGCATATAGATGGTGAATATGGAAGCCCCCAGACCGAAACTCCCGAACAGAACCCATTAAGATCCCAGACCCCTATTATGGAGATCTCAAACCTAAACCCTAAACCCTAAGCCCTAAACCCTAAACCCTAAGCCCTAAACCCCAAACCCTAAGCCCTAAACCCTAAACCTTAACCTCTAAGCCCTAAACCCTAACCTTAACCCCTAAACCTTAAACCCTAAACCTTAACCCCTAAACCCTAAACCCTAACCTTAACCCCTAAACCTTACCCCCTAAACCTTAAACCCTAAACCTTAACCGCTAAACCCTAAACCCTAACCTTAACCCCTAAACCTTAACCCCTAAACCTTAAACCCTAAACCTTATCCCCTAAACCTTAACCCCTAAACCTTAAACCCTAGATAACCCTAAATCCTAAACCCTAAACCGTTTGAAGTCCCGGAGCTCCTTCAGCAGTTCTGGCTCTGCCGTAGCTTGGGCTTTGGCTTTAATTAAGATTCAGGATTTTAACTAAGATTCAGGACTAAGGGATTTAGGGCTTTAGGGTTTATGGATTTCAGGTGTAGGGTTTAGGGGTTTAGTGCTTTAGGGTCTTTGGATTTAAGGTGTAGAGTTTAGGGGTTTAAGGCTCTAGGGTATTTGGATTTAAGGTGGTTTAGGGGTTTAGGGATTTAGGGCTTTAGGGACTTCAGGTGTCGGGTTTAGGGATTTGAGGCTGTAGGGTTTATGGACTTCAGGTGTCGGGTTTAGGGCTTTAGGGTTTATGGACTTCAGGTGTCGGGTTTAGGGATTTAGGGCTTTAGGGTTTATGGATTTCAGGTGTCGGGTTTAGGGATTTAGGGTTTTGTTTTGGGACTGTCCGGCACTAAGGGAACTGCGTAGTTGGACCCTGCATGGCAGGCGGCATGATGTTTGGTAAAGAGATGTCCAACAAGTCAGTGTACTCTCTTATTGTACGTAAGTGTATGAAACCCCAATTGCCTTTTAAAATATCCTTATATTGAAGACACTGAACAGAGGCTCTCACGACTCGAAGGGCCCAAGCAGCTGCTGCAAAAGGTAACCTCTAAATCGCCGTAATAGAGGCCCGACTCTCTCCCTCTCCGCCAAGGCGCTGCTTCGACGAGGGCCTGCGTGCGTTGAAACTTTTTCGTTGCTCGTAGCAGGGTTTAGCCGCTTAGTTGGCGGGTTGACGAGTAGCGATGCAGCAAGTCGCAAGTTCATATCGTTTGTTATCTTATCTTATTGAATCATTGGTTTGTTTATCTGGTGAAGATCTGCGTCGTGTTTATGGGGGATGGACTGTGCGGCTCGAAAAGGGGTTTGGGCTGTGCGATGGTGTTTCAGCTTTCCTTTACGTTTATAAACTATAATCCATCGCACTACGCCGCCCTATGCCCTGACCCCTTAGTCGGTTTATCAAGGAAGACAGAAACTTGGCCAGCCGCGACCGCAAAAGAAGGGTTTAGGCGGTTTAAGGTATTGCTGAAATGTACTTCGATCGAACTCCGAGACCCGCGAATCTTCTTGACGTGTGGCCCTCGACTCTGCAGACGACCAGTCAAACATGTCCATGTTTAGTCTCGGGTTGAAGGCTGCCGCTACGATTTGGCGATTTAAGGCGTACTTAGCGTCAAGGGTTTAAGCTCTCAGGCTTAGTATCACTCGTGAAATTTCGCCATGCAGCCAGGAAGTCTCAACACACTTAACCCCGTGAAGCCCTATCCGGCCCTATCCTTAACCCGAAGGTCAGGCTGCCATATCCTTAAACCCCAAAACTGGCCCAAAACTCTTTTAACCCTCAACCCTCCCAAACATCATGATTTATCACTATACTCTAGTACTACTATATTCTATATCATGTCGTACTATGCTATATTATACATGTTTCATTTAATGTGATACGGAAGTATTTTTTTGCAGAAGCTAGGCTTCCAGCAACGGCAATCGGCTGAAGAAGACTCCGCGCCTTCGGCGTCCAGACCATGTCCCAGTCTTTTCCTTGAGAAGCTTAAAGACTCTAGGGTTCCGGTTTAGGGTTTATGGTTTAGGGTTTAGGGGTTTAGGGTTTCGGGGTTTCGGGTTTAGTGGTTTAGGGTTTAGGGGTTTAAGGTTTAGGGGTTTAGGGTTTAGGGGTTTAGGGTTTAGGGTTTAGGCTCCATAGACTAAAACTCTAGGGTTCCGGTTTGCGGTTTTCAAAGGGGAAAAGGAGGGACCCTTAATGGGGACCCCTACCCGGTCATGGGCTATATAATGGGTATATAATAGCTGTAGTAAGGGTTTTTACCTATGGGTCCTTGTTAAGGGTCCTCCTTTTACCCTTGGAGGTTTAGGCTCCATAGACTACAACTCTAGGGTTCGCGGCATAGGCTCCATAGACTAAAACTCTAGGTTTCCCGGTTTAGGCTCCATAAACTAAAAGCATTTGAAAAATGCAACTTAACCCCAAACTCTTAAGCTCCACAAAATCTAAAAATCCCGAACCAAGCATGATCTGGCGCTTTTGCGTCCTTGTTCTCCCAACCACTTCAAGCGCGCTGTGGTCTTCTGGGTGTCCCCCAAGTTTCGGAAACTCTAAACCCTAAACCCTTTATAGAACCCTTATAGATCCCTTTAAGGAGCCCTTCAAGGATCCCTTTGAAGGTACCTCTAATTCTCGGAAGGAAAAACGACCAGTTTACTCTTCGTCATCTTCGCGATGCGGCCACGGTGGAGAAGGCATGGGCTGCACTGGGTTGAGGTTAATGCCTAAGGGTTCCTTTAAAGGGGTCTATAAGGGATACTATAAGGAATCTAGAAGGGTACTATTATGAGGTTACCCATAGGCCCCAAAGTAGTTCCTTTTTGGGATTACCTCATAGGATTCTATATACGAACCCCAAAAAGGAACTACTTTGGGGCCTTATGGTAATGCAGGAGCCAGATTAAGAAAAACTGGGCCTGTAACCCCAATTCAAAATAGTAGGATTCATCGAAGGAACCTTAATACAGGCCCAAGGTTTCTTAATCAGGTTCCTGCATTAGGATTCAGCACTTGCACTCGGACTTACCTGGCGATGGCACATTGGCCTCCGACGGCCGACTTTTCCGTAGATCGGAGGCCTTAATAATTAGAATAGGGCTTTCGGGGAATATTATATTGCAATCATAATAAGGAGCCACCAAAATGGTATTGGTAACGATTTAGGCCCTCATATCAACTCTACTGGTCTGTGCTACCGGTTTGAGTTCCAGGATTTCGACTCACACAATCGCGCAAGGCAGGCATGGATTCAGATACTAAGTCCGCTGAGCTTGCTACTTGTACACCAAAGGACAAAGCGCGAATAGCAACACCAAGACCCAACTAGCCAAGGGTTCAGGGTTTGGGCCAAATCCGGTTCGTGATTCCTTGAGCCCCTTCTCCCTGATAGACACAACAAAGCTAAAATTTGGGCCTAAACGACTGACTTTACTGTACTATAGTTACTATGACGACCCCGGGGTAACAAAATCATATCTGCAGGGACCTATGTAAATTATACTGAAGCCCTAAACCCTGCATTGCACCTGTGTGTCTGTGTTTGTGTGTGTGTGTGTGTGTGTGTTTGTGTGCATATGTGCATGTATGTATGTTTGTGTGTATATACGTGTATATGGGAAGTATATATATATATATATATATATATATATATATTTATATGTATACACCTGCATACTCGCCCATACACAGTAACACCTTCAGTAGCCCTTGGACCGCTTCTGGCAACCCCAAGCCTCAGAAGCCAACGGAGCTTGTCGCCCCTGATCCGAGAGCGCGTGTTGCAACACACACCCCTTTGACAGTGTAGACCAACCACAGTTTAGGTCTTACCTAAACTCCAAATAACCTACCCTTTTAAGGGCTGACATAAGGAAATCATAATAGGGGACCCTAAAAGGGCAGGTCCTTTAGTACTTTAGGATCCAGGTAGGGTTTAGGGTTGAGGGTGTGCAGACCTCAATTCCCCTCATTACTGGACTGACTCTCTCTCTCTCTCTCAGGCCCTCGCCCCCTACAGCACTAAACTCCTAAACTTTTTCGGCCTCAATCCTAAGTACCTCGTGCGTCCGAGGCGCGAATCAGGTATCGCACATAGGTGAGAAAGGACTCCGACCGCCTCGGCGAAGAAAACCCAACAACCTCAATTTTCAACTCGGGCCTTGAAGTACAAATATTGGGAACCGCTTGAAGGCCCAACTATACATTGCATATTTTGCCTCCTGTGTACCAAAAACAGGTTCATGGGTCTTTAGAGCTACCCCTAAGCAATCATGAACTCAGCATTGCATGCTTCAGGATCACTCCGGTGATGTGGGGGGAGCAAAGACACCGTCTGGACACTTGACTCCTTGGCGCTTAGTAGGGAATGGGGGAATGGATCCCTACAGTAGCCCCTATAGAATCCCCAATGCTAGCCCCCATAATCCAAGCACCAGGGTGTTGATTCTAGTTCGGGTTGTGGGATGGGAGTTTGGGGCAAGAAAAGACCTTGTCGTCGCTACGGTCGGCACCTTATTATTTCTATTATTATTAGAACTATTATTATTATGATTATTATTATGATTATTATTATGATTATTATTATGATTATTATTATGATTATTATTATGATTATTATTATTATTTTTTTTATTCTTATTTTTATTATTATTTTTATTATTACTATTATTATTATTATTACTATTATTATTACTACTATTATTACTATTATCATTATTGTTATTCGCATTATCATTATTATTATTACAATGTACACGGCAAGCGGTACCCACAGCAAGGTGAACTCATGCTCGCCTCGTTCTGTAGGGATCCCAGTTGCCCGACTCGTTCGCCCGAAAACTTAAAGGGGGCGCCGCTTCTGCCTAAATAGAGTGGGGGCTCGATAAGTAGACGTGTGAGTATTCGGGAGCCCTGGAAGGGTGCCGACAGGAAGAGCTCAAGCGACGCGACTCATGCACGAAGGCTGCAAAAACTGTGCATCGAAGGGCTGACCTCAACCTGTGATGGTTTAGGGTTTAGGTTTAGACCCCCTAAGCTTGAAGTCGACGGTTTCATCTAGGCGAAGCCATGACAATGACACTGAATGCCTGTCAGTGGCAGGGACAGCGAGACCGTCACGCCGCACAAGGTGCCCACATCACCTCAGGGTTTAGAGGGTTTAGGACTTTAGGAACCAAAAGAGCACCACATCCAGAGTTAGAGCTCCACCCTGAGCACTCAAGGCTTTACCTAACTGCTCCGTGCCTACGATAGCTATAATCTTCTATCCTACTATGCTGTGCTATGGTATACTAAACCGCACTGAAATATATTGTTCTGCCTTATTACCAGTATTATTATTACCATTACTGCTTTTACTATGGGTACTATCGGATATGAGTATTCTTCTTGATGTTATTACTTTCACTACTACTAGCACTATGGTGATTCTAGGATGAGGCAACCCGGGGCCGAGGCCTCTGGGTTCCCAAGCTGCAGACTTTGGGCTTCCAGGTTTAGGGGTTTAGGGTTTAGGGGTTTAGGGGTTTAGGGGTTTAGGGGTTTAGGGGTTTAGGGGTTTAGGGTTTTAGGGGTTTAGGGGTTTAGGGTTTAGGGGTTTAGGGGTTTAGGGGTTTAGGGGTTTAGGGGTTTAGGGGTTTAGGGTTTAGGGGTTTAGGGGTTTAGGGTTTAGGGGTTTAGGGGTTTTTCTTTTTAAAGTGTAGTGGCTCTTTCTGTGCTTAGGGTTTAGGGTTTAGGGTCCCTTCAGAAGACCACAGACAAAATGCCTGGAGCGCTCAGACGGTTTAGGGTTTAGGGAGCTCATAGATGATAGTGTAGGAACCTGATTTAGACACCCTGGGCCTATAAAACCCAAATAGTAGGAATTCCATAAGGAACCAAAATGAAGGCCCAAGGTTTGTTAACAAGATTCCTACACTGCGAATCGTGGATAGCGGGTGAAGGACTCCGATCGCCCCGAAACCTTGAGCCAAAAGACGAACTCTAAACTCCGAAACTCTGAAACGGTTGATGATATAAATCCTGCATCACCTTAATGACCCCACACTGTGGGAATTATTGTATATTCCTTACTATGGGAAATTCAGGATTTATATCAGCAACCGAAAGCACCAAAAAAACAGACCAAGATGCGGCCCGAGACCATGGACCCCGCCGCCTTCCGAACTGGCAGCTCCTGACAGGGGACCAAACTGCAGCTGCTCTACTTGGAGGTTCATGGGTAGTTATAAGGGTTCCTTTAAGGGTCCCTTTAAAGGGATCTATAGGGAATCTAGATGGGTATAGAGTTTAGGGCCTACTTGGAGGTTCATGAGTAGGGTTCTCTAAGTAGGGTAACTATACTGATAACCCCTATTAGGGGACTTATAACCCCACTTATAACTACCCATGAATCTCCAAGTAGTCGAGGATTGAAGTAAGGGATCTGTTGTGGGGAGATCCAGCAGAGTTCGTTGAAACTTGCTAATAGAGTTGCCTGAACAGTTAGAATAGGGTTTTGGGGCCAATCATACCACAGCTATCATAAGGAACCTCCAAAATAGTATAAGTAATTGTTAAGGCCCCTATAGTAGTGGAACCCGGAAAGGCTGGACGAGTTCTAGATCGTTGAACCCTGCTTACGCTGCTTACGCGGGATCACAAAGTCCTACTGGTCGGGTATCATGGGAAACTAAAGGTTAACCTTGTATATAGGGACTATACTACCCAAAAAAGGTTAAAGGTTACCTACTCGAAGTTTAAGATGTCCTGGCCCTGTTACGCAGCACCCGATTTCGTGCCCACGCCTGACTGATTGGATATGAGCATACCTAGGGGTCCCGGACGGAGTTGTGGGTCTGTTGTGCTGCCTTTCTGCAAACCTATATGCCGCATCCATGATTATTCGAGAATGCAACAGCTGGCTAAGCTATCCGAAGCATGTAATATTGAACAACAAAAGCTCTATATAGCCTGTCAACTATGCTTACTGCAACACAGATTCCTCAAAGGGGCGCAAAGGCACCAGTCTTGAAACTAGTCTGTCGTAGCAGAACCAACGTTCGAATTCATCACAACCCTCACGTTGCTGTTCCTCGGCTGCAGCGATGGCCAAAGCCTGCGTGTGGGACAGCTTGGAGTCTGCTGCTGTCCAGTCATACTGCTGTTGACAGAGCTACGTGTATATCTCATACTGCTAGTTCATCTTCGCATATTCGTTCCTGCGACCACAGTTGACAAGTGAACCATGTGCTGCTAGCTAGATGAACGGATGGCGACCACGCACAATCGGAGCTTGTGCAGAGTGTTGACTGCAACTGAACGCAGATCTAGCGCCGAGCCTAAGGATCAAAAGGAGCTCTTGAAATCAGGCGGAATGGGTCTCAAACTAGCTGTAGACCTCTTGGACGTAGAACGCCGCTACGCAGTAATATGCCCTAGCGAAAACGTATTCTGTAGCATTCACCGGCACAGCAAGCACGTAGACTGTCCCGGTTTGCAGACTGACTTCAGGTGCAAGACGCCACATATTCACCTAATCCAACCCTAACCCTAAACCCTAAACCGTCTAAACCCTGAAGTTGCTGCAAGGCTTCGAAATTTGAAAAGAATGTCAACCCTCGAGCTTTGACCGCCCATTGGCGATGGCCTTCTCGCTTGGAGGTGTATCCATAAAGGGTCCCAGAAGTTCTCAGTACTTGGAGGTTCATGGGTAGTTATAAGTAGGGTTCTAAGTAGGGTAACTATACTAATAACCCCTATTAGGGGACTTATAGCCCCACTTATAACTACCCATGAACCTCCAAGTAGAATGGCCTAGCACAACACTATACCCTAGACCCTAAAGCCAGGAGTTTTGGGGCTGGAAGGGATGCCAGGCGCATTGCACCGCCTTGGGATCCAAGAGTCACCAGAAAAGACACGGCATTTTGGGCATGGCATGGAGCATAGTCACGAAGATTCACAGGAGGTTCTTCAACCCACCAAAACCGACTTTTTAGTAGGCTCTTACTAAAAACCCTTATATGGAGTTTATCGGGACCCTACAAACAACTCGGTTCTGGTGGGTTCAGGTAGGGTTACATGTTCAGGGTGTCGGGCCATGAGTAGGCAAAATGAACTAGATTCGTGCGGACCTCCTCTTCTTCAACCGATAACACCACGCCTGACGAAAGACCCGGGTTGCTAAGATCGTCACTCGAAGTCTTGTTTGGCTCCCCGGCATCAAGAACTTGCATAAAGCGGCGCGTATCATACCAGCACGAAAACCTGCAGCGAGTCTCATAGTCTGAAACTCCCTGTGGAAAAACGTTGGCATGGCCAGAACAAAAAGTCCTGACTCCTCGCATACGAAACTCGCTCTCCCTAAACTCTAACCTTTCCAACCGAATATCCTAGACCCAATCCTACATCACCAAACCCAAATCCCCTCCAACACCCAGTCAGGTCTTTCGATGGTCCGCCTCGATGCCACGCCGCAAGGGGGGGTGACCATGCAGAGCGTCCTTGGCTGAGGCACGGGTTTCGAATACCATGAACGTTCAACTCTGAACGCTTCAGTTGTTTGCGGGTTCGGGGGGTCATGAGAGTTGAAGATAGTTGAAGCACAGCTCAGGGTCGAGAGCGCCTCGGGTTGATAATTGTGGGGGTATGCTTGGCTTCCATCAACAGAACCGGATTCGAATGACCTCATCTTGTCCACAGAAGGAACTACTTTGAATCTTTCTCCTCATGACTAAATCTTCAGCGCTCTGCGGCAAAACTGTGCGAAAGCATCATGTTTTCAGTGCTCATCTAGGTCTACCGCTCGAAGCTGAACATCCGGCTAAGGTCTCCGGCCCTCTGAAACTGTGCCTGATTTGTGCCTTAACCACAGATAACCGAAATTCCTTCAGGGCCTTGTCTTCGTTTGTGCATGTATATGTCCAGTCAAGTCCTTAAAGTTTGTAGCCTCTTTGGGGTTCCCAGAAACTCCAACATCCCTTAATTAAGGAATATACCTTAAATTATAGTAGGATCCCGAAGATGATTTAAGGTATATTCCCTAATTCAGGGATATTGGAGTTTTTGGGTTGATAGTAAGCCCTGCGACGATTTTCCACAGTGCAAATGAAGCGACCAGAGCCAAGTACTGCTGGAAGCCCCGAAGCGATGGGAGCGGAGGTCAAGCTCCCCACCCAGAGAGCCCTAGACCCCTTTATTCAGGAATATGGCTCAAATTATAAAGGGCTTCATATTATGATTTTAAGCTATATTTCTTAATTAAGGGGTATTGGGCTCTCTGGGCAATGGTAACTGGATGCCGCCGTAGGCAGCTTTGATCAAGGGTCCGAACAGTCTGTCCAGCAAGGGTTTGGCACGCTCTATGTATGTTCTAAGTTCCAAGCATATAAATGCACACATACATCTGCCTATCTGTCTATTAACATACTTCTGCATGCCGAGACGACGAAACATAGATCATTCTTGATGTTGCTATTTAAAAAGACTCCTTTACCACTCCAACAGGACGGTGACCGAGGGCGACCTCAACAGCAAGACATGTCATATCAAATTAGAGGAGAAGTTCTACTCTAAATGCAAACAACGAAACATCACCAACCATTTCATCGGACGCCAACGGGAAGAACTTGACCGGTAACCTGCGCTCGTAGCAGCCTCGAAGGACTTTAAGTCAGCCGAGGACGGCAACACAGCGCGACCGGGAGATGCAACCACCACGGCTGAGCATCCGCGTTTAACTGCCGGACCATTTCCAAATCAGCCAGTTGTTGCATCCAATCTGAAACGACGGCCGAAGCTCATCAATGGCAAGGTATCCGACAGCTTTCAGCATGCAGGCACAGAAGCTGATGCACCCGATAGTGAAGACTAGGGCGATGGTGATCTTTTCTGACTTCTTGACGGGGTCTTCCAATCCACACTCAATGTTGTCTGCCGCTCGTCCATGGAGGAATTTCCAATAAAGGACTGCAGGGTAGATCTGCGTCACCCAGGGAATGGTCAGAGCAGTTACGAAATCCACGAGTGTGTCGATGCTGGGCGCGAAAGTGCTCAGAAGCACTGCCACCAAGAAGGTGGGCAAGGTGTAGCCCAAGTACCTCAGGATATCTGGCATTGTCCAGGTGTCCTTGAAGTTCGGAGCCCAGGTCTCTTGGCAGAACCGAGCGAGTGGAACTGAGTCCAGCATGTAACACACAAAGTTGCCGCCCAGCTGGAAGGCGTTGAAGAGAGTATTGATCACGCTCCCTGGGACGAATGCGCCTACACCCGTGGTGGCGGCGATGACTTCACCGACGTTGTAACCCCAGCGGACCACGACGATGCTGCCAACGATCCTTGCGATTCAATGGGGACGCAGGGGTTGCAAACATGCGAGACTAGACGTGACTCCCAAATGGGAGTTTCCGAAAATGGGGGAGCCTACTTACTAATACTCTAAATAGTAGGATCCTTATCATTATCAGGACCCCCAAAATATGTTCGGAAACTCTCTAAACCCTAAACCCTATAGATCCCCTATACCCACCCTTAAAGGAACCCTGATACGTGACTCCCAAATGCCATGCCAGGCAGCACGAAGAGTATCACGTTGAGACCCCCGGAGAGCAGCAAAGACTTCTTGAAGTCCACAGGGTTTGGCATGCAAGTGCTGAGTTCGACGGTGAGGAAAGCGGGAATGAACCTAGTTCATGGTTGGGATCGGATTAAAAAGTGTGCAAGCTTTACTCCTTATAGGGTTTAAGTACCCATACAAAATGTGAAATGTTACCCAACTATGACAAAGGAACGCCCAAGCATTGATGGTAAAGCCGCTGGCAAGGCGTATGATTCGCAAGCCTGGGTTCGGCTCTGGGTTACCAAACCACTGTGCCGGGATTCTGGAAGTGTGCTCATACTGGAAGGCACCCGCCACCATGGTAGCTACCATGCCGATGGAGCAGAGAAAAGCTATCCTTAGTTGTCCTTGAATTAAGCCGTTTTTGAAAATTATTTACGATTATGGTTGGTTCTCTACAAAATAGTATATAGGGGAAATTAAAAGAGGTCCCAAAGGACAACCCAGTATCGTGGTAAAGACATTCACGTTGTCGAAGCTCCGGACCTGTGTAGAGAGCAAGCAAATGCCTGCAACGACCCACACGTAGTAGTCAATGCAGTCGCCCAAAGGACCCAGCGTGCCGATGGAGTACAAGGATTGGGCGACGAACGAAAGAGCACAGGGCATGAAAAGGCAGAAATTCCCGAGCTGAATCACGTTGCCCCAAATCTGTGCCCACCTGCCAATCACTTCCTTGCCAAGATCTCCCAAGGTCTCG
Organism: Symbiodinium sp. CCMP2592; assembly: GCA_905221615.1. Taxonomy (NCBI): domain Eukaryota; class Dinophyceae; order Suessiales; family Symbiodiniaceae; genus Symbiodinium; species Symbiodinium sp. CCMP2592. The sequence goes on along the minus strand of CAJNDT010000835.1, from coordinate 1,103,418 downwards.
CCTCGGCATGGGTCGCTACGAAACCTCCTTCCTGGATGTCTTTTGGGTATCACATTTCAGAGTCAAGAACTCAACAAAGTGCTTATGCCAAAGAAGAGCCGAGCTGCAGTGCGGGTGCAGTAGCTTCATCTCGAGGAGCATGTTGGCTCCAGCAACCGAGGCCCACGTAAGGAGAATGCATAGAACCATGCCGCCGGCGTAGCCGGCATTCGCAATGGCAAAGGGCACGGCCATCACCGCAGAGGGTGCTGCGAACGTGAAGAGAATGATGCCGGCCGACTTCCATCCCACGTGGTGGCCTTCACCTGGCTGCACGAGAGGAGTAGTTTGTGCCTCACTCTGGTCCATGGCTGCTAGACAGTCTGGCCGAGCTCCGGTCTAAAGAAACTCCACTCTGCGAAAGCCCTTGCCGACAGCATGCACAGTTCACGAGGTCGGACAGCAGCAAAACACAGTAATTGCAGGCAGTGCCGCGGTGCGGTCACAAATGACGGTCGAAAGCATCCAGCAGCTACAACTGCACACTGTGTGCTGGGTGTTGTTGCTACACTCGATGCACTAGGATTGTACAAACGATTCGTTGCTTGTTTGTCCTCCATTGACAACATAACATAGTATAAGCTTTGTAAGGCAGCATTGAATAATATGAGGGCGGGTTGTGTCGTACGAAGTCTTACAGTAAAGTGTAATGCAACAGTACGTTAAAGAATGCAACATGACATTACACGAGATGAACAGATGAGGCATACTAGAGCGTAAAGAAAACTACCACATAACCAAACAAAGTATACCCCAAAATATACAATTCGCATTTCACGCTGTGCATTCAATGCAAACCACAAGGATAGCGCAACAGTTAGTACACACAGATGGTACAGTATACACCATAAGATGAGCTGTAATGTAACCAAGCAAGATTATCAACTGCACCCTCGTTGCAGACAGACTGAAATACACTCCGAAATCTAAGCAGTACAATGAACCGTTCAATGCGAGACAGATTTCATGATATGGGTTCAAGTAGAACCGAACAGCATGTACAACAGTATTAAGGCACTATCGTATACTATATTACTATGCAGTGTGCAATAACTTAGATAATATGGAACATAGAACAGAAGATCCATCACACACGTTACAAATATAACTGAAAAGCACTGATAACGCAAAAGTCATAAACACTTTACATTCCCATTAGTACAAGCACAGTGGTAAGATACAATACCTCACAAACAGCAATGCACAGGTTTAATGCATTCTGCCAGGATCTAACCTAAAATGCTGATGGTACTGGATGGCATCCAGATTCCGGTAGTTCGTTTTGCCAGTGTCTGCCTTTGGCTTACTGATCCAGTCTTGCTCTCGTTCTTGCTGCTTCCTGATGATGCTGGGGCTGACGTCGCTACCCAGAGGCCCCAAAGTAGTTCCTTTTTGGGATTACCTTATAGGATTCTATATATGAGCCCCCCCAAAAAAGGAATTACTTTGGGGCCTCTGGGTAGTAGAATTGATTTTGCCTTTTGAACCCAGGCCCTATTCCATCATCAGCTTTGAAATTGTTCTGACATGAAGCCAGGTTGCTGCAAGCAGGAAACCCTGATCAGCCCTGAGACAGGGCACTGCAAGTCGCGCTAGCCAGGCGGTTGTGTCGACCAGGAGTCGAAGCTCCATTGTGGGTAACCTGACTGATTTGCATTTCTGCGGCTTTGGGGTTCGAAGGGCTTTAGAACTTTATTAAGGCTTTTGAACCTTGCTATAAAAGCTTTGACATTCTAAGAGAGTCTTCGTATCGACCAAAATCCTGCGGCCTAAGGCAAGGAACTCTTGGGCTTTCCGCTTTGGCTCTCTGACATACAGCATGACCGGCTTTAAGGGCTTTGGGTGTATAGAGCTTCGGGTGTAGGTTCTACAACCGGGCCACAAAAAGTTCAAACTTTATAAGATAGAGCTAATACATAAGGCCAAAAAAGTTTAAAGTTCCCCCGTTCACTATCTAAGCAAGAGGTTTAGGACTTGGTAAGTCCACCTAATACCTTCCACCCCGAGGTTCCAGTCATAAAACTTTCCCAATTTCAACATCAGGTTCCAGTTACAAGACTCTGCAAAATTTCAAAGCAGGTTCCCCCGTTCACTACCATCTCGAAGCCAACATTCCGAGGTCCCTGCCTTCGGCTTGACATTGCGGCGAGTGCAGCGATGCAGTTCGTCGCGCCGCCGTGCCGGCCAGGAGCGAAAGGCGTGTCCCGGAGCCTCTGGTAAGTTCAAGTTAAATTTTTCTTATAATTAATTACTTATTATTGAAGTTTTCCCTCTCCGTTATTCTTATAATTGTTTCTTATTCTAGCTACTACTATCCTATAGTCGGATTCTTGGGTTTGCAGTTCTGAAAAGCTTGTAATTTGACGCCACGACTGCGTCAAGCCCTACAATTTTTGACAGACAAGAATCGATGTGGAAATTGCAGGACAATTTTTCCGCAAGTGCTCAACCCCGGTTGCGGACAGAAGCCATCACTCCGTAAGAACCGACACTCTAAAATCCTCAACCCTAGAATAGGCCCTAGAATGCAGGACTTCTTCGTTCGAGCCGACGAGTTTATGTTCGGGTGAACATTGCGCACTGCCATGATGCCACGAGGTTGTAAGGTTCGGGGTTTCAGATTTCACGGTCTCGGCGCTCACTCTGAGACGAAGTGCTCAGCACTTTGAAAGGTTTTAGAGTTTCGGGTGCAGGAAGGTGCAGGCATGAGTCAAGAGATCGAGGTTCATGTTTGTCAGGAACTGTGACCACTCGAGGGGAATCTCTAGTAAAGAACCTCTACTACCCTACAATAAAACCCTATCGTAGAACGACACACAAATGCATACTTCCGGCTCGCGGCTCAAAACTCAACGAAGTATATGGAACCTATACGAACGCAAACAAAAGCATGTCTGAACGAGGAACACTTCTTGAGGTACGTGGATGCAAAGATGGATACCATTCGCATATCTTCAGGGAACTCAACAACGAAAGCCTCCTCAGTCAATTGTAAATTATATAGGTGAGGACACCTTAGGCTGGATCCTAAATACTAGGATCTTCTAAAACCTGTCCAGCCACCCCGTAACACTATAAAAGCAAGCTTGATTTTAAGACACCCTGACATGCCCCCCCCCCGCCCTGGCGCTCAAAATAATAAAAGGAACACCCAAAATAGTATGGTAATCAGTTTAAAGCTTTAAGGACCCCCCCCAAAAAAAATTCTATGGTCATAAGTTTAACTTATTACCATACAATTTTTGGGGTGGGTTCCTTATAGCTTTAAACTAAAACAATAAGGAACCCCCAACTTAGTATGGTAAGACTGTAGGCGTCTATAGTAAGTAGGTGAACTGGGTTGGCCTTTAAACACCCTGAAAAACATTTATATACAGGGTCCCTTATAAACCCAAAGCAGAAATCCAACCTACGGTTGATGACATAAATCCTGCATTACCTTAAGGAACCTAAAGTATGGGAATTATGGTATATTCCTTATTATGGGTAATGCAGGATTTATATCATCAACCGTAGTGAACCCTGCAGGCCCTTTGAACCGAGGACTCAACCGGTAGAGGCTGTGAGCGGCCACGGCCAAGGAAACGTCATCGAGCCGCTCTTCTCGGATTAAGCCTCGATCGCTTGAAGCGTCTATCAAAGGGGAAAGGGAGGGACCCTTAATGGGGACCCCTGGGTCCCTATAATTTGGGCTATATAATGGGTAAATAATAGACCCTTGGGGTTTAGGATGATCGGGCTTATAGTCATTGAAACCCTAGGAAGTTGGAAGATAAATTTGGATCAACAGTGCTGGGATTGCGTGTGCTTAACCTTAGGGGTACGAGTATGATGATGCTCCAATTTTCCGGCTTCTGCTTTCAGGCGCTTAGGATTTAGGATGACTTGAAGTTCAGGTATAGGGTTTATAGGGTCTAGGTTTAGAAGCGAGGGTTTGATAGGGCTTTACGTGGTCTTGTATGGACGCGATTGTCTCTGGCTTTCGGGTTTCGGGGTGTTCATATACTATTAAGGGTTCGAGAGAAAAACGGAACAAAGCGGGTATTTTTCGTCAGCATCTTCCGGAAGACCCGGGGGTCGAAGCCACCCGAAACCCGAGGGAAACCCAGGGTTGCTGCCCCTGTGGTCTCCCGGCGTATACTGGGGGCCCTGTTCTTGGGCCAGTGCAATAAGGACCCGACTGGCGGGGGATTCTACTTGGAGGCCCAAATAATTATAGTATTTGGGTAGCCATAAGGGTTCCTTTAAAGGGGTCTATAGGGAATCTTTAAGGGTAAGTTGAGGTCTCAGTTTGCGACGACCGCCTACGTGTAGGTGAAGCGCAGCACAGTGTCCCTGAGCCCTATCCTGTAGCAAGCAACCCAAAACTCGAAAAATAACAACCAAAACCAAGCCCCAAAACCCCTAAACACTAGCTCTAAATGACTTCTCCCACAAAGCAAGGCGAATTCAGGTGATGTCTCCGAGCAGCGGAAGGTCTCCTGAAGCAGCTTCGCCCATGCCTCGAAGATGCTGTTGAACGACACGCTATCTCTGGGGCCCGATCTAGGGTTTAGTGCTTAGGACTCGCGAGAGTTACGCTACCTATGGGACAGGGCTCTTCTTGTGCTTGCTTGCTTAGGCTTTCACAGGCGCCAGCTGGTTTCTGCGAAAGTTTTCGTTGTTGCCACGGTGGTTGTTTGTGTTGCAGCTAATGCAGTGGCTGAGGTTGTCATTTCTATCACCGTTACAACAGAAGAAGGGACAGCATCAGCAGCAGCAGCAGCAGCACCACCACCACCACCACCATAGTAGGACGAGGAGGAGGCGTGGGAACAGTGGCGACTTAATCAGCAAGGGGTATCGGTATCTGATGTAGGATATATTGCGATTTCGGCTCGAAGTTAGGGCCGTATTTCAGCAAACATCCTGAACACGACGGGAATGCCAGCAGACCTAGGATTTTGAAGGCTGCGCCGGTCCGAAAGTTGCACGTGAACGTTCTCAACCCAGGATTGTCCAGAATAACCCTTTTATTAGGAACCTTAGGGAGTACTAGGGAGAATTAGGGATCACTAGGCTATATACCCCCCTTGGACCCCCCTCCCTTAAGGATCCTATAATTTTAACCCTGAGCGCCCTAAACCTTCGAGGCCCGCGATTGAACCCAGAGTAACAAGCCTTTGTAACCCTGGAAGCCCTAAATGGCCCTAGGCCCTAAGCCCTAGAATACAATGATAATATGGAACCCCGCAAAATGGTAGAGGCAAGGATTATAGCCCCTATACTAAACCCCATTGTACCTGAATTATAATAAGGAACCCGCCCAAAATAGTATAGGTAATTGTTGAGGCCCCATATATGGAAGTTTCCGAAAATAGGGGACCCTAATATCGTACCCTAAATTGTAGGATCCTTATTACAAGGACCCTAAAATAAGGTGCCCCTAATTTTCGGAAACTCCCATATTAACCCCTAGAAAGCCTCAGTGGTGAGCGATGGGCCCAGGGTGGCCGCGAAGCTCCAGGCCTGAACAAGGGCACTGTTATAACGACATCTTCGTACTAGGCTCGATTGTAGTTCCTGTTTGCCTTGTAGGATTCTAAATATGAACCCCAGAAAGGAGCTAAAATGGAGCCTCTCTGGGTGATAGAATTGTGGTTTTCGGAGTCCTATGAACCTTGAACCCGGATATACGGGTTGCTTTGGAGTTGGATATGCTAAACTATACCTATATACTTACTTATATACCTAGCATAAGGCACCAAGGCTCCCTAACTCCTTCCTGGGCCCTGCAAAGCATACTCTTTGAAGGCTCCTTAATATACTCTTCTTTGTAAAAGTCCTTGAAAAGGTAGGCCATTTGGGGGTTAAGGTAAGCTGGCCCCCAAGAATATAGGGGTCTATGCTTTAAGTCCTCAACCCCGAACTTGAACCCTCACCGGGTTTGCATCACTGAGTGGCCCAGGCTTCGCATTTTGCTTCGGCTTTGTGAGGCTTTGGACAACTAGGATTGAGGCCTATACCCATAGGCTCCATAGTAGTTAGTAGTTCTTTTTTGGGATTACCTTTTTGGATTCTATATATGAACCCCAAAAAGGAACTACTATGGAGCCTCTGGGTAGGGTCTAAAGTCAGGTGCAGCATGACATGCTATGGTACGCTCAGAAGCTTCTGCCCTACCTGCAGGATACCCATTTCAAACACATTTTAACAAGTGTTTTGAAGGAGCTCGAAATTGAGTCAGAACACCCAGTCTAAACACTTTACGTCCTTCAAACACATCGGGTCAACGACCCCCCAAAGTTAGCAGCTTCGGACGCTGCAAAGCGGGCAAGACTTTAGGTATGGCCCCCACTCAGTAATAGTTGAACATTATTCATAATATAGGTATAGTAGGAGCTTCATAGTAGCCCTATTATGGACTCTTACTGTATGGGGGCCGTACCTAAGCAAAACTCCTCAAAATGTGCCCACAACAGGACCGGCTTCCTGTCCTCTCAAAAATCCCGAAATGTAGCGTTCCCAGCAATAGCAATCAGTTTCGGGTTTAGGGGTTTAGAGCCTTCAGGGCTTTATTTTGATATATATATATATATATAGAGAGAGAGAGAGACATAGATATACCTATCTATCTATCTATATATATATATATATATGTACATACGTCCCCTGATATAGCATAGGGCCTAGAGTACTACATGGGTTTACAAGTAGAGTGCACCCTTAAGCACTCAAGCGTCGGGCCGCGGGGCTTTATGGGAAATCGAATCGATACCTGAATCCCTCTTAGGGCTTAGGGTTTAGGGTAAATATTAGTAGCTAAGATCCACTTAAGCCCAATAAGAGCACATACAAAAGGGTCCCAAAACCCTACTTAGTGAATCACGCTTTCCATGAAGGCCCGGAAGCAAGGCTCCCTATCTGAAAAAAACCCGACCTTGAGAGTTCCGGTTCGCAGCACGCACAGCTCTTAAGACCCACTACGGTTTAGAGCCTACTTGTCGGGTATCATGGGGAACTCAAGGTTAACCTTGTGGGTCATATAGGCATTCTATGGGGACTATACAACTCAAGAAAGGTTAAAGGTTACCTACTCTACTACTAAGAGAGTTTACGCTCTAATAGCTCAACTCGGGAGTGCCAAACGAGATTAACTTGTGCGTGGTGGGCATGAAGCAGGAAGGAAAGTAGGAAGGAATGGCATGTGTGCCTCACCATACCGAATGAAAATGCTTGCATGCCAAGTGTCGCCTCAGTTTCTTGGTTAGTGCGCTAGTTTAAAGTTTACAGGGTTTTAGTGGGGGACAACTTTCAACCCAAATCCTCGGAACCCTCGGGTCCCAAACTCCCTTAAAAGGGGTCTATAAGGATTACTATAGGGGTACTATGGGGGTTTAATATAGGGGCCTTAATGAATAACTATGATATTCTATAAACCCTCAACGCCTTCAAGTCTCAGACCCGGCAAGCCCCTCTACAGAAGCATAGGCGTGTAGGGCCTGTGTAATCAGGGTCATACTCTACCCCTGCTTTAGGGGTAGTTTTACCCCCGTTACAGCCTTGAAGCCCGCAGTCTTATGCCCTCCCGAACCTAGAAGCAAAAGGCCTCAAGAACCCCCACTACCTGAACATCAAATCTTGAAGCCCCAAAGCAGTGGCCTTATATGATAATGTTAAGGAGAACCCCTGAACACCAAACCTTGAAGCCCAAAAATAGGGGCCTTATGCTAATGTTAAGGAGCCCGGAGGAATAGAATTCCTACGGTTGATGATCTAGATCCTGCATTACCTTAAGGACCCTAGACTATGGGAATTATGGTATATTCCTCATTATGGGTAATGCAGGGTTTGTGTCATCAACCGTAGTTCTTCAAGTTCGGCCTTGGTAAGCTGCTTCGAACCGAATAGGTCCTCCTCACCTCCTGAGGCATCATTCCACAACCCTAAGGGTCCATGTACCCAAACAGAATATACTTTGGCCCCAAAGTACCTATATAGGGACTACTTTAAAGCCAAAGTATATACTATTTCGGTACATGGACCCTTAGGGCAAGGGTTACGCGTTTCGAGGCTTCGTCGAGACATAAGGCTACTCAAGCTCGAGGAGTAGGGGTTGCGGGATGTAAGAGTTTGGTGAAGTATCGTGGCTGCAAAATGTAGGTGGAACTTGCGGGACCCTGGGGTGTCAGTAGCAGGGATCGGGGTTTCGGAGGCAACGGATCAAACTCGGACTACCAAACTGCAAATCATGCGTGCTCCCCTCGGACACAAGTAATGAAAACACGCAAGACTGTATATTCGCCTGAAGCTCTTGAACCCCGATAGCAGCTACGAGCATATGTTGGTCGTGGGGCCTTTAGAGTTCAGGGTCATGGGTTTGGGGCCTTTTGCTGTTTACAGAAAAGTATATATGGGAGTTTCCGAAAATTAGGGGTACCTTATTTGGGGGTCCGTATAATAAGGATCCTACTTCTTAGGTTGCTTTTTTAGGGTCCCCTATTTTCGGAAACTCCCATATAGATACCACCACTTAACAGCCGAAGTCGCGAGCTGTAGGTTCGTATCCCGAAGGGTCCATGTACCCAAATAGCACTGTAAATACTATTGGCCTTAAAGTCGTCCCTATATAGGTACCTTGGGGCCAAAGTATGTACTATTTGGGTACATGGACCCTCAGGGCCTTAGGGTACTGTAGTTTCGAGCAATAGGGGTGGTTGTCAGAAATCAGGGCCCCTTCTTGGATACCCTACCCTAAATAATAGGTGCCATACTATAAAAGGGACTTTAAAAAAGGGAGAGCATAATTTTGATAACCACCCATACAGTCCATTATAGGGTAGGGGTCCCCATTAAGGCTCCCTCCTTTTCCCCTTTGATCCGATTTTTGGGAGCATAATTTTGACAACCACCCATACGTAGAATGCCAGAAGATCTCCGGCCCCATGCCCTCTCTCGGCGCGCCTGAAAGCTCGAACAATATCCCTTAATTAGGGAATATGCCCTAAATTATAGTATAGGATCCTTACTATGATTTGCGGTATGTTCCTTAATTAAGGGATATTGGAGTCTCTGGGAACGCTGCAGCCCCCTCTCTAATGTAGAAGCCTCAATAATCAGAATCAGAAAAGGGATTTGAAGCCCATTATACTAAACTATAATAAGGAACCCCCAAAACAGTGTATAGGATTTGGGGTCTGCAGGGGCTTGAGAGGCATTGAGAGGCGTCTTAACGCTTCAGGACAGGATTTATGCATTAGAGTTTAAAAGCTTCCGCAAACTACTCTACAGATCTACTTTTATTATTATAGTTGCCCGTGACTATATCCAAGTCAACAACAACAAGAAGGTTCAAGCTCTTTCATCAAAATGGCACAAAAGCCTTATTATATAGTATGGTCTTTGAGCCCAAAAGCCTCAACATATGAGTCCTTAGATCCCTAGAGATACACACCATTGCTCCTTCGGGGCCGTCCGGCTGATAGGTCTGCCGCGCCTATTAGTCCCAGTGCAGTCAGAGGGCATCGAATTGAGAATAAGTACCTAGGATCACTAAGGTGGTACGAGAAATGAAAAGCGACGAACTTCAGAGACTCAAAATAAATAGGTGAGCGATGTGCATAAACAATACCATAAGGATACGACGGCTGCTGATGATGGAGTCAACGATGCAGTTAAAACTGCCAATAAAACGTTCGCTGGGCCACATTTTTGCGCCTGCCCCCGCCCCAAAGGCAAACAGCCATAAATGCTTAGATCTTCTCTTGACTCTTGCCGGTCCGTATCACGAAATCCACCAGACAGATTACTATTGCATGCCCAGCACTTCGAAATGTCTTGCCACGGGTTACAATTATTGCCACAACTTCCTACATTTGTTTGTTGGTGTACAGCGCTCGTTTGTACTTTCACAGCTAAACATTTCCGGTGTTGTCAGGGCTGACCTCGTCGTACTTCAGTTGTTGTATTTTGTTATGACCAGCCCATCATGCAAATTGTTGTGTAGTTACTCTTGGTATGGATTTCGGCACGAAGCCTTAGTTTTACGACTTGCAACATGCAATGCGTGTGTCTGCGCTGAAACATGCTTCCTGAAAGAAACATCGTAGCTTCTCAGATCCACTGAATCCGCAAAGGCAACTTTCAAAGTTGTGTCGCTTATGTCTACAGTAGCACCCCGGCAGGAGTTATTCAAAACAGTAAAGATTACCTATTCAGCTAATGACTTCGACAAAGCAACGGCTGCCAGCTTCCAGTCTGATAAGCCTAGACTTTAGAATTCGCATAGGGTTCTGAGGAAAATCATGCTATACCGGTAATAAGGAACCCCCCCAAAAAAGTAATGGTAATTATTTCGGTAGGTCGTAGACATGCTACCAGGTTTGCAGAACCCCAAATCGCAGCAGATGTGGCTAGGTTGATGCCTCAGCTCGTCCCATGAGGTGCCAAAAGGATTTCTTCGTCTCCGCTGCCGCATCCGTCGTTCGAGCCACCTTGAATGGACATGCTTCAGCCGTTTTCACTTGCTTTCAACCCCAGACAGCAGGAACTCCGGAGGGTTGACTCACAAATGTATGCTTACGACTGGCACAGTCGCCTACACGTGTTGTACGTTCTGCTGTTGCTTCAGCGCTCTAGCGATTGCCATTTTGCCGCGAGTGCGCTGAAGTAATTTTCTGAGCACTTATTTCAATAATAATTACATCCGCTCGCTTTTTCATATGCATAGACACAGCACGACTGCCAATGTCCGCAACATGTTGCCATGCTTGAAACTGGTGTCTACAGTTCCTGCCACTTGCATCAGTCTGCAGGCAAGCAAATCTTCAATGAGTTGCTTGGAGGGTCGGGGGACTTAGTAACTGGTTATTTTTGGGACTTATAAGTGCCATAACCCAAATTAAGGTCCCTTTTAGGGCACTTATAAGTCTACTTACTACCTACTTACTAAGTCCCCCGACCCTCCAAGTGGGGGTCAGGAGACGAAGGTTCACATCAAACACGGAGCCAGATACCTATAGTCTCCATTGTAGCTTCCCTTTTTTAGTTAACAAGTTTTATGGTTAGGGTCCTATAATATAGTTTGTGGCTAACCAAGAAACAAACTACAACGGAGACTATAGGTTTATCCCAAAGTAGGGAGACGCTATGCCAGCACCACCAGCAGAGACACCCACACACCCACACACACGCAGACGCATGTAATTACAGCAGATCACGATTGAACCAAGCCCTAAATAAATAGACCCCAACTCTCCAAAAGTATAAACTACCTCTGAAGCATCCACCTTGAAACTCCACCGTAAAGCCCCGTAAATCTAAGTACCATGTACACCCATAGATCCATGAAGCCCTTTCTGCTAGAGGCTTTCCACTTGCTTTCATGGCCTCTAAAACCAAAACCTAGCTGAATGAAACATTCAATAGATCTACTGCTTTAGAGAAGTAACTTTGTTCAGAAGTAGGCTCCAGATTTTAGGGATGCTTAGCACACAAGTTTCCGCGGGACTGGCCTTCCGCAGAATATATATACTCCTGAGGCATCTAGCGTCAAAGGTTCCAGCATGTTTTAGCAAGCTGTCTCTGAGTCTGCTGCTGGTGCAGGCGGTGATGTCGCGACGAAGGGCTCAAAGATGCGGCGTGCGATCTGAAGAGAATACAAGGTGCAGGGCTGGCAAGTATCTGGGGGCTCTGAGCTGCAAGTCAAAGGAAGCATGGGATATTCAAATGTCGACGCTTTGCTAGCAACACAGCTCATGAAATACCTCTATCTCCGAGTAACTGTGTGCACGTATGTTCGTTTAAGGGCCCAAAATCGGTTAAAAACCTATGTGCTATGTTCGTACTTCGACCCCTTTGGATGCAGGGGCATGTTATCACGTGATTCGTCAGGAGTCGCCTGCTGCTTACCGAGCAACAGGGCTGGTGCAAGAGGGAGTCGAGGGCCCAATATATAGGAGTCTGCATGGTTGGTAAGCGTAGCAGCGAGCATGTAACCCCGCCATACTCCATTTTCACTGGGCTTTTAAGTAACCAAGGATAAAAAAAGCATAAACTTTTATGTCATAATGGTTCCTTTAAGAAAAAAGTATTAAAGCATGGTACTCCAAAGCCCAGTTCACCAGTCATGCCCAATTTAATCCTCCGGCGCAGCCCTCCCTGGGGCTATGGAGCCGCAGGGCCGCTCCTGCTTCTCAGCTGGGGAGCTTGGCACCAAGCCGCCCGTCCTTGGCAAAATGCTGGCATTTCAGTCTGTGGAGGAGGCCTGCCCCCACCCCCCGCGGTTGCTAGAATCGTGCCAACTCCCCTAACCCCTCGACCCACACACACTAGCACACACCCGAACCTGATAAGCCGTAACTGTGACGCAGAAGCACCAGAACAGTGGAATTGAAAATTTGGCATTATCATCGTCCTACAGTCCATGATGATACATCCAAAGCTTGAAAGTTCCGCCTTGTCGGCACTCTGCCGTTCCTCATACCCCGAAACTGCAATCCCGAAGCAAAGCCTATAATGACCAAATCTGAAGCCCAGATGCCCTGCAAAGGCGCGAGCTGCATGGCCTGCACCTCGCGAGAATTGAAGGTGACTTTCCCATCTTTCTCGAAACTTAAATAGCTCAGTCGATAAGTGGGCTGAGACCGAGAGATCGACGGCTCCTTTGTAACCGTTCTTGTCTGTTTCGAGGCTGTAAGAGGTTCGTGCGGTCTGAACCCGGATCCGGCGAAAGAACCCCTACCGTCGACAGCCCAGAAAGCTGTAGCACTCCGACCCAAACTTTCACACGTCACCGTCTAAATGCAGCATGATAGAATGCTTGAAGGCTTGCAGGGGCGAGTTGATACAACAGCATCTACCGCTGTGACTGTGAGCATGTGCACAGGTGCATGCATGCACCATGCAGGCGAACATGTTTATGTGAATAAGCAAACTCACGAACGTACATTTGTATGCTTTTGCAGAAATACATGCGGACACACTCAGACACACACACACACACACAAACGAAGACCGGTAGTTTATGAATACATGCTGTGCATCGATACCTTCCCTTCCGTACACAAGAATATTGACAAACAGGCAGGATACTTATCTCCCCACCTACACGAGCGTCTATCTGACGCGCTACCGTCGTCAACATAAGCACACTCACACTCACACGCTCACATGCACGCATACGAATATATATATATATATATATATATATATCAATCGGGCAAGTCGTAAATTCGTTAATTTAGGGTGGTTCGAAAGCGATCGGCGCCTTAAGCTCGGGCGGGTTGCCGAACTTGTTTGTTGCTGACCGAAATCACTATACCAGATTTCGACATCAAGAAACTAAACCCAACATGTTTACGTTCTCCTTGCATGGCCCCTTTTGCCCATTTTTTGGTTGCCGGGAGAAGAAAAGCGAAGGTTTTGGGGAGTAATTGGGTTTTGGGTTGATAAGCACTTTCGTTCCTTTTCTTTGGCGAGCATGCTGTGAATTCTGTGAACGCGAGATTCCATGCCGTGGTTCAAGAACAATCAGAAGCACGGCACGGCTTTAGTTCTTTGTCTTTGAACCTATGGCCGGGACCTCGGGAGATATGAGGATTTTATCTCACTTGGGGCCTGGGGTCGAGAGTTCTGTTGACGGTTGACTGTCGGCTGTTGCCTTCTCATTCGTGGGTTTATGCCGTACTTCTGCCCTTCTGCGAGGTTTGGGATGAACATTTCCTTTTCTTGTTGGAGGGTTTGAGCCTATGATCCTTATTCCTTACATTTATCGGTATGCTCATGCCACAATCTGCAGGCTAATGCAAAAATCAGCCAAACATACAGCCGAAAGGACAAGCAAAACTTCAAAGTCAAAGTGCCCATGGCTTGGCAAACCGCTTCCGCAAGTTCTGAATGACCAGCAGCCAGCCAAAGAGTTGTTTGAAAAGGAGTAAGGAACAAATTGAAATAGAAAATATTGAAAAAACGACAGAAAAAGAAAATTCACAACATAAGAAACATTTTAAAAAAATGAATTCAAATAAACATGACATTCGAAAACAACAAAACTCGAAAAAAACCCAATACAAAATGACACTTCCGGAAAAAGTTAAAACTCAAAAGAATTGAAACTGCAAAAAAAAATTGAAATTCCAAAAGAAAATTAAACTTCTAAAAAAATTGAAATTCAAAAAAAAAGAATTCCAACAAAAGTAAAACTCAAAAAAAATGAAATTACAACTAAGCCCTAAGCCCCAAGCCCTAAGCCCTAAACCCTAAGCCCTAAGCCCCAAGCCCCAAGCCCCAAGCCCTAAGCCCTAAGCCCCAAGCCCGAAGCCCTAAGCCCTACGCCCTAAACCCTAAGCCCTAAGCCCTAAGCCCCAAGCCCTAAGCCCTAAGCCCTAAGCCCTAAACCCTAAGCCCTAAGCCCCAAGCGCCAAGCCCTAAGCCCCAAGCCCTAAGCCCTAAGCCCTAAACCCCAAGCCCTAAGCCCTAAGCCCCAAGCCCCAAGCCCTAAGCCCTAAGCCCTAAACCCTAGGCCCTAAGCCCTAAGCCCTAAACCCAAAGTTCCAAAAAAAATCTTAAGTTTCCAAAAAAATCCTTAAGCTGTCAAAAAATCCTTAAGCTTCCAAAAAATCCTTAAGGTTCCAAAAAAAATCCTTAAGGTTCCAAAAAAATCCTTAAGGTTCCAAAAAAATCCTTAAGGTTCCAAACAAATCGTTAAGGTTCCAGAAAAATCCGTAAGGTTCCAAAAAGCAGAGCCTAAATCAAGTTTTTTCAATGAAAACCATGAAAACCACCTGATTTAGGCTCTGTTTTTTTGGCCTGAAACCTTAAGGTTCCATCCGGTTTGGAACCTTAAGGTTTTTTTGGAATCTTAAGGATTTTTGTTTGGAACCTTAAGGATTTTTCTGGAACGTTAAAGATTTTTTTTGGAACCTTAAGGATTTTTTGGAACCTTAAAGATTTTTTGGAACCTTAAGGATTTTTTTTGGAACCTTAAGGAATTTTTTGGAACCTTAAGGATTTTTGTTTGGAACCTTAAGGATTTTTCTGGAACGTTAAAGATTTTTTTTGGAACCTTAAGGATTTTTTGGAACCTTAAAGATTTTTTGGAACCTTAAGGATTTTTTTTGGAACCTTAAGGAATTTTTTGGAACCTTAAGGATTTTTGTTTGGAACCTTAAGGATTTTTCTGGAACGTTAAAGATTTTTTTTGGAACCTTAAGGATTTTTTGGAACCTTAAAGATTTTTTGGAACCTTAAGGATTTTTTTTGGAACCTTAAGGAATTTTTTGGAACCTTAAGGATTTTTTGGAACCTTAAGGATTTTTTTGGAAGCTTAAAAACAATTGTGGAAGCTTATGGATATTTTGGAACCTTAAAGATTTTTTTGGAACCTTAAGGATTTTTTGGAACCTTAAAGATTTTTTTGGAAGCTTAAGGAGTTTATTGACAGCTTAAGGATTTGTTTGGAAACTTAAGGATTTTTTGGAACCTTGGGTTTGGGTTTAGGGCTTAGGGCTTAGGGCCTAGGGTTTAGGGCTTAGGGCTTAGGGCTTGGGGCTTGGGGCTTGGGGCTTAGGGCTTGGGGTTCAGGGCTTAGGGTTTAGGGCTTAGGGCTTAGGGCTTAGGGCTTGGGGCTTAGGGCTTAGGGCTTGGGGCTTGGGGCATAGGGCTTAGGGTTTAGGGCTTAGGGCTTGGGGCTTCGGGCTTGGGGCTTAGGGGTTGGGGCTTGGGGCTTAGGGCATAGGGTTTAGGGCTTGGGGCTTAGGGCTTAGTTGTAATTTCATTTTTTTGAATTTTACTTTTGTTGGAACTCTTTTTTTGAATTTGATTGTTTTAGAAGTTTTATTTTCTTTCGGAATTCCAATTTTTTTTTGCAAATTCAATTTTTTTGAGTTTTAACTTTTTACGGAATTTTCATTTTGTATTGGAATTTTATTTTCTTTGAGTTTTGTTGTTTTCGAATGTCATTTTTATTTGAATCTTTCTTTTGATTTTTTTTGTTGTGGGATTTTATTTTTTTGGAAGAAAATTCGCGAGCGCTACCGCGGGGCTACCGCCTTCTACCACCTTGGAAAAATTTCGCGAGCGCTACCGCGGGGGGGCTTGCCACTTTGGAAAAAATTCGCGAGCGCTGACCCCCGGGGGGCTTGCCCTACCACCTTGGTACAAAGTTCGCGAACGCTACCGCAGAGGGGCGGGGCTACCACCTTGGAAAAAATTAAATGTCGCGAGAGCTACCGCTACCCCTCTGGAAATTGTGATATAGAAAAGGGCCATGGCAACGGTCTGAGAAACAGGGGCGATTGTAGTTGATTGCAGTCTTGCTGTTGGTTGTCATCAGAAATCAGGACATGTGATTTTAGCTCCAACTTTTCTTGTGCGGCAAACCCCAGAGCTTAACATTCCGTTTGCTTTTTTCATTTTGGTTAAGACCCCTAGATTAACGAATTTACGACGGGCAAGCTTGAACTTTGCATGCCTGCCACTAGTATACTATACTTACTATACATACTCTGATTGCATGCATTATGACATTCAATTACTCACAAAGATACGGGTACGTGCACAAAAAGACGGACGGACAACACGCCAGCAGACACGTGAACATCTTTCCCTCGCACTTGCACTCATGCATGCATACATACAAGAGTCCACCGGTAAACAATGCGTAAAACCAGGGCCGGCAACCACGAAGAACGACCGAGAACGTGCATGTGGCCTTTGAACGCCTCCTGCACTCTCCACATAACGCCATGCGGACGCAGGTCACGGGCAGCATCGGTTCAGTCTTGTGCACTTTACGGCGCGCTTCCAAGCTTAGCACGGCGCCTCGGTTGGTTTGCAAGCAACTTGAGTCACTTCTGTGGGGCAGGAGCCCGCCTGCACTAAGTCGCAGTGAAAATAATTTCCGGGCACTGCAGAAGTAAGTTCGCTGTGAACGCAGGTTGAGATGAGTGAAGGGAATATGGGCGCTGCTGTGTGCGGGATGTTTTGGACTTGGGCCGTCGCATCACCGGAAATGCTACGAGTCACGCGTCGGAAAGGAATCGATAGATAGCGATTGTATCTCTGAACTTGGTGCCCCAAGTGCGACCATCCAAACGCTCTAACCCACATATATAGTATATAGTATATACATTGGCCTTCATGTAGTCCCTATATAGGTACTTTGGGGCTCATGTATCTCTATATGGGTACATGGACCCTTCGGGTAATTGATTTGCTGTCGTCTTGAAACAGTTTCCAGTCAGGAATAAGAAAAGCTAAACTATAGCTCCGGACGACGGAAGTTTCTGAAATCCTACCACCGTGACCTGCTACAACTGGGTTAAGCTGCCGAGCTTCTGACTCAGCAGCGGCAGAAAGAAACGACAGCTTAAAGTAAACTCTCAGGAAACCAAAGATCCTGGACCCAAACCCCTCTATTGGATGGCAAATCCTCCACCCTGAGGCAACCTTCCTTGAACAACACTTGGAGGATCATGGGACTTAGTAAGGTCATACGTACCTGATTTGGGGTTATAAGTAATTATAAGTATAGTTACCTTACTTAAAAACCTGGTTACTACGTCCCATGATCCTTTACGCAATGAAGGGGCTCTCAGACTAGAGAGTCACATGCCGAGGATGTCTTCAAGTGAAAGGCAAGAATCCGCTTACAAGGGGTTTAGGGTATAAGGTTTGTTGGGCGTGGTGGCTTGGGGCTTACTGTACCTTGTTGGAACTTAGGTGTGGAGGTATAGGGTGGCTTAAAAATGTTTAGGGTTTCAGGCTTGGTGTTGTTCAGGATTTGGGGCTTCCTCTTCTTTTTGCCACGCCCTGCAGGTGTTCGCAGGTCTAACGCTGTCTGTAAGCAATGCGCAACTCCCAGGCGGAAGTCGCGTCAGTAGATTGCGAATGAAGTCTGCCACCAAAGTGTTCCGGGTGTAGTTCTTTCGGGTTTAGTTTTGGGAGAACGCCTTTCGGGCCACAAGGCTATGTGCTTCGGGGGGGCCTGTGGAGCACTCTAGCAAGTGAACCGGTTGAGGACTCTAAGCCCGTAAGCCCCAGGCCGAAGACAGCCAGTGAGCGTCTTGCTGAAACGGTTTCAGGTCTACCTGAACCCCAGATAACCTACCGTTTTCAGGACTTACTTTCGGAAACTATAATAGGGAACCGTCAAAAGGTAGGTTCTTCAGGGTCTAGGTAGGGTTTAGGGTTCGTACACGCCAGACAACCCCTCAAACCCAGAGCAATGACTCACGAGTCTATAGAAACTTTCTCAGTCTCAGCGTAGACCTGGACAAACCGAAACCCCACCCAAGACACCAAGCCATACTACGAAACTCTACAACCTGAAAAACCCAAAAGCCCCATTATTAAAAACTCCTAAATCCCACACATTGGGGCCTAAACCCTGACCCTGGCCCATAAACCCTATCGGAAGTACACAAAGGCACCCAAAACCCTCGACTCTCGAACACACCCAGCCCGGGCTTGGCCCAACAACAGAATGGGTTTTCATCTTATGGTGGTGTTATGTTTTGTTTAACGGGCATGGGGCTTGTCAAGGGTTTTGGCTTTGAGGCGGATTTGAGCGGGGGCATCGGCATGGTAGGGCTTGACCGTGTAGGTGAAGAGGATTTAGTGTTGCAGGGTCGTGCGCGCAGCTCTACAATTTAAGAGGTTGTGGGCTTTGAGGCCGGGGGATTAGCTTAACTCACGAAAACAGGACATAATATCATTTCGGGTGTTTTACCTTTTCGGACCGCCTTGAAGGTTCTCAGCTGGCTCACGGCATGAGTTCAACACACATAGTGCTCTGCTTTACGGGGCTTGGGATTTTGGATTCACTCACCACCCCACACCCATGCATAATTGAGCTTAGAAGGGCTTCCGCCCCGTATTACAGCCTTTAAGCCAAAGCATAAACTGCAAGTAGGACATGGTAAGAATAGCTAGAGGCTCTATAGTATTTTGGGGGTTTGCGAAAAAGGGGGACCCTAATGTAGCTCCCTATTTAACAGGATCCTGATTATAAGACCCCCCAAATAAGGTACCCCTAATTTTCGAAAACTCCCACAATGAAGGGGCTCTCAGACTAGAGAGTCACATGCCGATTAGGGTTTAGGGTTTAGGGCTCCATAGTATATTTGGGGATCTTACGATTCAAGGATTGAGTTTTCGGGCAGACTTCCCCAGGGCGAGCTTAAAGTCGCCTCCAAAATGAGAAAATGCCGAGGCCCGCATATCAGAAGTACGGTTGATGATATAAACCCTCCATGACCTTAAGGACCCTAGACTATGGGAATTATGGTGTATTCCTTATCGTGGGTAATGCAGGGTTTAATATCATCAACAGTAGGTTGTGTCTGTGTGTGGTCTATACCAACCCAAAGGGTTCTATGTACTGTTATGGGGAATACTTCCCCAAATCATAATGGTAATCCCTAATATAGAAGGCCTACATTCTACTCTATCGGTACTTTGGACCCTTCGGGCAAATATACCAAATCCGTATTAAGAAGCCCGAAGGAAAGGTATGTCGAGTTGTTCAGGCACCTGCATTAACTCAGCCAAGCAACTGCACCAAGCAATCTGGCTGCTGGCTAGCGGCGTGGGCAAACAAGACATGCTGCCAATCATTGATGCTGAACCCTATATAGTTTGTGGTAGCCCGTAACCACTATGATGCATGCTAGCCTTCGAATCTAAGACAACGAAACGTCATGTGCACTCCTGGCTGAGGCCGGGAGGCACAACTTCCTGGCCTAAGGGTCCACAATCCAAACACGTGAAACATCTCCCAAAGTTACTATGCACAGCATAATACGTGGTTAATACGTGCCTAAACTCAAGCTCGCAGGTTCTGTGTAATGCGCTTACCAGTAGGACCCTCAGGGTCATGCGACAGAGGCCAGAATGCTCACAAGGCGGGGATACCGTCATGATGCTTATCACTCTATAGGGCTAGATTCCGGAACAGTTGCTTATGATCGGCTGTTTCTGCCCGACACATGCAGTGTTGGGGCTGGGGGTTTGGGGTTCGGAGAACTCAGATCCCATTGTCACCTTCCTGGCATCATGTAGTGTGGACTTCGGGTAAGCTTCTACAAACCGGGACATCAGTTAATTTCATAAAGATAAAACATCATGAAACACCATTGAAACACCCAAAGGATGTAACAAGAAACATGGGTGTGTTAGCTACTGCAAGAGAAATTTCCACTCTTTTTGCGACACTTGCAGCTGCACAGGCCGCAGTTCGAATCGCTAGTAAGCCAAAAGACGTCTCGGCAGCGCAAACACTCGCCCTCAATCCTTGTGATTCTTGGCAGGTATGTGCCTTCAGAGCTATGATAAGTACCCTAAACAGATCTGCATTGGGCCTCCGATGTCGGAGCGAAAGGGCCTTGGGAGTATTGGATTCTG
This sequence comes from Symbiodinium sp. CCMP2592, assembly GCA_905221615.1. NCBI lineage: Eukaryota > Dinophyceae > Suessiales > Symbiodiniaceae > Symbiodinium > Symbiodinium sp. CCMP2592. The sequence goes on along the minus strand of CAJNDT010000835.1, from coordinate 1,082,997 downwards.
TTGCCATATGCTTCAACTTCGATTCGTCATGTCTCCTTCAGGTGGCACGGAAAGGACAGGTCACATAGAATGAACCAATTCCAGAGTTTTTGCGATCAGATCGGATTGCCCTTGTTGCTAAAAGGGCCCTCAGCCTTGAGCGGAATTGAGCTTTGCTTCCGCTTGAACGTTGGTTGGATCATCACCCCAGACCCCCGCGGGAGGATCCAAAAAGTAGATGCCTTAATGGGGGGTTCCTATAAAGTACCCTTAGTAGTATGGGGCCCTGAATTAAGCGATGTACTTGCTAGATTTCTAGATTAATCGGTTACACCCAAAGCCTAGACCTGAGACAACCAATCGATGAAGTAAATCTCGGTATTGGTCGGCAGAAGGAGTACCTAACCCGCCCTCCCCCCCCAAAGTAGGTAAAATACAAGCCCAACACCTATAAATATAAAACGCCGTTATTCTACCTACTTTTGGGGTCCAGGTAGGGTGTCAAGCTCGGGGTTTCAGAACGCTTGACCTCGAGTCGAAGGAGTTTGCTCTCCTGCAAGTATCTAGAAATCCGCTAGACCTTAAGGACGAAATGATCCCTAAAAGGGTTTAAGGTTCATATGCCATATAGGGATTCATAGTATATGGGTATAGGGCCCCTACTTTTCAGGGTCATTTGGTCCTTCAGGGAGACAGCAGGCGTTTTCATGGGATGGACCCCGGCGACTCTCTGGCATCACCTACATCGGTCCGTTAACACGCAAAAAATCTGGTAGCAGGGGCTTTGGATGAATCCGAAAGAGCAGCCAACAGTCGAGAAGCGAATCATCGCCGGCTTGTTGCTATTAAAGCTTAGGAGCCCGAGACCAGGAAATGGGAAAAGCATTCCTGGTGGATGATTTCATCGTTCGGCTTAGTTACAGATGTCTTTGATGAAACCTGTGACAGCACACCCCTCTGTTTCCCAAGCCCTCGGCCCTCAACCTCCAAGAGGGGTTCAAGGCAAGTAGCGTCAAAGGTGAATACTATGTAGTTGATACGTTTCATCTGCTTTAGGGACCTTGGCACAGCGATCGTGTTCAGGCGGGGAGGCTGACGCCTCCCACCCACCTGTTTGCACTCTAAACCTAGTGGCCGCAAATTTTTCGAACTCTCCCAACTCCCCAAAGATCTCCGCGCCAAGCTCGTGCTTGGCCAGCCGAGGCACGCACTAAAGCGAAGGGCATTTCCAAGTAGGTTGGTTCCAGCTGGATGGATGGCTTTACCGTGCGATTACATCTTCCCTTACAGACCCTTCAATTCTAGAACCTACTCGAACCCCGTTCGCTCTGAGCAAATCCTAATCACACCTAAGTTTTCCATAAGCAAAACCTGTGCTCATGCCCCAAACTTTACATCTCCAAGCATATATGGACATACACTTGAGGCGATCATAACCCCAGAATGATATCCACCACATCTTAACAACACTAAAATCCAGTAAAGCAAGCGCATTTCGTAATTTCGGGCTTGGCTGTATTGCGGAGATACGCTGAACTCCCCTTCCCATGATGAAATCGACCCCTACATTTTCTGAAACTGCCATACTTCCCCTCACACAGCGGGTAGGGAATCTGAAATAGGAGCAACGGTGAGTTGTTGAGTAATATCGACCCCTAACAGCTAAATCGCAAGGACCCGACAACCTCAACCTGCACCTTAAAGCCCCACAACCAAAAGCCAACAACCTATATCCCAAAACACCACTGTAAGTCCCTCTTAGTCCTTCTACCCTGCCCTTTGGCGGGGCTTTGAGCTAAGCTCCGGCGGCGGCGGCGCCCCCCTGAGCTCGGGTCCAAGTTGTCACTTCGGCCCAAGTAGCCTCGGGCTCGGAGTCTTGTCGGGATGCGGCTGTGCTGTAGTCGTGGGGGTTCCGTCTTCGAAGTTTAGGGCTGTGATTGATTCTTAGAGTGCGGGGTTCGAGTTTCAGGAACATAAGATAACATAAGTCATAAGGGCTAAAGGCTTTCACCTCTGGGGAAAGCTCAGAATGTCTCAAAGGTCCCCGGTAATGTGGTCTCCTGATTATTAAACCCCCCCCCCCCCCCCCCCCAAACAAGTCCAGTCCCTGTAATATTAACGGGGGGTCCGCATATCTCTGACCTGAAGTTGTTTGGGGGGTCCGGGGTCGAAGTTGTTTGGGGGCCGGGGGTAGTACAGTAGTACAGTAGTACATTAGTACAGTAGTACAGTAGGAGCCTAAACCCTTAAGTCTGGCTGGCTGGCTATCTCTCTGTCCTTTATCTTGCCTGTTTCTGTCTCTCCTCTTCCAGGGCGTCAGTTTGTAGTAGGAGTGCTTCTCTACTTAAACCTTAAAAATTTTAGGACGGGACGGGTTTTAGGACTATTGAGGGGTCTTTATTATTGTGTGCGGGCCGAGTTTAGCTCTATTGAGGGGACCTTTTATTATTGTGTGCCGGGCCGAGTTTAGCTCTATTGAGGGGACCTTTAATAATCACGAGCTCACATTACGGGACCGTCAGCAAGCAGTCATCGCCCCCTCGCGCAGTAACATGGGGGCATTTTCAACCGTTATACTGCGCATTTCTTGCATATTGCGGTAGATCCCAGACCCCAGTTCAAAGCAATGCCCCATGTCCCCAACATTAGGCTGATTTCCTCTTGAAGGCCCAGAGGAAGCAAGCACCCTCCAAAAACCAGGCTCTTTTATGCGCTGCCCGAGAAGTTCTCCTCGGGTCTGGGAGCAATCATTGGCATAAGGAGTTACCATAGGGGTTCCTTCAAGGGATCTATAGGGTCACCCTAGACCCGAAACCGTTTAGGGTTTAGGGTTCTATTGGGTTCCTTTAGGGGTGAGTGTCAAACAGCTGGGGCAAACCTACCAACAAGCACGATACTGGAAGGATTCCAGCGAGAGCCTGCAAGGCTTTGGCCGTGGAAGCTGTAGGCCGCAATCAGGCCTTCCCTGGTTTGGCAATGGTCCAAGGGTAAAATAAGGAGGGACCCTTAATAAGGACCCCTAGGTATATACCCTTAATATAGCCACTATATACCCATTATATAGCCCATTATAGGGTAGGGATCCCGATTAAGGGTCCCTCCTTTTCCCCTTTGAAATGGTATGGAGGCCCCTAGACCCTAGACAAGCCAAAAGCGCTCTATATGCAGCAAAGCACCGAACACTTATAGAACCCCTAGAAGAAGCCCTTAAACGAAGCTTTAAGGTATACCGAGCCATCCCCGAAAGAGCTTAGGACCTACGAGCCAGAAAAGGAAGGGATAAGGCTTTGATTGAAAGGGCTTCTAAAAGGCAAAATTAGGGTTCTTTGATATAAGGACCTCAACAAGTCGAAAAAGGGCTTTTGAGTTGCTTCTAGAGAAAACAAACAAATATGATGCCCCGCAATACCGGTACTTGCATAGCCGCATGTTGCACCATTGGGACAAGCCAGCTCACCCCCTCGCAGCTCCACGAGCCATGAAACTGCACACCGCTAATAACCGTAACCCTTTCTAGCATCTAAAGGCCCTTATAAGCAACCCTCCCCAAAGAAAGGCGCCTAGGGTTTGATTTCTGCAGCCCGGGCTGCCGAATAGGTTGGCAGCTGGCCGTTGAGGAGGGGGTGCTCACGGATATCTTGATGACCTCTGATCTTCGCTGGCTTGAGGGTTGAGTGAAATTCGGCGTTGAGGCCTGTGTTACGGAGTATGGAAGGCTAGCAAAACAGACCTTCGGGGCCTATGTAGAACCATTGGAAACATTTCAGAACCGCAATTTGTGAATCTACAACCCTAAACTAAACCTTAAAGCTTTGGCAAGGCAAGTTCCCAAGCTCAAGCTGCCAGGGCAACACCGTCTGTATGAGAAGGGTACTCAAACGGTACGGTATCCTGTGGTTACCAAAACAATGAACTCTATCATCTAATATACCGTGCTACGAAGGTCCTCAGGTACTTGGAGGTTCATGGGTATTTATAAGTAGGGTTATGAGCAGGGTAAATATGCTTATAAATCATATAGCGGGACTTTAGACGAAGTCCAAGCCGAATTTTGTCGAAACCAAGCGCCACTCAACAGAATCGTCAGTTGGCTGCAGGCATGCAAGGAGATATTACGGATCTTAATCATAAGGATCCTACTAGTTGTAGGGAACACCAGGAACGAGTCTTGAAACATCCAAGCCCGAGCACTGATTCCGTTTTGGATCCCAGGCTCTGTGCTATTTATTACCTTAACCCTGAAGAGCCTATCTTTTTAGGGTTCCCTATTATGACTTCCTTATATAAGTCCTTAAAAAGGTAGGTTCTTCAGAGTTAAGGTAGACCCCAGTCGATATCGCACGCTAAACTCGAAACTAGCCCGAAACCGGGCCTGAAACTACCTCCCTAAAGCCCATGTACTGGCAAGCCATGAACCGAAGGGTGACGAGTGGCAGAGTCGTTCCAAAGGTTGCCTTGGAATGAGCTTGGCCACGAAATCCTGCACCATCGACTTCGTAGATTCCGATCTTGTAGTTTCACAGGGCTTCTTTCAAGGGCTGTAGACGGCTTGTCAGACCTTTTTCGTTTTTTCGCCTGCGGGCTTGGGGCTTGGAAGGCTACTACGAAGCTACCTGTAGTATCCATTGTAGTTCCCGTTGTTGGTTTAGCCCATTTAATACTCCAGGATCCTAACCATATAAATTGTTAACCGGACAACGGAACGCAAAGTAGACAATAGGTAGTAGAAACTACTTACGGACAGTAGAAACACAACATCAAATCGGACATGGGGACAAGGGGGGCCGAGGTCGGCATTGTTTTTGGGTGGCTTTATGTTTGTTGCTTTTTCCTGGGAGCAACTATCCCAAACAACAAAGCAAACATAATAGCATCACCAAACAAAACACAAACCACGCCAAACAGCAAGCCTTGGGGGAGGACGCGCTTGTTGTTCATGTTTGTTCATCTGTGCGTTACTTTTTTTTGCTTTTCGCTTGTTGCCTCAGTGCCGTGTTCATATCTTGCTACTTCTTCTGGTTTGTAGAACTGGGTTGTGATTCGTGCTTTGTCGTTCTGCTTGATTGACGTTTCTTACTCTCTTTACCTTCTCATTGTTCTCAATTGTTCTCAATGAGTTACAGCTCCGTCATTCAAAATGCCCCGGCGCCCACCACTGACATGATCTGTGGGCATCTAACGACTGGGGCCCGCGCCGCTATTGACACTCTCACTTACTGCCTAGCGCACTTGAAGCACTGTCAGTGGGCTGAAGTTGTAGGGTTGAGGGTTCAGGAGCCGTGGGCTACAAATCGTGAGTTTCGCTGTTGGAAGAAATCGTCGGCAGCGAAGGAACATTCCTTCAGGTGTCGTACCTGCGGCTTCAAGTACAATCATACCTACTTTGGTCGATTCGAGACGCTAGAGTCGTGCCTCAAACATGGCGCAATGCATCTAAACCTCTACAACACTCCATACGCAACCTCGAACCACCCCCTTGTTCAGCAAAACCCCACGCTCCCCAAACCCTTAACCTTAACCCCTACAACGCTACAAACGAAACCTCGAACCGAATTGAACTTCTTTCCCGCGCCTGCTCCATAGGGCGCATCCGGCGCGCACCGTTGGATTCCGGCTGCTCGAGACAGCGCTTGAGCCTTTGCGGCTTGCTGATTTTTGGTTTTTAAAGGCTACAATTACCCCACCATGTCATGCGGAAATCCCCGAACTATGATCATCTACTGCTTTGCAGTAAAGCGTGTCGTTGGTTGGGTTGTTTCTTGCCATCTCGATTCTTCTGCAAACTTAACTAGTGTAGGTGCGAGCTGCTTGGGCTATTTCTTGCCATCCATTTAGCACAATGCGATCTTACCATGATCTCCAATTCCTCAAGTGTTGTGTCCATAGCAGAGTTCTTGAAAAGCTCCGGGGTCGCGGTGTGAATATACCTTCTGCTTTGAGAAGCCCGACCCTTGGCATGTTTTCGTGCAAGTCGCTGGGAGCCTCCCGGGGAGTATTCGGATCATCAGAGGGAAAGCCCGCAGACACGGCAATTTGTCATAATATCCCCGGCATTCCTTTAGCTTCAATACCACAGGGCTAGAGCCGCTATGGATTGAGGTCTTTATGATCCGAGGCGCATCTCGCAATCCTTCAAGTGCGCCTGGAAATCTCCGGCGTAGCGCCTTGGCAACACAGCGAAGCCAAAGCGCAAACATTGGTGACATCGAGCCGAAAGCTTCATGCTACGAATAGGCTACGAAGCCCTAAAAATGCAACCCTAAACAGCAAAACTCTCTCTCTCTCTCTCTCTCTCTCTCTCTCTCTCTCTCTCTCTCTCACTGGCACTCAAACAGCAAAACCCTAAACTCCTTAACCCCTTTTGCAACTGGCTCGCAACGTCACGCCAGGACAGCTGACTTCAAACCCCTAAACCCTAAACTCTTCAACCCCAAACTCTCCCCCCCCCACCCCCTCCGAACTCCCGGACAAGTGACCTACTGTTGATGACATAATTCCCGCATTACCCACAACAAGGAATATACCGTAATTCCCATAGTCTAGGGTCCTTAAGGTAATGCAGGATTTATATCAACCGTATGGATTGAGCCTTCAGATCTTCCGGCGCAGGGGGTACCTGAGCCTGACGCCTTAAACAAAAGAGAGAGAGCCCGCCACCTGCAGCAACTCTGAGCATCAGACTAAGTTGTCTCTTGGATCGATTTCGGCTTGGGGTTTAGGGTTTCCATAGGCTCCACATAGAGTTCCTTTTTGTGATTACCTTATTGATAGGGTTCTAGTTATGAAACCCAAGAAGGAACTACTACTGTTGATGGACAAAATCCTGCATTACCCATTATAAGGAATATACCATAATTACCATAGTTTAGGATCCTTAAGGTAATGCAGGATTTTGGCCATCAACAGTATGGAGCCTCTGGGTAAGCCTCACGGTCTCCAGAGCTTCTCGGAAAGGCAGGCATTTTGCCTTCGAGTTTCTGGGTTTTCTGCTGAGAGTTGCGCGCGCCTAGGGGTGCGCCACTTCGGAAACCTCGTCTCCAAAATTACTGTCCTGAAGCTGGACACTTGCCGAACTTCAGAACAACAATGGGGTATCCCGTGATACTGTATGCGAGTATATATTGTAAGAAGGTACTCGACCGATCTAAAGATAGATCACCTTTCAGTGTATCTGTCTATCTAAAGGCACACATGCACACAACAACTAACCACTGGTTTTGGGGTTCCCTTGGCTCTGTAGCTCCTTATTTAATAGGGATTATCATCATCCCTGGCTCCTTAGCTCCTCCAATACCAACGGATAGACAAACATCATACATGCAAATCATGGATGCAGTAGCAGCTCGCTTCTCAACACTGAAGCCGCAGCATCTTCCCCATGGGAGGCAGTGGATCTGCCTGAATCCCGCAGCCAAGGCTGTAAGGTTAAGAAATTTGGGATTTAAGGTCTATGGGATGCTTGGCAGGACTTTGCCTAGAAGGTTCAGGGTTTGTAGGGTTTGGGCTTTATGGATCTTGTTGATTGGGCTGTTCGCATTTCTCTTGGAAGTTTCCGGCAATAGATGTTGGACCGACGAAGTTGCGAACGTAGGACGGCTGTCCCCCCGAACCCTAAAACATAGATGCTGCGAGAGATGCAGCAGGACCCGCGGAGACCCAAGTGTAGTTGCGGTTCCGGGCTTAAGATGTGTAGGGTCTGAATATGACATAATATGACCAGGGTTGGCCCTTACTATGCTTTTAGACGCAGTTCCTTCCTTGGTGAGTCACGATGATAAAGGAATCAAGTATCCATAGACCCTGAACATTAAACCCTGCAAGGCATGCACTTCATGAATTGCACCCTGTATACATGCGAAAATCCTAAACGACCAAAAGCCCAAAACCCTATAACAGCATATACGCCCCCATTTTGACCCTTACAAGCTCTGTATAGTACAGGTAACGCCCCATTCAGCCCTACATATAAGCTATACTGAACTTAGAACCCTAGCAAAAATTACAATTTTAGCTGTTTCTTAGGGATTATAATAACCAAAAATTATAAACTATTTCTGAGTACCCCTAGGTAAGCCCCAATCCGTCGCACCTTGTTCAGCAGCCCGCCAGTCAAAAGCACCCAGACCAGGACTCCAAGGGAGTAGAGGTCCGCTCCTTTCCAAAAGAGAGCGGCCCAGAGACTCCAATATCCCTTAATTAAGGAATTTACCTTAAGTTATAATAGGATCCCTAATATGATTTAAGGAATTTTCCTTGATTAAAGGATATTGGAGTCTCTGGGGGTGTAGGGTTTTGGGGCTTAGGGTTTCTAAGGTTTAGTGAGGTTTAGGGTTTCAGGTGGTGTGTACTAAAATTCATGAGGATCAGTATATGACTCTCTTACAGGGATGTTGGAGGATATTTGGGTCACTAGGGCAGTTAGCGTCATGGCTTCTAGTGCTTAGTGCTCGTAGCCTATGACTTGAATGAAGCTGGTGCCCCTTCCCAAGCTGGCCTGGCGACAACGTTATTAAGCAGCGACGCTGAAGTTGACCGTCAAGACGAGCAACAACCAATCATAGGGAAGCAGTGTGAGCCACAATAATATCAAGAAATAATGGCACACACACACACACACGCACACGAGAGGAATAAGCATCATGGCAATTAAGCAGCATCAGCGCAACAATGAAAGCACCAGTAATCTCACAATAGCATACATCCTAAGTTCCTGAGGCCGCGGCTGTAGTCGTAGGTCTGCTGTGCCAGGACTTCTGGTGCGACCTTTCCAGCTTCGGTTTGAGGGCTTTCGGAGGAGGAAAGGAAAATGGCACGACTCCGCGTCACAGATCCCAAAATCAAATTACTCATATCGTAGGATCAGGGTCGTGCTTGCTGAGATGGTAGCAGCACTACTCTTAGCAGTCTTCCTAGAATTTTTCGTATACTGTTCTGCTTCTCACCATTGATCCTCTATGCATGCTCGTGACAGTCCTCTGTGGAAATAACCCGTGCATCGGTTACAGATGCTTGGGTGCTTGGGATGATCAGATGACATGCTGAGGGCACCTGCTGAAACTCTCACACAGGGGGTCTGATCATCATTAGGCCAAGCAGTGCCAAGCGACATATCCAGGACTGCCCGTCGGGACGCCAAAGGACCAAATCCTGGCATCATCCGACGCTGCCAGCTCAAAAACCCGAGTTCCTAGCTATATACTACTCACTGTAGAATGACTTATACTCATATAATACATAACAGATGATATGAAACAATATAACATATATAAACCAAGCCCCAACACAACCCCAATCCCGAACCGTTGACCCTAGCCCACCCAAAAAAGCAAGAGTAGCGACTCTTATGAACCCTGGAAGAGCACAGACCTAGAACCCTGTGCTGTGCCACAAGCTCAGGCTCAACTATCATTGTCCGTAGCAGGCAAACGAGCCGCGGAGTACCCGACAGACTCAACGCCGAACCGGCCGAAGCCAAAATCCGTCAGCTTGGCGCAGCCTGCCAAGGCGTGCCAAAGACAACTAGCGGATGGAGCAGCTCTCTCGTGTTCCAGATCTTCCAATCTCGCGTACTTACGGAATATAAGTCTGTATATATATATATATATATATATACACACACTACACACGGCTTATAAAATTCGAATTGTAGTAGGATCCCTAATCCCTAAATACGACCTAGATCTAGGCTAGTTTATATTCCTTAGTTTTGATTGGAGGATCGTGGAAAATATAGGGTGCTTTGTGGCTTGTTTGCCTGCTTGGTATTGCTTCTAGGGCTTATCTTTTCCCTCGGCGCGGGTGAGGAGTAGCGTTTCTTGTGTTCTCGGTGTCCTTTTGGATTGACGGAATGTTGGGTGTTGGTTTCGGGTGGGCTTTCTGTTTTCTTGGGAGGCGAGGAATAGGGATGTTCCACTGTGTGTGTGTGCGCGTGCAAAACGCGAGCATACAAGTTAAATGCTTTCGCTGCTCGAAAAACGGAGTGATCCCAAAGCCTATAGATTTCAGATCGCCTCCACGCACTCTAAAGAGGCTCTTAAACAAATTCACCGAAACCCTTAACTTCCTGAGTAGAAGCGGTCTTTAGACTCCGAAAACTCCCAGTCCCAAAAAAAACACAAACCCTGCCCTACAGAAGCCTTCTTCGAAACACCTCCTTGCGGAACTCCCCGAACTGCGTGCCCTAGAAACCCTTCTGTACAGGGACCCTTTGCAGAGCCTCATCCCTTTTTGCTGCAGGCTCCGCTCTTCCGCTAAGGTTCCCCCAAACTCTGAACCCCAATCCCTAAACCCTTTTTGCCACTGGACTCAAGTCTAGCCAGTCTAAATCCCCAAATCCCTAAACCCTAAACCCCTAAACGCTAAACCCCTATAAACCCTAAACCCCCAAACCCTAAAGCCCCTAAGCCACAAGGAAGAATAGATGAACACCCAAAGCCCACCTTCGGAGCTTAGGACGACATTCTCCGGCTTTAGGTCTCTTAGCCTCGGGGGTTCAGGGTTCAGGGTTTCGGTTTTAGGGTTTCGGGTTTAGGGTTTCCGGTTTAGGGTTTCGGGGGTTTAGGGTTGCAGGGTTCAGGGTTTAGGGTTTAGGGTTTCGGGTTTCGGGTTTAGGATTTCGGGTTTAGGGTTTCAGGGGTTTAGGGTTGCAGGGTTCAGGGTTTAGGGTTTCGACTCACACACTCGCAGGGTTCAGGGTTTTCGCCCTCCTACCTAGCAAGGACAAGCCCGCATTGCAGGGTAACTCCGAAGCAACAAGTGTTTAGGGTTCAGGGTTTAAGGGTTGAGGGTTCCAGGATTCCTTGCAAGGGTATGTAGGGGCGAGTTTCGGGTTCAGGGTTCAGGGTTTCGACTCACTCGCAGGGTTCAGGGTTCAGGGTTTAAGGGTTACAAGTCGAGGGCTCGAGGATTCCTTGCGAGGTTACATAGAAGTGGGTTTCGGGTTTTGCGGTTGGAGGGGTTAGCTTTTGCGGCTTCTCGGTGTTCGGGGTTTGGGGAGGCTTCAGGGGTTCCTCTAATTTGAGGGGTACCTTTCGGGGTTTGGCGTTTAAGGCGGAGGGTTAAAGTGAGAAGGTTCAGGGTTTTGGGTTTCTCTGCGGACTCCCTGTTACGCTTCCTTGCGGTGAATTCTTTCTTTTAAAGGCTCTCGGTCCAAAGTCTGTAGATTGAAGGATTGTGGCGGAAAGAGCATCTGGTGCGGTGAGATTCAGGTGTTTAGGGGCTATAGACGGCAAAAGCTGGTAATGTAGGAACCCGATTAAGAAACCTTGGGCCTTTATTAGGGTTCCTTATATGAATCCTATTGTTTTGGGGTTTTAGGGCCAGGGTTTCTTAATCAGGTTCCTACATTAGGTGAGTGAAACTTGCAGTGACTTCTGATGTCCGTCCAGGCTCCTGGGACCCAGATCTTCGTTAGTAAAAGTAACTGCTCATCCATCTCTGGCCACTGTGTTGCCTTCTTCTTGGTGCACGTTGTCATCTCATGGGACGCCATGACTACAGTCCAGTGCGATGCTCCATGGAACGTCCTGACCAGGGCCGGGCTGTACCAGCATGGACTCTCCTGGTTGCCGACGTTCAGGCTCACACTGTCCGCATCTCCATAGCATCCATCAACCTTGTACCAGACTCCGCTGAGGTGGGTCACGACGACCATTCCCAGATTGGCCATGTCCCAACCGGTGAAAGCCTCACGCGTCACTCGCAGGGGATCATAACAATGAGGTCCACCTTCATTGAATTGCTTCATCTCACGACTGAACAAGTCCATAGAACCCTGAACCTCCTGATCCCCAGCGCCAGCCAGGGCCCGAAGGATAATGACGGCGTTTGCGGCATTTCTACCGCACGATTGAGTATCAATGCGTGTGGAATCACCTCTCACTCTCGCACGGGGTAGGCTTAGGGTTTAGGGTTTAGGGATTAGGGTTTAGGGAAGGACCCGCGCAAATCGGATTTCATCAGAGCTTCGGGGTTTGGGGTTCTGACCCTAACCCTGAAGAACCTACCTTTTTAAGGACTTATATAAGGAAGTCATAATAGGGAACCCCTAAAAGGTAGGTTCTTCAGGGTTAAAGTAGGGTTTGGGATTTAGGGAGCCTCTAAGGTTTGTGCACAGAGTCTAGGGCTTTGGAATCAATCGCAAGGCCCCGGGAGGTTCGAAAAAGCAAATAGTGCTGGGGATTAAAATTGCCTTCACGACTCTAACAGACCTTGGGGCCTTGGAGACGGGTTTTGGGTTGTAGAGGTTCTGGTTTACGATTCCGGCGCTCACACTCGAACAATCCTAGGGTTCAGGGTTAGGAAAGGCTTTTCTACACGAACATGAAGCAATGAGTGCAGCTCGAGGGTTACAAGTCCTGATAGAACATATGCTGCACAAGTGCGCGCCCAAACACCATCCAAACCCTCTGGTAAGGCTTTAACAAAATTTGTATATGTTTGTACATAGATAAGTCAATGTAAGCTCACAACACAGTTACATTAATCCACATGCACATACACACATGTATGTATACATATATACATATGAATGTAGCGTTCGGACTGCCGCCCAAATGCCGACGTTCCACGAAAAGAGTGTTTGTTTGTACCGTCGCTATGCTCTTCTCTGTGCTCTGTAGCTTTCGCCGGAACTTGATACACCAGCACGCCGATGTTTCAAGGCTCAGGCTTGTGAAAACCTTGAAAGCTGAATGCCACTTTGACGAGTATATAGATTTAAGCTGGGAAGGATCGGAGCGACGTTTCGAGCTGTAGCTGCAGCATTATGTGTGGTCCGCAGGATCGTGCATCGAGGAAGACAAGTTGAAAGGAGAACCTTCTGCACTTAAATCAACTATATATGCACCACGCCCAATCACACACGACGGATCCTACACAGTCGCAGCTGGGAGGCAGTGTCAGCATGCGCTTGTGCATGTGCTCCAGTCCCAAGAAGACCTCAGACTTCGTAATGATCCAGGGAAACCCAAAACCAAACCCTCTTCTCTATAGCTTCGAAGAGCTCCATTGGGTTTTCGCGCCAGAGCGAGTGCTTGGATAAATAGGAAGCATTAACTGTAGGACACTGCCTTTCCAGGCGAGCACTGCCATTGCTCCAAAGGCGGCTGCTGCTCTGATGTTTCTTCCTACTACTACTGCTGATGCTGCTAATGCTACTGCAGCTACTACTCCTGTTCACTCCGCGACTACGGCTACTATGTACTCTAATGGTTGTAACAGTGAAATTGAAGCTGTTTGTCTTTTTACTCGTAGCATCTTCTTCCGTTGATCTCTTTAACTAAGGTCTGCTTGTGCCTCCCGTAGTCGCTGTCGCCGTCGGCAGTGTTGGTGATAGCGATACTGGTGGGTTTAGGGTTTAGGGCTTAGGGCAGCAATGTCTTGTATCCCAATTTGTTGGGGGTTCAACGCTCCGCCAGCCCCTACAATGCATAAGAACACCCCTCCCCTCCTCCCCCTACCTGACCCCTCCCTTCCGCTCCAAGCCGTCGCACTCCGAAGCGCAAAGTCACGACATGCCCCGGCTAAGTCCCAAGCTTGTGCGATCCATGGAATCGCTTGCGGAGGGGCTTCGTATCGCCTCTAGCTCAAGCATTCCCAGCTTTGTCGAGGCTTAGGGCTTATAGCCTTATAGTTTAGGGTTGCAAGGCTTAGGAACGTTGCAAATACGTAGAGCCAGCAGGGGTGAAGATCCTTGACTGCCCACACTGCAGTCTCGAGTTCATCGCTTGGAATCGTTATGGGGTTATAGAGAGTTTATGCAGAGACGTACATGAGAAAAACGACAGCTAACACGACTGATCTCGTGAGTATTATAATGCCAGGCGAAGGCAATATCAATGTCAGTGTCAGCGCAGCTGCTTGCAGTCCTGTTGCAATTGCTACTCCCGTATTTCGGGCCAGACTGCCGACTGAAAATGGCCATTGCGAAACCACAAACGCAAACCCAGAACTCTCCACATATGAGTTCTGTCTGTCTGGCTTTTCGAAGGTTTGAAGTACACAGAAGCCACCCTGAACCCTTCTGAAAAGCTACAGTAAGACCACAAATTGCAACTGAACCTCAAAACCCTACAGCCCAGAATGAAACCTCGAGCCGAAACTTGATAGACCAACACCACAATAACCCAAATTCGCGACTTCCAGAAGTTAAACCCACATCCCCACAAACCTGAACCGCGCCTGTAGTCTCCATTGCATTCTTTTGGTTAACAGTCCCTACCTTAACCCTGAAGAACCTACCTTTTTAAGGACTTACATGAGGAAATCATAATAGGGAACCCTAAAAAGGCAGGTTCTTCAGGGTTAAGGTAAGGCTAGGGTCCTGTAGCATTAAACTTAAATTGGTCCAACCAAGCACGGGGATTACAATGGAGACTAGAATACAGGGGCCTTACGAATTAGAAGAGTGTTTTGGGGCCCATTATACTATCGTTATAACAAGATCCCCCAAAAAAGAATAATCTAGGTAACTATTATAAGGCCCCTATATCAGGGCACCCTTATATAGTATCCATTATAGTCACCCTGAGAGACCCCTTTACAGCAACCCTAAGGAATAGTAATAGTATAGGTAATCATGGAAACAATAGGCAAGACTTAAATCCCGGCCCCGCAGTTGAGTTGAGATCCGGGTGCCTTGGCCCAAGTCGATTTCGACTCGCCTTGATTCGTCCCAAAAGGTCTCCTGCAGGGATCCCAGAGTCCGAGGGCGCCCACAGCCTAAGGCTCCATGTGGGTAGTTGTCAAAATAATGGTCCCTTGTCCCTTTTGGGGTACCCTAAATATTGGGCCACCCATTTGGCTTTAAAGCCTTAAAGTAGCCCCTTTTTTTAAGTTCTTCATGTACCCCAAACCATGTATGCTTTGGCTTTAAAGCATGAAAATAATCCCATTTTAGGTGCCTTGAAGTAGTCCCTACATAGGTACTTTGGGGACACAGTATATACTACTTGGGTACATGGACCCTTAGGGACAGGCGGGGTTTAGGGTTTGGGTTCAGAGTTTTGGGTTACTGTCGGGTTTACGTGAGGAGTGGGGTTTATGAGGTGTGTATGGGGTTGAAGGACTAGAGCGTGTTATGGGATTTAGAATACAAGATATATCTGTCTGCCACCGGACATGAAACTTAGCTGCAATTAGGGGTTTTACGGAAAAGGGCTACAGTGGGTCACCTTGGGATGGTTTGGGGGTTCATGGCTTTCGAATTGCCGGGAACCCGGGCAAAAGCCTTCAGGGTTAGTGGATTTAGGGGTTGTTAACATGTTGTGCGTGGGTCTTCCCGACACCCTCCAATGTAGTCCCTTTGCTATTCCTTTAAAGCTGGCTCAAGTGGCGACTGTTACACAGATTGCGGGGAGCTAGAATGAAGTTCCGTCCCCTGGTTTCAAGTACAGGGAAATCAAAACCAAATCGTATTGAAGCCTCCGAACCCAGCAAATCCTCGAGGTCGGGGCTGTAATGCAGGGACAAACATAATATGCTTCTATGCTATGCCATTGTCGGGATGCATGCGGCTTTGCACGACGTTGAAGGATGTAGTGCGCTGATGCGACGCTGCATGGCTGAAAGACAGATGGGAGTTTCCGAAAATAGGGGTACCTTATTTGGGGGGTCCTTATAATAAGGGTCCTACTATTTAAGGTACTATATTAGGGTCCCCTATTTTCGGAAACTGCCAAATCTTGTGGTTTGCTCCGGGAGATTCCCATCTACACACACACACACTCTCTGTGTGTGTAGCATGTCCCTAGGAATGCTGCTCAGAGTTCTAGACCCTGACCGTACCAAACACAGATCATGGTTTCGGAACCATATTACCCCTAAGCTCCAAACCTCTAAACCCTATAAAGAGACCATTGCATCCCTCTCGGCTGCGGCTCCAGGTTCCTTTCTCGCCCTCTTCGGGCAGTGTCGTCCGATTCCGGCTCTGCAGTCTTAGGCTCCAGCGGAACTGCAGGAGGGATCGTGGAGGCAGGTGATGCTGGCGGGAATGTATCTCGAAGTGGTGTTCTCCGGAGGCTGCAAGCACGCCTGCAACTCCTGCCAATCCCTGCAGAGGCCCTGCAGCAGGCGGCAGCCCTGCAGGCGGGGTGTACCATGGCAGCATCGGCGGCTTGCTGCATGAACACTATCAGCTGCAACCCTTAACCCTAAACCCTTAACCCTAGAGTCTGCTATCGCTGAGCACCTTGCTGCTCGACCAGAGCCCGAACTCCTACAACAGCCCTGCGAGGCAGCCCGGGGGCGAGGAAAGCTTCAGCCTCATAGCAGAAGCACCCATAGGCTCTATGGTAATTCCTTCTTGGGATTACCTCATAGGATGCTAGTTATGATCCCCAAAACGGAACGACTATGGAGCCTATAAGTAAAGCCAAGTACTACCAACGACCAACGACTCAAGCAAACACAAGTTGACATCGCAGTCCTCCTGGGCAAAGCTCCATGACTAGAACCTCGGCGGTTCTTTCGTAAGCGTAGTTTACGTTGTTCTTGGATTAAAGGGTCTATGATTTTAGGGTACTCCTGCTAAGAAAGCAGCAGAAAGATGTGTGGTCATTATGAAGAAGACATGATCGTTTGTGAGAAGTCAGATTAAGAAACCCAAGATCCGCATATCGAAACCCCGAAGCCCTAAACATGAGCCCTGACTTCGAGATCTGAGAATTCGACTGAGGAGTCCGAGGAGTGGAACACAGCCCCCGGTTGATTAAGGCTTTCGGGCGTGCTGTCTTTGGGTGGTTTTGGAAGTTCGTGTCTGGCTTTGTGGGCCTGTGCAGAGGAAGGACCTGGAAAATTGGAGGAAGTGTTTTAGACGGTGGGTGTGTGATACTGCTTGTTCCTGTATGGACTACGCGCGAACATTTGTAGTAAATACCCAAACCTCTGTATCATGGGACATGAGTCACGAGTCTCCCTCCTCGCTGCAGTTCGCACTCATGCTTTAGGTAGCTTTCTAAACTAGGGTCCCCGTTTATGTCCTAGATATAAGGGTGCCGTGCTAGTTTATAGGGAACACTGATTCAGAAGTATCCGTTGAATGGAGGATTGAGGGATCCAGCTTTGCTCCAGTCAGGTCCACGTGCATTAACTGAGATAACGACAAGAGGCCTTGAGAGTTAGACTAGGGTCCTTTAAAGCTCTTTATCGGGGTGCACTCGGATTCTATAATAAGGGTTCTATGATACAGAGGCATCATGAATCAGAATAGGGTCCTGGCGTATAGTATACTGTAGTGAAAATAAGGGAGGCCGAGGAATGGTACGGGTAGTCACTTTAGCTTCAATATACTTTACGCAACCGTGTCCTTGGGGTACAAAAGGGATCTGACAGGCTTAGTTTAAGGTTTGTAGGCTTCCTGATCTTCAACTTACTCGCCATGCTTGGATTGGCTGCATAATACTGTAGTACAACTATCTAGAAACTGGGACTTAACCATATACTTTAAGCTCGAATAAGGGACACCCTAAGCACCACCTAACCAGGGCATATTGTGAACACACACTAGACCCATAAACCCCGAAACGTTAAAACCTACTCTGGTAATTATCCAGACCCCCTCCCCTCCCTCTCACTCCCCTGTCACATTCCCTTGCTCCGGCCTTTGCATCGAAGGCAGAAGCTCTCAAAACCCATAATGCTTGCAACCCACAGCACCCGCAAAGCAAGTCCAACAGGGCGCGAAAAGGGATATAGAAGGTCTTATCAATCGCTTAGTGACTGTCAAAAGTTAAAGAGCACAGAATAGGGACCTGAATGCTTAGAATATGCTCAGAAAACAGTCTACTGGAGGTATATCTTATACCCGATGTAGAACTGTATATGTATGTATGTATATATATATACATATATATATATGTATGTATGTATATGTGTGTGTTATGTACGCACACATTCACAGACAGAGAGAGGGAGAGCGAGAGCGAGAGAGAGAGAGAGAGATGGGCTATTATAGGGAATGCTACTGTATACGAATTATTCCATACTGCCCACCCTCATAGGGAGGGGGGAGGGAGGGGCCATTATAGGGAATACAACTATATACGAACTCTTCCGAACCCTATCCTACCCATCCTCATGGTCTTCAGCCGAAGTCTGAGCATCCGGCATACAGACCGGCATCCTGATAGTTGTGAACCAAGAAGAGCCTGTGGAAGTATAGGGTTTAGGTTTCAGTTTTTTTTTTTGAACGCCTTTTTCCGTCTGCCTGATTATGAGTCTGGAATCTGCAAAGCAGGTTTCGGGGTTTAGGTTTTAAGGCTCAAGGTTCAGAGGCTTTGAGGTTTGGGGCTTGAAGGGATTAGAGGTTTAGGCTTTGTTTGTTGCTCCACTCGGAAGAACCCAGGCAACGTCTGCAGACATACGACGTGCTCCGATTCGCTCAGCTGAAGAGCCTGTTCGCTTCTGCTTTGCTTTTGGGGGCCTTTATGGTTTCAAGTTTCGGGGTTTAGGGGCTTACGGATTAGTTCAGTGTGTACTCTGAAGCCTAGACAACAATTCTATAGCGCTTCATTGGGGAAGCTTGGGCCTTCGAAACACGAAACCCTCAAAGCAGACGAGATTAACTTAGCAGACTAAGGAAGGGCCTTAATGATTACAGATAAGGAACCCAAAGGAAGAACATGGGTAGTTGTTTCGGCTTCTATGCTAGACGTGGGCTACTGCCGGCAGTTCATGCTCACACTCCCGGACTCAGCTGAATGTCGGCGAGTATCACGACTTGGTGAAACAAGGTCATGACTCTACAGAAGTAAGGATGCGATTGACGGTACTGTAGCAGCCTTAATAATTAGAATAAGGTTTGGGGGCCCACTATACTATACTTATAATAAGGAGCCCCCCCCCCCCAAATAGTATAGGTAGGTAGTTCTTAAGGCCCCTTCAGTATCAAGTCATCAGTATCCGAAACTTCAACTCTCAGGTTCAGGGCTTGGGATCACAGCCTTTTTTGCAAAGTCTTCTGTGCATGAGGTGGTGTATAGAGCCTGTAGGATCTGGGCTTAGGGTCACAATGGGAGATTGATTTCGCATGCTTTCCATCCTGGCGAGGAGACAGTGCGAAGCTGGAACATGTCATGCCGAACCTGAAACCGTCACTCGAGGTGGCGGTAGATGTTTGCAAGATAGACTCCGGAAAGAGTTCACACTCACTGATAACCCGCCGCAGCGATACGTAATTTGCATGGAAAACAATACTTCCAATTCTGCGAAGATGAACCGACGTTCGTGCAGATATACTCGTTGAATCACGGCCCCTGTTTTGCGCAGACTTGCATATGCCCGCCTGGAATCACGGCCCCTGAACCCTAAACCCTCATACCCTTTTCGAAGATACTGAGCCACCGGACTGGACGATGCAGGGATGCGGCTTCATGCGGATGTGGTCCGCCACCTCGCGAACTTTCGTGCGGTCTCCCCGAAGGGTGCAGGAAAAGAGATGACAACCCTAACGCCAAGGCAACGAGAGCAAATGCTGGGGAGATCAAGTAAAACCCGAAACTACCTATACTCAATACTCTCCATTGTAGTTCCTTGTGGGGCCTACCTTATAGGCTCCTCATTGTACATTGTTGGTTTGCCAACAAAAGGAACTAAAATTGAGACTATAGGTAAACCACCTGGATCTGGACCGCTAGGAATAATCTCCCGAAAGGACATCCAAACATACACTCACAAGTATGCGGAAGGGGTCCTGAAACACAGTCAGCGAAGCCACAACATAGAATCTGCTTGTATCGGTCTGAAAGATGGGTGCGTGGGTTCGTTACAGTCAGCACAACGATGGAGACGGCTAGTCAGATCTTGATCTCAGTCACTGTGTGGATCATTCACGGCAAGGATATGAGCGATCTATGATCGAAACCGTTCTATGGCTTGCGGCTCCAAGATTACAGTCAGGCTGCCTTTGCAAGTGGCTTTTCCGGCTTGAAGGCTCCTGCTAAGGTTGTCCAGGGCCGACGATTCAGGGCTTTCGAGGCAACAGACCTCAAATCTCCGCCAAGCAATCCTAAACACTAAACCTTACCTTAACCCTGAAGAACCTACCTTTTTAGGGTTCCCTATTATGATTTCCTTATGTAAGTCCTTAAAAAGGTAGGTTCTTCAGGGTTAAGGTAAGCCCCAAGAACCCCAAACCCCAAACCTGAAGCCCACAAACCCTAAACCCTAAACCCTAATCCGAAACCCTTAACCTTGGACCACACAAAAACCACGATAAAAGAAGGGGAGGCCACCTCGAACTCACGCCGCGAGACGTCGGAGGTATTCCTTGTAGACTTCGGATTTCCAGAAGCGTCTCCAACAAAGATAGTGACAAAAACAAGTCTTGTATTGTATCGTATGGAAAAGTGTAGTATAGCATAGCAGCATATGGTCTAGCGTGTTATAGTAGTAGTGCATAGTACAACGTAGTATGCTGTAGCACAGCACAGTGCAGTAAAGTACAGTGCAGTATGGCATGGCACTGTGTACTGTAGCTGTTGTGCCTATAGTGTGGTGTAGTACAGTGTCGTCCACAAAAGCCACGTTAAACTATAGTACAGCATACTATAGAATCCGTAGCAGTATCAGTAGTGGGCTTTATATGTATCAGGTAATGGGCAAAAGTAGCTATTGGCATTAGTATTGGTTAGTCTGGTTTCGTCTACTAAAAAATGTGAAGCCCAGGCTGTGGTCATAGAGACTGGCCTCTGGCTGCTTGCGACGAGCTCGCAGAGAAGCTCATGCTCGAACTATGGAAAGACCGCAACGTGACTAGCTTCGGCTTGAAGGTTTCTACCCATACGCTCCAAAGTAGTTCCTTCTTGGGATTCTAAACATGACCCCAAAAAGGAAGCACTGGGGAGCCTCTGGGTAGAAATAAAGACCATGTATCACGCAACAGCTGCGTGTTTCGGAGTTGGGGTCTGCGATCCCGGCACTCAACACACCTCGTCGCAGTACACAACCGAGTGGCCGAAGTAAGTGGAAGAGGGCCAGTTGCTGTGGTGGGACCCTACAGTAACAGTGGCATGAAAGGAATGCAAAGAGACCTTAAAATAATTGCTTTGATCCCTTTCTCGGGTTACTCTCAGCGAAAGGGGGCTGGGTTTTTTTGCTTTATGGTTGGGTAGACATGCAACAGCCATCAGAACCG
Organism: Symbiodinium sp. CCMP2592; assembly: GCA_905221615.1. NCBI lineage: Eukaryota > Dinophyceae > Suessiales > Symbiodiniaceae > Symbiodinium > Symbiodinium sp. CCMP2592. The sequence continues at coordinate 1,061,885 of CAJNDT010000835.1, read as the reverse complement.
CAGTCGAGAATCTGCTTCTGACGGATGTTCTTCACGGCATAGAGCCTTAGCGAAGGCAAGGCACCAGCGGTCGATATCACTCCCCGACTAGGGTTCGAAGAACCAGCATGGTAAGGCCTGTCAGCACTCACTCTCCGACATACGTTGGCGAGGATCACAGATTTTAGGGTTTTTGAGCTCAGAGAGGAATCGATGCAAGGCTTTGGGCCTTGCCGACTGGGGGGTTGATGTCTATCAGTCAGGCTGGACATCGACTCGCCAAAGACCCCCAACATTCCACAAAATGAAAACAAGGATGCTTTGTAGTGGTCACGAAGTATCGGGATACTGAAATCTATATACAAAACCATCCCAAATGCCCATGGTGAACGGGACCCTTTCAGCTTCCCGGAATCCCTGAAGGCACTTGACCATTGACCATCTGTCTGCAGCTGGAGCACTTCTTCGTCTGGCGGTCCAGTGCCCGCCAGACCACCCCGTAGCTGCCCTGGCAGGGAAACATGGCTCGGCTTCGAGAGCTTCCGCCCCGAAGCTCCCGATGATGATTCTTGATGGGTTACGACTACGGTCCATTAGGGGAACAAGCATCGTCCAAACCCTAAAACTTAAACCGTCCAACTTGGCCATCAGCAGCGTCATCAGCGGCGTTCGTGCTGTCGTCGTCGCCTCTTGTCGTCCATGTCGTCAACATCATCACCATCTTCCTGAACACCTTTACGCGCCAACAACATAACCGACATGGTGATGGTCCGAATGTTCCCTCAGCTTCATTGTATCAACATCAGCATGGCAAAGGAAGCCCTCAGTCCCCCCTTTTAAGGGACCCTAATTTTGATAACGAGGTGCCGTGACATGCTCTTGCTGGGTTCAGGGCCCTTGACTTCAGGATCCTCCAAACTTTTGTCAAGGGCCCTACTTGGAGGTTCATGGGTGGTTATAAGTACGGTAAGTATACTTAGAACTTATAGCCCATATGTATTAGGGGACTTAGAACTCCACTTATAACTACCCATGAACCTCCAAGTAATCCTCGGATCCCTATTCAGCCGCACAAAGGAAGCCCGCAGTCCCCCCCCTTTTAAGGGACCCTAATTTTGACAACTACCCATAGTATTGAATATCACCATAGGAGCCCGTTGGGGCCTCAGACGTTCTCTATGGGTTTAGGGTTTCTCTCCGGCGCCTCCCCAAGGATGGACTCCGGCGGAAGCCTTGCAAAGATGGATCCCCGTGAAGTAGAAGCGGAAGCCCTGGGCTTCGCAGATCGGAGTTGTCTTTCCGGGGGGGGGGGGGGGGGTAGGGTTTAGGGTTGAAGGTTTAGTGAGCTTTGTTTTTTCCTAGGGTTTTGGGTTTAGGGTTATGTTTGCCCTATAAAGATGAGAATCGACAGTTTGGAGGATGCATCTTGTGTACGCAGCGTAGCACGCCCACTCAGGCTATGGTAAGAGCCGATTCACAATTCCTAAGGGTCCATGTACTCCTATAGTTTAAGGGTCCCTTAAGGGTACCATAAGGGATCCTTTAAGGGATCTATAAGGGTTCGATAAGGGTTTAGGGTATAAGGGTCCATGTACTCATAGAGTATATACATTGGCCTTAATGTCGTCCCTATACAGGTCCTTTGGGGCCCATGTATCTCTATATGTCTATATGGGTACATGGACCCTTAGGGAATCGGCTGCAGCCGTCATTATGCGGATGCCGCTTGGCTCTCAGCCTTCGCCCAAGCTCGAAGGTAGTGAATACCCGTTGGCCCCATAGTAGTTCCTTTTTGGGGTTCATATGTAGAATCCTATAAGGTAATCCCAAACTAGACCCAAGAGTAGCCTAGGAATAAAAAGGGTGCACCTTTTAGTTTAAAGGGGCTTATAAGGGAACCTGAGCCCCAAAAAAGGGAATAAGGGCCTACTCTAGGTCCTAGCAAAAAGGAACTACTTTGGGGCCTCTGGGCAACTACTTGTTCCTTACGAGCTAAAGGGCTCAGCCTTCAAGACATCCTAAGGGTTGAGTAGCCGGGAAGCTGCCCCTGCAGGAAGAGGCCGAGAATGTATTGACGCCGCTTTTAACCCTGGAGTTACCCAGAGACTCCCAGACCCCCCCGAACATGCCTTAAGTTACAGTAGGAGGGTCCCTAGTATGACTAAATTAAAGGTATACTCCTTCATGAAGGGATATTGAAGTCTATGGGTACTGCATTCGGCACATGGTGCTTACCCATTCATGTCATACGGTATTCCAAGGAGCCTGCCAGCAAGCATGCTCAACCAACCTTGACATCGCTAAGTACACATGGGTCCGAACGCCTAGAGCCAGAAACCCTGCATCCCCGCTCTGGCCAATTTCCCCTGGGGCATGCACGGAGTCGGCGAGGAGTCCTGGATTTAGGGTTTAGGGTTAGGATGACTGTACTTATAAACCCATAATATAAGACTTATAGCTTATAGCCCTACTTATAACACATGCTCACGGAAGTTCTACTGGCTGTGACGGGGTTGTAAATCTCTCGCTCTCGGACTCGCAAGAAGAGGATCTTGGTTCATTCATGTTCAGATTCCGAACACAAACTTCAAGATCCGCGCAGCAACTACGTAGTTCACCCTGAATCCCAAGACCGCGCGGAGCCATCGTTGCTTGCGCGGTCCAGGGCTCTCGATTGAGCGAAGCGTACCAAAGGTTTGCGGAGTTTCCAGGGCTGCAGGGTCTGGTACCGGTATTCTGGAGTTGGGGGTACTATTAGTTTAAGGTTATAGTATTATATTGTTATTATTATATTGTTATTATATTATTATTATATTATTATTACTATATCTTAATAGGGTTCAAGCTCAAAGACTGCTTTGAATATAGGGTGTCAAAGGGGTCCAGGAATTGGTGCGGGTTCACGGTTGAGGAGGTTAGGGCTTGCAGTCCCTTGCCTACAGCAGCGATGGCAGCGGGATACATACGAGTTGTCAATACCCTAAGGGTCCATGTACTCGTATAGTATGTGCATTGGCCTTCATGTAGTCCCTATATAGGTACTCCGGGGCTCATGTATCTCTATATGGGTACATGGACCCTTAGGGATATGGTGTGTTGGCTCATCTAGGTATCTGTATCTGGAGCGTGCGCTCTGCTGCTACCTAGGCTTAAACATCAGGTGCATCCAGCCAGGAAGGAGCGATACATTCTCGGACGCTGACTCAAAAATGGTTGGAGCACTTCTCAAGGCTACTGGGATACCAGGTCCTCCAAACAACAGCATGCAACGCCCAATGGTCGGTTTGCTCAGAAACAATAGGCTTCATAAATCATGTCCATGCCTTAGAGGGTAAACCCGTATCGCGGCCGTCTGAGGGCTGCTGCGTAGGTCCCTAGCCCTAGCTGGGACCTATTTACATCCATTTTGTAGCCTTGATTTTCAGGTTTTTGCACTTGGGAACATGTCGGAAGTCCATAAGACTGAACATTTGCGTCCCTCAACGTCTCGCCGCGCGGAAGTGCATCTTTGAGGCACGAAGATTCGAAAACCCTGCTTGTGCTTGTAACCCGCCCCAAACCCGACATCAGGACTTCTAACAAGCCAAGAGGTGGTGAAGGAATACTCCTACCGGATCCTTAACCAAGGGATGTGGGAGATTCGAAAAATAGGGGGCTCAAAGATAGTACCACAAACAATAGGACCCTTATGAAAGGGACACCCCAAAAAAACGTAACCCTGATTGTCGGAAACTCCCTAAAAAAAACAGCGAGCTCAACACAAACCCTCTGCCAAAAGGTCCTGGGCCATCTTGAGCCACCACTCTACTGGCTGCTGCTGGGGATTGACCTTCGAGGGAGCTTTCAATTCCTTTTAGAGCCGACCGGCTCAAGGTTCCTCACACAGGAACATAGGAGTCAGAATGCTTGAATGCTTTAGTTCACCACGGGAATATAGGAGTCGGAATTTCCTTGTTGCTCCTTAGTACGAGAATGAAAACCTCAGAACGTCGCTGAGCTCCCTGCTGGACAGAGGTCTCCCATGCCTGAGCTTCTCGATTATCGACAGCTCTGGGGTTAGTTTTGGCCAGCGGGCGTCGACAGATTTATGCAGGCCTGTTTACTACTTGAACCCTAAAGGCCCAAAATTTAGAACCCTAAAGGCCCAAAATTTAGAACCCTAAAGGCCCAAAATTTAGAATCCTAAAGCCCCGAACACGAAGATGTCTGAGGCAAAGGACCCTCGGTATGAACTAAGGGACCTCGAACATGGCAGGTACACAGTAGTACTCATCCGGGCTGGGGTAGGTGTAGGGCTTGCCAAAATCCGATCTCTCCACTTGGGAATTTCGTGTTTAGTGTTTTAGTGTGCTCCTTGGACCCCATGCAGCAGGTTGTCTACGAATGCAACGTTTCGAAACCCAGATATCGAACGTTGGCCAGAATCATTTGGCACAAACTTCCGGAACCTCAAGCCACAAAAGCGGGTGAACCAACGTCCTAAAGCCACCAATACACACTGAACATAGAACCCCTGACAAATCCCTAAAGCCCTAAATGCCTGAACCCTAAACCCGAAAGACCTAAACCCCTAAAACCGACGAGGTGCTTGGGGCATCTGGCGGGTTGGAATCCAGAACCTCGGCTCCACTTCAACGGCGGTTTGGGGGTTTAGGGGTTTAGAGATGAGAGCTCTGACGAGTTTCACTAGACACCAAGTCACCCCACACTACAACCCATGTAAAACCGTAGAAAGCCCACAGAACCCCCACCGCACCCCCCCGGCAATAAACCGATGTAACCCGCCATGAAGTCCTGTAAATAAGGATAAGCCCTCAAAAAATCCTCATGACCGGTTTCGAAGCGAACCCCAAGACCCTAAACTGACCAATGAATGAACACTGGACCCTTAACCCTTGAAACTCTCCCAAACCACGGAACCCTTCTGAACCCTTAAACCCCTCAACTCACCCTAAGCCCGAAAAGCCATCAAAATCACAAACCCTCAACAAACTCCGTTCCAACTCCCCTCTAAAGCCCTGACGAAAATCATACGGGACCCCTCAAAAACGCTCTGAAGACCCCTTTTGACACCATAATATCACTGAAGCAATCACGACAAAAACAAAAAACTCCCTAGAAACTACACCAGCACAAACAATCGGACAGAACCATGCAAACGAACAAGCCCTAAACGATTTTTGAGACTTTGTTATACTTCTTGCTTCTGGCCTAACCGTGGGTGAATTGGGTAGTCCGGTCGCTTCAGGGGGTCTTGCGAAAAATGTCATGCGAGGTATCGCTGTACTCACAAGACATTAAGCATAGTAGCACGCGTAGCAAAGTAACTGTGGTGACGGCAGCACTCGTCGCAATGGTAGAGAGAACAGCGGCAACAATCATCTCGTCAGCATGGGCAGTGGTCACAAGACGATCTGGCTGGTATCGAACAATGCGGTATGTATTGTCTAGCCACATATCAGGAAAAACTAGGCACAAATGCTGCAGCAATGAACCTTCACAACAACACACACATTATTTATAGATATATATATATATATGTACAAATATATATGTACAAATAAATAGAAAAAAATAAGTAAATAAACAAATAAATAAATAAGTAAATAAATACATAGAAAAATAAATAAATAAATAAATAAACAAATAAACAAATAAATATATATATATATATATAATATGAGAGAAAGAGTGTGTGTAAATGCAACGTAATACAACACAAAATAATACAAAATGCAGATAGATATAGATGTTAGAAAGATCATTTCTTTCCTTGCGTGGGTTCCATCGCTATTCCAGGGGCTTGGCCAAGACCGCCTCTGCAAGGTTACGGTATGCTTGACTACATTTAAGAAAATTATGACGGATGCTCATGTAAACCCGAAGCCATAAACCTAAAAATCCCTACAGGCAATCCTAAAACCTATGAGCCCCAAACCTTTAACACTAGCCTAGTGCTAAAATGGTACACCCAGGCGGCGCGGCAATTGTTTAGAACTTGCGGCACGTGTTGCGACAATTGTTGGATAGTAAAGGCAGTTGTTGTGACGCTTCGGCTGTTTGATTGTCGTAAAACCTGCTTCAGAAAAACAGATATTGTAGAGAAGCCAGAGGTTCAAGTTTAAAGAACACCAAATAAAGCAGAGAACGTAGAGGTTAAAGTAAACAAATCAAGGCTTAAAGTAGAGAAAACAACTTTAAAGTAGAGAAAACTTGCGGCCGCAACTGTTTAAGCAACTGCCGCAATAACTGAGCCAAGAATAGAACATCTCCGAAACAAATGTCGCAAGAGCTGAAACCGTTGAAAGGTCACCCAAAGCGATAGCACAATGTGTGCATCCAATGGGGGAAGGGGGTTCTAAAGACATCTAACTCTAAACCATCCTAAAGCCTAGACCCTAACCCTAAACCCAACATATATACCCTAGGCCCTAAACCCCGAAAGGCCAAGGCACCGGTAAAGCCGCCAGCGAAAAGGAGCTGCTCACCTCAGAGCCTTCTGAGATGTCCTCGGTGACTTTTCAAAGCAGAGTAACAGAGTTTCAGTCTCTTTAGTTGAAAGCTGCAGGGCTCCAGGGTTGGGTTGAAGGTTCGTGGATTTAGGGTTTGCGGCCAGGGTGCTTAGGGCTGCAGGTTGCGGATTTGTATACAAGTTCGGCAAGGATGTTGCGAAAACGTGAGAGCGGCCGGGGTTATGTGCTAAAGGTTGACATGTAGGGTTATTATATTGTAGGCTTTCACAAAACATCCAGAGAGGTGCAGTTTAAAGCTTTGTTTTGCTATTCCGCGATGGTCCAACAAGGGTTTTCAAGGGTGTTTGCTGACAGTTCTACAGGCGTCCTGCGATCCTGCGCAAGTCGGTGGGTTTGGACCTTTTGCCTGAAAGGTTTCGGGGCAAGTTTAACATGAGGACATGTACCCAGAGACTCCAATACCCCCCTACTTGCGGAAAATATCTTAAATCATATTTATATAGGGATCCTACTAAAATATTTCCTTAATTAAGGGATATTGGAGTCTCTGTGTAGGGGAGTGCTACGAAGGGCCGAAGGGCACTGTTTCTCAGTGGCACCACTCCATGAACCCTAAACCCGAAACCCCAAAAAACCCCTATAACATGGGCCTAGGCTAAGCTTCGGATTTCGTGCCGAAAGACACTGAAAACCCGGAAAGTGAATGGGACATGGACCGAAACGCTCATAACCCGAAATCCCACAGCAATTCACTGGCACCTGTTGGAGTGACAAGCCCAAAACTGCCCGAAACCCCTCAAAACCTCCAAGAATCGTATCTCCTAGCCTTGGTAGCATGCAAGGTTTGGGGCTATAGGGCTTAATTAGAGGCTGAGAGATTGAGGCTTTAAGGTTGAGGGTCGTTTCGGCCGTTCGGGCCTTTGGGGCTGTTACGGTCGGATAGTTGCAATCAGCATTCTTCCACGTAGCAGTGTTTTTCAATATCTAAATCTAAAGCGTGCTGCTGCCGCGATAGGTACTGTTTTCACAAGAAGACTCGCTTTGCTCGCTTAAACTGCGGCTTTTTACACAGGGCCAGCATAACCCTAAACCCTGAACCATTTAACCCAACACGTTCGGAGCACCCCTCCCAAGTCTGCGAGCCGGTGGCGGTCAGAACACTGACGCCGTGCTGGTCCAATTCATTGGGCTCCTTTCAAGAGGCGTAGAATCGGGAAGGCATGCCCGCTAATGAAGGCTTTACCCAGAGGCCCCAAAGTAGTGCCTTTTTGGGGTTCTTATATAGAATCCTATGAGGTAATCCCAAAAAGGAACTACTTTGGGGCCTCTGGGTAGAGTCATCCCAACACCGGAGACCAGGGTTGGCTAAGTTCCAGGTTCCGCGGCTTTTCCGCAACTTAGCAAGGACGAGCCCTTTTGGGATGCTTTGGGTTGTGGATTGTCGTGGGCTGTTATGGGTAGTATCGAAGCCTGGGTAATTTGCAATAGTGTCTTTTCCAAAAGGATTCTGACAACAAGTACTACAACTATGCTGTACTCCACGGTGCCCACGAACTCCATTCAGCAAATAGATTGCTTAGAACATAGCTCATTGCAACTTTAATTTAATGCGAAACCAGGATTTTGAATGCAAACTGCGACAATCCCCGTGAGCCCGAATTTTTTCATGTTTTGACATGGGTTTGCAGTACAGTGACAAAAGGGCTCCAGGATTTTAGGGTGTAGCTGCTCTGACACTCTCCGGCTTGAGTGGTCCAGGCACTAATACGATACGCAAGCTTGCTTGTAGACTACTCTGCCGGCTGGCTGCGAAGCATGCTTCCTCAAAAGCTTCGCAACCCGAATCCCCCAGAGATTTGAGGAAAATAGGTTTTCGGTTTGGGTATACCTACGCTGTAACAAGTAGTTGCTTCCCTCTTGAGTAGTGTTGCTGCTGAAAACCATGGCGCTCAGATGACATATCTGTAGGCGAGATCTATTTCAAGTAGTGTAAGGTGGGCCTGCAATGCATTAAGGTACCCTTCAAGGAACCCTAGATACAAAGTCCAATGATCTTTCACAGAACGCTTTACGGACAATCTTTAGGGCTGATACACTGGCCCCTGCCAACCCGAAGCTGCAAATCCGATACCATACCTACACCAGCTCCGTGATACGTTATCAATGCCCACTACGCAATATTCGGGACCTCAGGGGCTCTTTTCAAGGGCACTTGGGCGAAACTCCAGGTCCTGCATGGGGTTGGGGCTTAGGGTTTGGGGTTTGGGATCAAAACACATCCAAGCCGATGGCCCCCAAATCGCTCCGCGTGGGTCAAGAAGACGCGGCCCAAAGCGCCCCCGCAACTGCTGGCAATGTAGGAGCCTCATACTTAACCCCTAAACTGTCCTACAGAAACTACAATTCTGCATGAACCCTAATGAGAACCCCGAAGCTCCAAACTCTACCTAGGACCTAGAATACAACTACCCTCAGCCCTAAGCTCTAGCAGAGCTTTTTCCGCGCGATGCTTCGGACTTTGTCAGTAGCCCCGAGTTGCCTACGCCGCTACGGGAAAATGCCCGCGACAGTTCGAAGCCACCAAGCAGAAAGCTCTGAACCCGACGGTACGGGTTCAGGGTTGGAGAACAAAGAAAAACGCAAATCACCTCGTTCTCTCTTTCGCTCTCGTGCATGCAGAGATCGTCTTGCCCCCAGTAGGCTTGTGTTACACTGCCAGGCCTCTCACACAAACAAATCCTATATGTTGGGGCATCAAGCTGCCAAGTTAAACTCAAACGGTCAAGCAGCCAACACGATTGTCCGCCGATGCTGTTTAGTGCATGTAGTCTCCGTTTGGTGTGCTGCCGGAAGCCCGCTAAGCCCTAAATCCTACACCCAAAGCTCTAATTCCTAAACTCCTAAGCCCAAAGCCCCAAATCCTAAACTCCCAAGCCCTAAATCCTGAACCCTACACCAGGCCTTGGATGACCGTGCGACCGTGAGACAGAGGCCGGGTGCCAGAAGTTGCTCTTTGGCGGAGGAGCGGGCAATAGCCAACTGCACCTGGGCACAAAAACGTTTAAAACCGGTTTAATGTAGGGGCCTTGATAGTTAGAATTAGGGTTTGGGGAAGGAGCCCCCAAAACCCTTTTCTGATTAGTGTAAAGGGTTTAAGAGTTAGGGCTTTAAGGCTTTAGGGTTTAGGGGTGCGAGAAAGGATTAAAGGTTTAGAGGGTTTAGGGCTTTCAGGATCTAGTGTTTAGGGTGAAGGGTAGCCAAGGGTTAGGGTTTTGGGACGTTAAACAGGGGGCTCGAAAGTCATATAGGGGTCTTATAGTAGGGTTCTAGAAAATAGATAGGGGCCTTAATGATGAGAACAAGATGTTTTGGGGTGTGTTATACCATTATAGTATAAGTACAATAAGGCAGCCCCAAAATAGTATAGGTAATTATTAAGGCCCCTTTACTAGGGGAGGTGGCTCAATAACCTTCGACCCCGCTCCATACTAACCATTACGCAAACTGCCCATACGAAAGTTGGCCCTACTCATAGGCTCCATAGTATATAGTTCCTTTTCTGGTTCATATCTAGAATCCTACAAGGTTATCCGAAAAGGAACTACTATGGAACCTATGGGTGAACCCCATACAGGATGCTCAGCTTCCACAAGCAAATTTCCCTGGTCAGTTTGGTCTACGTCTCGCGCAGATTCAGGTGCCGGGCTGTTCGAGGTTTGCGGCTGCCTGATGATATGGGGGTCTTAATAATTAGAATAGGGCTTTGGGGAATATATTCTACCATAGTTAGAATCAGGAACTCCAACAATTTAGCAAGTCGTATTGGCGACTATTTAAGCCCCTATAGGGCCCTATAGTAGCTGGAACCTGTTCACAGCCTGCCTCCCCCCTCAACAACGATCTCGATGCCATCCCATCAGACCCTTCGGGCACCTGAGGCCATGCCTCTTCACCGCTCACCGCAGCAGCACCTGGGAGCCTCATAAACACAAGCTGAATCCGACCATCTTCGTAGCGAGAACCGTTATATATTATACTTCTTTTGCAGAGCTGTCACGGTGTTGAGCTTCGAAGCACTGGTACTGCGAGTTTGCTTCAGCATGACATAAGACTCGAGTTGAAAGGTGAGTGTGTTGGGGTGCGGTCGGTGTCCTGTCTGACATGTGGGAGCCGCTAACACACAGTTCTCTCAAACGCTAAGGTTTCCGATATGTGAGGGCTACTTGCGGCTACTTGTCTCATTCGACTACTACGAATTTATTACGGCTACGACTACGACGACGGCGACGGCGACCGCGACTGATGCCACTACGACAAACAAACTACTATGTAGGTAGCCATCTGCTGCAGATTTGTGGAATGCTTGCCGAGAGGCAGTGGGACCCGCGCAAGCTCGCCACCTGCCTCGGGGTCCAAGCGACTCTGGGCTGCGGGTGTAGGCACCGAAACCCCGGAAACATCCCTAAGCCCTTGTCGATCTCTAAGGTTTGAACCCCCTAACCCCTAAACCCTATATACCCTACAGCACATCAACAAAAGTGGGGCGTACACCCTTGAGAGCTGCCGGGCGAAATCTTCTACCTGTCTGCATGGACGGCCTATGTTAAGAGCTAGGATCAGGCGGACCCTTGGGGATATATACCCTCTGAATAAGGCTCTTTTTAAGAGAGCCAGAAGTAGGGATAAGAAGGGTCCCTTTGAGGGGTCTCGCTAATACTACCCAGGATATGTGCCCGTGAGGCCATAAACCTCAGTGTAGCGACATAAGAGGTGGTGCTGCCCAGCTCGGCATCCAAGGCAAACCCTAAACCCCAAAAAACAAAACAAACTCAAAGGCCATACTCCTGAAGGCGCCCAAATCCTCAACCCTTGCGACCCAGGCCTCCGTGAGTAACTCCGTGCTTGGGGTCGAGATGGCTTCGCTAACCTCACCGGACCATGCCTTGGACTTCGATGGGGTCAAAAGGCTCTGCGGCACTCACACTGTACCCCAAGGGCTCCAAGTATACAAATATGACCGACTTTGGGGTCTAAAGTCTATAAATACTACCTACTTTGGGCTTTTTGGAGCCCCGGGGTACAGGGGTTTCAGGTTTGCGATGGCGGCATTTTTTATAAGGGTTACCGCGGCGGTAATGGTTTCTGTAAGCAGTTGTACAGGGGCTACGGCTTACGGGGCGGAAGGGTTTATAAGCGCTGCAGCGCCTGTCATGGTTCTATGAGGACTCAGAGTTTGACTTTTGGGTTTCGGCTCAGTGTTTGGAGCTTTCGAAGCTCGTCTAAATGGTGGGTGTTTAGACCGAGGGGAGATCTGAAAAGTTGAGTGAACGATTTAAGACAATAGTGCTGTATAGGTGGATGTACGTGCGTGTGGGTGTGTGCATATAATGTATACATATATACGATGTTTCATATATACGATGTTTCATATATATATATATATATTTATATATATATACAGATATACATATATATTCATATATCTATATATGCAGATGTATACATATGTAACACATACACAAGGATGAGAAGGAGAACAGGCTCCGAGTTGATTGTGTACGGCCCAGGCTGAGAGGGGTATGCTTTCTTCCGGATTGTAGCTCATGGTCTCGTGGGTCTGTTGAGGATTTAGAGGCTTGGCCCTTCACGGTTTCAGATAAGAGTCTTCGTGAGCTCCATGTTGCAGGGTGCCTACTGCTACAGGAGTCCGAGTGCTGGGCAGAGCCGACAAGATGCGAGGTACACTGTCGAAAATAGTTGCAAGTGGTGCGAAAAGTGCCACTCTCCAAACCCTACTGAAATGAGTCATGCGCCTGTATAGTGCAACTCCTAATGTAGCATCTGCTTGAAGAAGCCTTAGAGGAACATCTAAGCGCCCGTTAAGAAACTCTTAGAACGCCCCTTGTAAGGATAGATTCCTTACGAAAACCGCTTAGAGGAACATATACCCATAGGCTCCATAGCAGTTCCTTTTTGGGATTACCTTATAAGATTCTATATATGAACCCCAAAAGGGAACTACTATGGAGCCTCTGGGTAAGAGCCCTTTAAGAACCGCTTTGAACGCCCCTTTGTAAGGAATCCGGTGTCAGGCCCAAGTTGCAACGTCCACTGGCCGGCAGTTGTTAATGTCCATCCTGCAGGGTTCAGGGTTCAGGTTTTCTTTTTTGGTTCAGGTTTTTTTGACACTCATTCTCGGACTAGCCTGGCAAGGTCTGCAGAAGTAGGTTCAGGGTTTAGGGTTTAGGGCTCAGGGTTTAGGGAGGAAGTGTCTGAACTCAATACCTGGTGGTTTTGTCATTAGGGTAGAGCTTCGCTGAAGGATTTCTTAAGGCTCCCACAGCGCTTGTCGTGAGGCGTACGGCTCCTATGCCATAGGACTATAGGGCCCTGAAGCATTGGAGTACGGTGCCGCGAGGTTCGTATTTATCATCACAACATATTGTAACATCAACTACCATATTCACGACCCCTAAATTCAAAATTAAACTGTGTTGTCAAAGGTGAGGATCCTCCGGATCACCCTGAGCATCATGTGCAAAGCCGAGCCCCAGGAGTAGTTCGCACAGAAACACCGAGACACTACAGAGTTAATATGTGCACACGTCCATACACACACATGTCTATACATACATACATATGTATATATATATATACATATATATACATATATATATATATATATATATACGTTTGTTTATTGATAGATTATCTTTCAGTGTGTCTGAGCACATCGACGGATGTATAAACACATAAGTTACACAAGGATTCATGCGCTGGATCTACAATAAAAGACATATGTGGACATCAAACAAAGAAGCCGCAGTCTTGAAGCACTTAGCTAAAAATGTCATCCGTTAAATTAATTACCGCCGCAGCGCCACGTTGTTCCAGGCCAGGTTGTCCACACATTGGCACGTGTCCTAGCTACTTCACGCGCGGTATGCAAAGCTATCCGCACCCTGGCCCCTCGAGCCTCATTACCAGGAGCCCAGGAACCTCTTGCAAAACTGGACTTTCCGATTTGGGCTTTAGGCTGGCTCATTCCAAGGCACACATCTTTCCAGCTTGGCACATGATGCGCCAGAAAGCAGCAGATCAGGGGATAACCGTGCCGTGCGGCGATGTGCCTGTCAGGGGACCCTTCAACGCTCTGCGGATGCCTATCTGGCCCAAGCCTTCCTTCAGAAAAGGAAAGCACTGAACCAAAAAGAGTACGGTATAGGATACTCGGCAACATGAATGCGTTTCTTCGATTTCTGGATGCGAAATCCACTGTTGCTGTGCGTTTTGTTCGGACTGCTTTTCTAACAGTTATACATTCCAAGTGAACTTGTACATTCCAGCTGAGAAGCAAAGGCGTTTGCCCAACGATGTCCCGAAAGCCGATTGCCACACCTGCCAGATGCGCTTAGTTCTCGTGCTAAGAGGAGCCCGAATCTCTGAAACCGTACATCACATATATTAACATCCTAAAGCAGGTACCTAGTAGGGGAAGCCTCGCTTTAAGCAGGACCATGATGACAAACGAGTGTGGAGATTCGCCCGACTAATGGCGATAGTGCTCTCAATGACAATGAGGATCAGGGCCAGGGAAACACAACAGACTCTGCAGCATCGGTTGTAGTGCCGTTTTCAGTCTTAACATGCTGAGGAAAACGACGATGATGATGACACAGACGTGGCTATGTCGGTGCTGCTCACACGACTCAACTGATGGCGAATGGTAGACCAGTGCACGTTGCCATCTTGACCGGAAGTTGGGATCCAATAGAAGGGCCTCAATAATTACAAATGACTCGACATTCAGCAAAGATGAGAAGTTGCGCAACCTCTTCTTTTGTAGTTTTGGAAGTCTCGGGATGTCGGCGAGTTTGAAATCCTACAGGCAAAGAACCTCCTGCTTGCAGACTTATGGGTTACATCGCTTACCCCGTTAGCTATGTCGTATATAAGGCCCTGCGACCTACGACTTTGCAGGGTTTGAGCCTACGGGTAAATACAGACACCAGGTTGATGGAAGGGCGGAAGATCGAATCCAAGTGCCAGACATCTAGGGCTGGGAACTGGCTCCGGAGCAAACGGTAGCGCGTCTGCGGTCTAAACCGATACAAAGAAGGGCCATCATGATTGACATGACCAGCGCTTACTTCAGGCACCCGACATATCATACCTGCATCCTGCATCCGAAATATACCGAGACAAACTCGATCCAATCGCACCCAAACCGTACACCATCCTAAACCCTGAACCAGGACTGCCGAGTAAAATCAGCCACAGGGCCATCCAACTCTTGTCCGGCGGCCTTAGAATCAACATCACCAAAACCAAGACCGAAGTGTTGTCTGCATGCTGTATACACAGACCTCTCTGCCATTCTACTCTGTTTTATGTGGTATAAGTGAAAAACTGTCATATGGTATATGTATGATTATGTATTCAATGTATTCGGTATATTGCTATATGTGTATGTGTATGCTGACCGGTGTGTAAAACGACATTTGTACACAAAGCACCACACACATACAGAACGCTCTCTCTCTCTCTCTCTCTCTCTCTCTCTCTCTATTTGCTTTTAAATTTTACTTGTGCTTGTCAACGCTCCGCAAGTGACTCCGAGGGATCCGCACTTGTGCGCTGCTAGCCTGACATGCGTGCGGATTTCAACCATTACCATACCTGAGTAACAAATAAGCCAGTTACAGAATTGCTGGCTCCGACTGGTCTGTTCCACAAGACACGTACATCTTTGCGACGCTGCTGTTGCATGAGCCCTAAACCAAAGGCCCGAAACCCCAAGCGTCCCGCCCAAAACGAACTGAGCAGCTGCCGGAGAAGATGGCCGAGCGGAGTTCAGCAGCCCCGCGCCCTCCAACAGCACTTGGACAACCTGTGCACGGTTTAGGGTTTAGGGTTTAGGACGCAGGGCTTGTAGGGATTTGCTTTCACCTCCAACCTCAAAACACTAACCCCCACATGCGTTAAACGCCCATAGAGAGCCCTTACAGAGACCCACCAAAAAAGAGCCCTATAAACAAAATCCTGCAATGTAGGAATATGCCTGAAATTATCATGGGGTTCCTAATTCCCTAAACCCCTATAAACCCTTATAAACCCCCCACTATAGATCCCTATAAGGCTCCCTTCAAGAACCCATAACGGAACCCCTAGGCCCAGGCCTTCAGGTGACCACGGGCCGCCGCCAGGTGTAGCGCGGTCCACCGCCGCCGAAGTGCTGGCACCGTGAAGGTTCGGAGCTTCCTGAATGGGAGTTTCGGGAGAGCTGCGACGGCGTGCATGGCCCAAACCCCTAAACCCTAATTCCCTAAACCAGAAACTGTGCCAGCTCAGCAAATCCGGAGCATGCAACCAGCCTGAACTCCGCAGACTGTGCAAACCATTACATGTCACAGCCCCCGGAACATATTAGACTAATATAGGGACCTGAATAATTAGAATAGGGTTTTGAGGCCCATTATACTATAATTAAATAGTATAGGTAACTATTTAGGCCCCGATATTATATGCTTTAGGAGAGAACTTGCCAGCTCGCCGCGCCTGTTGTCCTTGAAGCGTCGGACATCCACTCGAGCACCCTCCTGGAGCAACGGCCGCTGGCACTGCTGTCACAGTATAATGTAGGGGCCTGATGAATTAGAATAGGTTTTTGGAGAACATTATACTGTATAAATGTAATACGGAACCCCAATAGTGTAACTTATATAGTCCCCTACAGTAACGCAAAGCCTCTTTGGTTGAAGCAAGTCTCTGGTGGTCTGCCTCGAACCGCGCAGGTCTGAAACCCTAGTGCCAGAATTCTTACCTTGGGTTAGTAGGGAATGGAGGAATCGGGTACAGCTATAACTAGTATTACTACCATTCTTCCATTCCCTACTAACCAAAGGTAAGAACTTCGGAACTGGAAGATGACGGCCCGGCCCCTGAATGCCCCAGCCTACTTGTGGGGTATCTTGGAGAACTAAAGGTTAACCATTTTGGTAATATAATAGGGATTATATAGGGACTATGCTACCCAGAAAAAGGTTAACGGTTCCCTACTCTACTACTAGGCCAGAGCGTCCTTGATCAGCAATGCACAGACATCGGCGTGGCCTTTGCCAGCTGCCAACATAAGCGGGGTGTTCCTGAGCAAAGGAGGCTCTGAAGCACATACCCGAAATCTTGAGCCCCTGATCCCTACATCTGCGGTGTCGAAACGAGAGCTTCCAAACATGTTGACGACAAGCAAACAAATAAACGGTATAGGGGGGACTACGCTACCTGTCCGAATGTTGCAAATTTTTGCGTCGGACACAAGAAGCCGAGGACGAAGCGAAGCCAACAAGAGAAAATACAAGTGGGCTTCACACAACGCCGAAATCCTAAAAGCCGCTACACTTCCTAGATGCTGTGCGGATCACCCTCGCCTGGGTTTTATCTGCGGACACTGTTGGAAAAGCATGGCAAAGCCGATACTGTCGCATGTGAACATGCTGTACCATGGCGTTGCCGTTATGATGATATGGTGAGCACAAACCATCGGAAAACGATGTTTCTTCGTGAACTGTTTCGTGATCGTAACAGGGAAGTGTGACACAAGAAGGGGATGGAGGCTTGAAGCCAGATTCCGCACAATGTGCTCTTTCACCCCGCAAGCAGAAAGCCCGTCTGACTGAACAGCTGAGCGGACGTTATCGAAGCACGGGCACGGATGCACTGGCCAATGGATGGGCTGGTAGCATGGACGTCATCATGGTGGGGGCATGGATGCACTGGCCAATGGATGGGTTGGAAGCACGGACGTTACCATGATTTGGGCATCCTGGCCAATGCATGGTTGGTAGGTGGTAGCATGGACATGACCGTAGTTTTGGCATGGGATGCAAGCCAAAGTGAGCACGATGCAGACCTGAGCGAGAAAAAGTGTGGGGTACACGAGGTTGATCGACCCAAGATCCTAGAATCCCAAACCCTACAAGAAAATTAGACAAAAAGGATCGAACTCACGATTTTCAAAAGCTCACACCTGAGAAATTGTTTATGAAGGGTTAGTTAGCAAAGAACAGCGAGCATTCGATTGACATGATTTGGGCAATTCCTCCCCGACTCCTCGGTTTCATCAGTCTCGGGTTATTCCCGGCAACCCATAACTCCATAACCGATTAAAAAGCAGTTTAAATGTAAGTGTGTATATATATATATATATGTACATACATATATATATATATACACATATACACCATATAACTGTGTCTCCACACATACATATTGTAAGTCAGGGCAGCTGGATCTGCGGTAATCCTTGATAAGTGTGTCGGATTTCACGACTCTAGATCGCTTCTGAAGCGATAGCCTTCCGCAAAGACGCCTGTGTGAAGCAACTGAGGGACTGTTGGCTCTGGTCTCCCCGCTCCTTGAAAACAAGAACGTGGACCTCTGGTCCTGGCCCCAAAACCCTATAAACCCTAGCCCCTACCTTTTGTCTCCATTGTAGTTCGATTTTGGGGTTTAACCAATTTACTAATGTGTAGGATCCTAACCATAAGAATGGCTCACCAAACAGAAAACTACAATAGATGCTATAGGTAACCCTTATAGGAAGCTTACAGTATCTCTTCTACTAACCCTTAAAGAAATCCTGTAGTATCCCTTATGGCAACCCTTATAGAAACCTTATTATGGTAACCCTTACTGGAGACTATAATAGGTAAACCCTACAAGCCAGGAAAATCCCGACCCTAAACCCTAAACCGAGCTGGGGCCAGCACCCATCCACGTCGGGGCTGTTCACGTTGAGACAAACCGCGGGACCTGGGCCACGGGGCAAAGATTCCCGGCAGCGCCTGGCTTAGGGTTTAGGGTTTAGGGAAGTTTAGGGTATGGCCCTATAGTATCTTTACACTTCTATAGAATAACACTAAAGCCTGGTAGACCCCCAAGGCACGAACAGTTCTAGAAACCCTAGGACCTGAGCAGGAAGGTTCCAGCCTTGCAGCTTTTCTCTTGGAGTTCTCTGGCTCGGGTTCTTCCTGGAACCCGAGGCCAAAGCTAAAGGCCGCCAAATCCGACACCCAAACACACAACTCCAGACCCTGGCACTGAACCCTACCTATAGTCTCCATTGTAGTTCCTTTTTGGGGTTACCTTATAGGATCCTAAATGCATATTTGGTTAAACCCAAAAAACTACTATGGAGACTATACGTGATCCTGAACCCTACACAACTCTGAACCCAAACCCTTAACACTTAACCCTGAACCCAAACCCGACCCTGAACCCTAAACGCTAAATTCGGCTGGAAGCTGTTTGTCAGGCGCCGCATCACAGACCGGACCTCCGTAACAGAGCCGGACTCACAGGCTGAGTAGATGTCGAGCATGTTGCCTCAAAGGCATTTTGGTACCTAAACCCTAAACCCTAAACCCTAAACCCTAAACCCTAAACCCTAAACCCTATAAGGTTTAGAGTTTCAGGCCCTCAGTTCCCTTTCTTCAGGGGTACCCGGCAGTCGCAATAGCACTTAAGGACAAGGGTTTGGGGCTTTAGGGCTTGTTTTGGGTTTACTTTGGGGTACTTAAGGACAAGGGTTTGGGGCTTTAGGGCTTATTTTGGGTCTAGGGTACTTAAGGACAAGGGTTTGGGGCTTTAGGGCTTATTTTGGGTTTACTTTGGGCGTCCTCCCATCGGCCTGAGATCTCCTTTTGACATGCTGGTAGACACAGAGATCGGCATGGTTAGGGGTTCGCGAAACTTCTTCTGATTCAGGGTCCCGCCGGGTCGATATTACAGGTCCCAAATACTGGGGATCCGGTTACTTCGGGTCTACACTCATGTAGAAGCATACGGCAAATTAGATGAGGGCTTCAGGGGTTGCATTCGGCTAATAAGATCTCAAGGAACGAGATTTGACTGACCGACATGACGGAAACCCTGAAGAAACCCTTGTACATCCCCTTAAGGAACCCCAAAAAAGCAGGGCCCTAATCTAGAGAACTACCCTTAATATACCCTTACAGAAACCCTGTAGAAACCCTTGTGCATCCGCTGAAGGAAGGAAATCCAGCTAAAGGGGGCCCTCACTTAGAGAACTACCCAACTAAGCCGCGGAGCTCTTGTGCAACGACTTGCAGGACAAATACCAAAGCAGCAGCCAGTAGAGGATCGAACAAGAGAGGGCGATCAGAATCCTTTCGGCTTTGGAAGGTAATAGTACTACATAGTAATAGGAATAGCATGGGTAAAAGCAATAGATGATAGTAATGATTGCAATGGTCTTACTCATGGTAATAAGAAGAGTACTGAGTCTTCGGCTTTTGTACCGAGTCGCAACGCAACGGTGGTTGAGGCTCTGTGTAGTTGCCAGAAAGATTGAGCTGGGGCTGTCGAGGGCTTTGGGCCAACTAGGGTTCAGGATGAGGCGTTCTGGGGTTGGGAGCTCAAGCGGTGTAAGTCGTCGGGTTTACAACTTTATGAAAGAGCCGAGAGCTACGCCGCGCTGTAGGGGCCGGAATAAGTGGCGATGATGAGTTGCCTTCGGGGGTTTGGCTGTGAAGCAAGTCCCTTGCGTTATACACCCAAACACCGTATTGAAAATGATTGAGGACGCTGCTTGAACCTGGTCAGCCGAGGTCCGTACAGTGGCGGAACCCTGAACCCCTGGATCTGGACCTTGAATATTGAGCAAAAAGATGCTCCTACACAATCCTGAGCAGGAAACCTCCTTGAGCGAGGAGTGTTTCTGGCTTTCTACGTGATAAGTCTTCGTGGCGACTGCATGGCTCCATGAGTCTTCCAAAAGTTTCTTCGGAAATGATGTGGCGAAACCGGGACAAAGCTTTCGGCAAGTCAATACTGTGGCTTGCCTTCACCTACGCTTGAACCCTGAACCCGTGAACCTCGAGCATCTGCTGCAAACCTGCCGCGCTCTCTGCAAGGTCTACCGGGTGGACACCACCCTCCTCTCACACTGTCAGTGTGCAAGCGAGGAACATGATCTTGTGGTTCACCCAGTTGTTGTGCATGTCCACCTCGCACTCTGAAAGGCAGTCTTGCTTTCTAAGCAGGGTACATGAAGTCAAACCTGTCTGGGTCCACCACTTCAGCCAAAAACTTCGGAAGAAAAGTCCGAAGTCTGAAATTCACACGTAATGTAAGCCCGAGGATAGACACGCAACAAGCAGCACAACCTAAACCTCCAGGTTCTGCTTTGCAAGTTGTTTTCTTCTGCTGTGTTCGCGTCAAGCTACACTGATAAGGACGACATAGTGTTTTAGTTGTATTAATTCTAAATATGTGAAAATGTTCATTTGTACATATATAAAAGACATATATATATATATATATGTATATGTATACATATATGTACATCGGTATATATATATGCATACATATACAGATGCGTCTACATACAGTCAAAATCATGCAAAACTTGCGCGACCCACAACTCCAGCGTCTTCCACCCTTAAACCCTACACCCCCTTAAGCCCTACACCCACACGTGTATATTTCTCTATACATATCGATATATAGTTATATGCATATATACATGAGTATACAAGCACCACAAACAACAAATCTGTACATGTATACATACCCGCCCCCCCATACACATAACATCATGAGCCGTTGAATAAACCCTTAACCCTTAAACCCTATATACTTACAAGTCCTAAACCCGTATCTGGTCTCTGCATCAGGACTACATGGCCATGGCCACACGCAGGTCCCGCGAAAATCCCAAACGAGAACCGTGTTTGTCGACCTGTTCCGATTGCTGTTCAACCTCGCGAAAACAAAGCTTTTGAACTTGTCGACGCTAAAGCCGCTAAAGCTTTCCGCCGCGGTTTGCAATGCAACGTAGGGTTCTGGGTCCAGTTTCCAGACCATCTGGAGAGCACCCTCGTCCTGCATGTAGCCCTGGATTTCGGTCACCAGTCTCTTGAACCTCGTGCGAGGAATCTGGACACCCTGGCGCACGGAGAGCTTCTTGCTTGCCTTCGTCTTCGCAGAACGGTCCAGGTCGTCGGTCGCTGTGAGTAAATTGGTAAAGCTCGCTGGGCTTGCCCGTTGAGTCTTCGGTGTAAGGGTGTAGTTTAGGATTTCTTCCCTTCTACCGGGCAGTTTAGTTTAGGGTTTAGGATTTAGGGTTCAGTCTAGGCTTTGGGGTATGGGATGTAGGTAGGTTGAACTGTCTTCGTGTCTTAGAGCCTCAAGGGTCGCTTTCCGGCTTTAGTTTTTGGAAGGTTGGGATTAGAATAAGTTTTGGAGTCTTTGGAAAGAACACGTACCGGAAGGTGGGTCGGCTCGGTCTAACTGTGCAGAAGGCACTGAACCCTTAAACTTTCCTGCCATATAGTCTCCATTGTCATTCTTTCTTGGTTAATTAACCCGTTTTCTGTCATAGGTATCCGTAAACCTTACAGAAAACTCAGAAGAGTATTTACTTTGGTGTCACGGTCTGGGGCCGGCACGTCAAAGTTCTCTAGGCGAAGGTACAGAAGCAATGGCAGGATGATCCTCAAATGAGACCAGAAGAGGGTTTAGGCTTTGGGGCTATGGGTTGAGTCTTCACGGTTTCCGCATTATAGGGTCTGAACGGGGTTCAGGGCTTCGACCGTCACACTCGGCAGTGCCAGAGGGAGTTTAGGGTTTAGGGTTCGAGTTTAGTAGGGGAGCCTCCTTCCAGAGGCGGCATCCAGTTAAGCCACAACCGCAACGACCATAAACGCGGAAACTCAAGTGCTTGAACCTAGCAAGGTTTTGATTCGGGAAGGAGGGCTTCTGCAGCTTTGTTTACTACAGTATGGGGACCTCAACAATTTCCAATACTATCCCTTGCGGCCCTTTGTTCTAGATATGCTTGTATATGGCCCGTAATCCTGTTTCACTTGTTCACGCCCTTATGTTATGGGGTGTGACTGCGATGTAGCTGCTGGGGCTCCCGGCCGATTCCATGCAAACGGCAGAGTAAAAAGGGGGTTTAAAGATTTCGAGAGAGTCTCCTTCTTAAGAAACCTTCGAAAATGATGCGATCCACAAGCTGAAAATGCAGGGGCTTGATGATTTGAGTGGGTTCTTGGGGGTATACTGTATACTCTCGAAACTATAAGGACTGCAATGGAATATACTGTCAAATCGTTCAGACCTCACTCATGCTCGCCTTTTTCTGTGCTTCGAGCCTACGGAGCATTAGACGAGGCACCCTGGGCTTCGGCCACGCGTTGCGGCACAACACCACTCGTGGCATCAATACGAATCTACACTAAGCACAACGACACCAATGCCATTGGAGGCAGAACATGACGAGCTTTACGCTTGAGCTTCGACAGGATTGCAATATCGGCCAAAAAGCAAGGAGACTAATTTGCACTTCATAAGCGAACTTGCGCCATCCTGAAAAAGACCACACGCCCCATGCAAGTCTTAAACCCTAGACCTGAACTCTACACTCCATAGAACCGTAAATGCAAAATTACTGACTTCAAAAACAAGTAAATCGATCCCAAGCTGCTGTTCAGCCCCATGCTTCGTGGTCATCCAAATGGACAGGTGCTTGGCTGCTCTCCTGTGGCCGCATACGGGTTGTTTGGGGATTTCTAGGGTTTAAGGTTCACAAGAAGCACAAGGTACTTCTTATGAACCTTAAGCCCTGCAGTACCTCTATGTCATAGAGGTACTGCAGGATTTGGAGTTGCTTCTTTCACAGGCAGGCGGAGTTCTGCAGGGACTTGAACTGTCTGAGTAGCTATGAAACTTGAGAATTATGTGCAACTGCCATTGCATGTAAGGCCAATGAAGCTGGTATAGCAGTGTCTTCATGCATAAAAAGACGCCACGCCGCGGATCGCACATGCGAAAGATACGCCGGATCATGCCTGCGAGAACAAACAAACAAACAAAAACGCAGAAACACGCACCCACACACTGGAAACTTTGATCTGCACACTCTGACCGGTCCTACCGACCCTAAACTAATGCGATACAACGGCCAGACTTGCATGCAGCTCTTATCATGAGCACACATCCCCGCCATCGCCAGTACCCGAGTGTCCAAGGCGGACACGGTAAGCAAAGGATGATAGGCTTAGATCCGTTAGTAAAGGGGCCTTAATAATTAGAACAAGGTTTTGGGGCCCACTATGCCATAATTGTAACAAGGAACCCCAAGACAAAAGTATTGGTAATTGTTTAGGCCCCTGTAGTGGGGGGGGTATGTCTAAGCCCTCACCTTGCATGCTGAACTCCGGCAGCACTCTCCCCAACAGCATTTTCTCCACGAGGTCTACTTCTCCCAACAGGCCTTTTGTAGGGGGAGTCGATAAAGGCAAAGATGTTGGCGAAGACACCTGCTGCCCCCCAAACCCTGTAAATCCTCCCTGCATCCTCAAAACCTTAAAACTCAAAAACCATAAACCCCCAAAACCTGAAAACTCTGGAAAACCATACTAGAAGACAATTGGCCCGAAAGCATCATCAGCGAAGAGTGTGGGGCTATGTGATAGATCCAGTGTATAGGATCGTAAAGTCACAGAATCAAGAGTCATAGAGTCCATGAGTCATGAGTCATAAAGTCATAGAGTTGCAGTGACATAGCGTCATAGAGTCGTAGTGAGATAGAGTCAGTGTATAAGATCGTAAAGTCACAGAATCAAGAGTCATAGAGTCCATGGGTCATGAGTCATAAAGTCATAGAGTTGTAGTGAGATAGAGTCACGGAGTCGTGGAGTCATCTTTGTACCATTCACTTGACTCGATGTAGTTCACTCTATGCCCTGTGTGTGGGAACGCTTAATCAAGATCCGCCTAGCGTGAGGGCTCAGAGCCTGACTCAACAGGTCAAGTGGAAACTTGTCAGAGGGATTGGCAAATGCATAATATATGGATACTATACATATAAATATATATATATATATATATATATATATATATATATATTATATATATGGAAATGTGCCTGGCCAAGAACTGGCCACTCGTCCTTGGCATTCCTGCCTCTCAAGTTATGAAGGGTGGAACGCCTCACATCGTCCTCACTGTACCAGCGGAAACACCAGCTGCGGAAAATGGCGTTATTGCAAGAAGCTTCACTTACTTCACAATAATTAATAGAGCTGCGAATGAGGACAGAGTCACAGGTGACTGACTGGTCTCTGATCAGCCATGGCACATCTTAAAATCTTCCTGAAGACTTGGCTTTTTTTACACACACGCACATTCTTCTCGTGTTTGGGTCGTTGCTTGCTTGCTCTTTCGCAAGACAGCGTCGAAGCAAGCAAGCAACGTCCCAAAGACCGGCATCGGAGAGGCGGCCTGAGGAGGTGCCGGGAGAGGTCATCCCCGGGATTACGGTGGTCCGGAGCCTCGTGAAAATGGCTGATTGTAGTTGCAAAGGTTCGTCGGGAGCCCCGAGCCTCCATAGCACGCATTATACCAAGCCAGGGTATAGGGGTATAGTATCATGGAAGAAGAAACATAGCGGCAGCTGACAAAAATCCCCAAACGGAAGCCGCAACACTGGTCTCTGAAAGGAGTCGGGAATTAGGGTTTCGCTCTTCATCTCAAACCACAACAGGCCAGCGTATGTTACTTAGCCGATTCAACAGACTCCAGGGGAACGCCAGGGGCTCATGGGTCCTTAGGCCTAGTAGTAGGACTAATGCAGGGATCATGGTGGTCCAGAGCCTCCTCCAGAAATATTGATTCTAGCTGCAGACATTCATCGAGAGCCCCAGGCTTCGGTGACACCCTGTGTATCAACCCAAGGTATACTATCTCAGAAGAAGAAACCCGGCGGCATCTGGCAAACATTCCCAAGCGGCAGTCACAACACGGGTCTCTCAAAGGATGATTGGGGATTTAAGATCTATCCTATACCACAAACGGTTCCACCTCGCTGAGCTGCTGCGCGATCCGTGGCGCCGGGATTCCAGCAGCGAAAGGCAGTGCAGTCATTAGGGATTTGGAAAGACACCGTTCCGAAGTGAAACACCTTACTTCACCAGGAAACCCGCCAGATGCCGCAAAGTATTTAACGTGCCACGCAATCGAGGAGCTCCTGCGTCTCGATGAGCCTTTGTCTGCTCACAGGACGTCGCGGCCAGCAGGAGAACACCGAGGCATTGGGAATCACTACGCTTCCGCCGCACCAATGTACCAATGCGAGCACTTGAAGTTGCCGTTGACGGTTCGCCCATCATAGTTCTCGCTCCGCAGCCTTCGATTGTCAATCGGCCTGAGACGCCCACGGTACCTCACAACTTCATGGTGCACTCCTGCTCCGTTGACGGATCCATGTGCTTCATAAATGCACGCTTCGTGCAATGCGTTGTCTCTTTAGCACACAAACACACACACACACACACATACACACATACAACTGGTTCGTGGGAGTTCGCAAGATCAAGTGAGACCACAGAAGCCTGCGATTTGACTTCGATCTATGCAGAACAACAGACCTTACGCTGCATCACGAAGCATTTCGGAGTCGGGTTGGGGGTGGAGAGCCAGCGCGGGAGGAACCTGGACCTAGACCGGATTACTCTTCCCAGGCGACCCTCCCCGGCCTTCGTCGTCAGCATCGGAGAGGTGGCCTGGTGAGGTGCTGGGCGAGGTCATACACGAGTTACGGCGGTCCGGAGCCTTGTGAAAATGGCTGGTTGTAGTTGCAAAGGTTCATCATACACGAGTTACGGCGGTCCGGAGCCTTGTGAAAATGGCTGGTTGTAGTTGCAAAGGTTCATCGGGAGCCCCGAGCCTCCATAGCACGCACTGTACCAACCCAGGGTATGGTATCATGGAAGAAGAAACATAGCGGCAGCTGACAAACATCCCCAAACGGAAGTCGCAACACTGGTCTCTGAAAGGAGTCGGGAATTAGGGTTTCGCTCTTAATCTCAAACCACAACAGGCCAGCGTATGTTACTTAGCCGATTCAACAGACTCCAGGGGAACGCCAGGGGCTTATGGGTCCTTAGGCCTAGTAGTAGGACTAATGCAGGGATCATGGTTGTCCAGAGCCTCCTCCAGAAAGATTGATTCTAGCTGCAGACATTCATCGAGAGCCCCAGGCTTCGGTGACACCCTGTGTATCAACCCAAGGTATACTATCTCGGCGGCATCTGGCAAACATTCCCAAGCGGCAGTCACAACACGGGTCTCTCAAAGGATGATTGGGGATTTAAGATCTATCCTATACCACAAACGGGTCCACCTCGCTGAGCTGCTGCGCGATCCGTGGCGCCGGGATTCCATCAGCGAAAGGCAGTGCAGTCATTCGGGATTTGGTAAAAACACCGTTCCGAAGTGAAACACCCTACTTCACTAGGAAACCCGCCAGATGCCGCAAAGTATTTAACGCGCCAAGCAATCGAGGAGCTCCCGCGTCTCGACGGTGGCCAATCCCTGTGGAGACTTGCAGACGGTGCCACCCCTTGTGCTAGCGGCGCTCCACAGGAACCGTCATCCGCGCCATCGCGGCTGTCATCATGCTGATACCACCAGAGCAGGTCCAAGCCCCCAAGCGGCCACATTCTGTGGCGAGGCAGCCAAGATGACTGCAGGGCAGAACGTCAAGAGCCAGCTTCTCGTTTGGCCAGCACGACGGACTCGCGGGTTGGACAAGCCGCGCATTTGGAGTAGTGCTGCCTAGGCGAACACAACGGACTCGCAGGTTGCTTGCACGGGCCGCAGGCACCGTCCCGCCAAGACAAGCCGCGCATTTGGAGTGGTGCTGGCTAAGCTCGTCTGAAGGGTTGCAAAGTGTGCCATCTCAATGGCGACTTCTCAAGAGGAAGAACGGATCATTCAAGAATCCAAACAGTAGCAGTGGGCAACGAGCAGTGGGCAACGAAGCTAAACCGGGACACCGGGTTGAGCAGAACCCCGAAGACCTTTCGGCCACACAACGGAAATTCTGAACTTGAACCAACCAAGCCCAGCAGTCCGCAGTGGGAAACTCAGGAAATGAAGAGGTTTCTGTTAGACCGACCTTCCCAGCCTCCACGAATCCAAAGCGACCGGGCAGTGCAGGCAACCTCAGGAGCAGGGTTGCCCCGCCCAAGCAGCCGCACTTTCGCAAGACAGCGTCATTCTGCCACGAGCAGAAGAAACAACAAACAAGCGATTTTCTTCTCGTGGCGGCGTCGTTGTTGCTTGCTTGCTCTTTCGCAAGACAGCGTAGAAGCAAGCAAGCAACGGTGGAAGCTAGCCAGAGCAAAGAATTCACAGCCCGCACGGCTCACCGTGGAGTCAAGGGCCGCGCCACCCAGTCGCCCCAGCTCACGACTTGGTCGTTGTCAAGAACGGCAGCAAAACCAAGAGCGGAGGCTGCGATACCCCGCACATTCTTGAGCTGATCTCGCACGGCACTGCTGTCGCCACCGCGCTCTGGAAAGCCCCATGATACAACCGTGCCGTCGGCCTTAATGGCAGCGAAAGCATTGAAGTTGCTTGCGATTTGCTCCACATCTGTCAACTGATGTTGCACTTTGCTGCTGTTGCCACCATGAAGGCCACAGCCCCAGGTTACGACGGAGACATCGCGTAGAAGCGCTGCAAAGGCTCCGCGGTTACTTTGGATTTCTCTAACGTCCTTCAGCCGTTTCTGCACTTCACTGCTGTCCGCACCAGAATATCGAGCCCCACCCCATGTAACCACGGAACCATCTGTGCGGATCGCTGCAAACGCATGCGGCGTCGATTGGATGGCCGATACATTGCACAACTGTTCCTGCACCGCGCTAGAGTCGCCTCCGCTGAAGTCTTCACCCCATGTAAAAACGGATCCGTCGGTCAGAATGGCTGCAAAAGCCCTCGATGAGGATTGGATGGCGGTGACGTTTTGCACAGGCACAGAACTGCATTTGCCCCAAGTAACGACAGATCCATCGTCGAGCAGCGCCGCAAAGGCTTCTAGTGACGCTTGAATCTGCCGCACGCCTTTGAGTTGCTTCTGCACTCCACTGGAGTCGCCTCCGTGTACACATCTTCCCCACGTCACGACAGAGCCATCTGTGCATGTTGCCGCAAACGCATCGCCGGTGGTCTGGATGGCCTGCACGTTCATTAAAAACTCCTGCACTCTCAGGCTGTCCCCACCGCCAGTTCGGGAGCCCCAGGTAACAACAGAACCAGCGGCCTTGATAGCAGCAAAAGAAGATCGACCCGCTTGAATCTGCCGCACGTTCTTCAGCTGATTTTGCATAGCGGGCTCGATGCCGCCTCCGTAGTCTTCCGCGCCCCATGTAACAACGGATCCATCATCAAGAATCGCCGCAAAGGCGGCCCCTTCCTGAGACGATGCAACGGCCTGCACGTTTTTCAAACGGTCCTGAACAGATTTGCTGTCACCACCAGTCATAGCATTCCCATAGGACGCGACCGAACCATCGCGGCGGAGCAACGCACAAGAGCACGCGCTCGAGCTCAAAGCCGCTTCGAGGAAGAGGTAGAGATTGCCCGAATCAAGGCGACCCCTACCTCTTGCTCGCGCCTCCTCCAATGAAACCTGTTCTCCACTCAGGAGATGTACAGTGACACGTTTCATGCCGGTCGCGAGCTACAGCAAGCTATCAGATGGATGCTTAGAACAAGCATAACATTGAGTCAGCATGTAGACAAAAGCCATAGTTGGAAGCAAACCAAGTTCCATAATCCTGGCAAGATGGCATCCAACCATTTAAGCAGGCATGACATCGTTCTCAGGAAACACTAACATCATAGAAACCATGCCATGTTCATTCTGTTGTGCTCAGCCGAACTTTCGCAAGACAGCGTCGATTCGGCAATGAATGAACTTCTAGGGAGGTACCGAGCTTTCGCAAGACAGCGTCGACTCGGCAATCAAAAGGGTATGAACAGCAATGGAGCCAAAGCTTCGTCGCAGAGCGGCACGGGTTTTCGCTATTGATGTAACCAAGTACACAGAGACCCCTTTTCCCGGGCACCTGGCGCCATGGCAATGACGCGACTCGGCAAAGGCCTGGGCAGCCAGACCAAT
The DNA here is from genome assembly GCA_905221615.1 of Symbiodinium sp. CCMP2592. Lineage (NCBI taxonomy): Eukaryota > Dinophyceae > Suessiales > Symbiodiniaceae > Symbiodinium > Symbiodinium sp. CCMP2592. Next base: position 1,032,437 of record CAJNDT010000835.1, on the reverse strand, counting down.
GCCCAAACCACCGAAGAATCCAAATCCGAACATGAAGGCCCGACTCACGAATCGAGGGTCGGGGTAGTGTGTGGAAGCTTGACAGGCTTACCATCTACAAAAGAGCATGATGTTGGGTGTATTTGATGGGGTGCAACCTACCCGGGACCTATGTTCTGCTCGTCGACTATATGGTCTATGAACATACATACAGACCGAGAAGGCGAACACCGATCATCATGGTTCCGACACTTCGAGGGCAAGGGCAACTCGCATTCATCGGAGGGCTTTCGCATTAGCTCAAAGTACGAAAGGTATAGACCAGAGCATGATGCGGGGTTTATTCACTGGGGTGCAACTTACCGCGACACCGAGGGTTTGGCTAGGACCTACATTCTCCTCGTCGGACAACGATCATCATGGCTTCGTTGCTTGGAGGGCGAGGACAACGTACATTCATGGGAAGGCTTTGGAATCAGGTCAAAGTACGGAGCCAGCAGTAGCTGCAAATCCTGGCTTGGGGCCTCCAGAGGCGTCATGGTGACGAGAGTCGAGAAGGGACTCAGATGGAAGAACGAGCACGCAGGCAAACGGCAGCCTAGGGAAACCACGTGTGAATTGTTTTCACATGCGATTCCACTGCGGGTTAAGGTTCTTAGGGACCTAAAACCAACTGCGATGAGGGTGCGGCAGCATCTGTGCACCTCGGCCAGCGCTAGGGCGAACACTGGCCGCACGAGGACGAGCGCCCAAAACGCGTTTGCGAAACACCTCTATAATTAAGACGCAGCACTAGTAGGGAGCAGTGATTCCAGCAGCAATGTAATGAAGCAACAAGAGGAAGAACGAGTCTTGAGCTTAAGGTCGACGCGCTCATGGTCTTTCTCCGTGAGTAGGAGGAGAGGCGTGGAAGGATTGGCCCGTGGGTACGTGGGCAACGACTAGACTGGTTGGAGCGACACCTGGCACTCCGGTCGATGCGTCTTGCGCCTCGGCGGAGGTCGCTGCGTCTTCCCAGTCAAGATCGGCATCGTGGTAGAAGAAGTCGCGAAGATGCCACTTCAGATTCAACGTCCTTTCGTCATGGCCAGATCTCCGCGATATTCTCAACCATGATCGTCACTTGACGTCCACATCTTCCATATCTTGTCGGCCATAATGTTGCGCATGCCCCGCTTAATGGCCTTCTCTCTGTCTGAGTTGTCGGATCACAAGACCAGCCAAACCTGTTCCGGCACTCCGTCTCCGAGCAAGCCGACTCCGCGCTCCATCGCTTTGTCTGGTAGGGTAAATGAGTCTGAACACCCGTCCAAATTAAAGGCCTCATTTAGGTAAGTTATAGTCCGATCAGTCTTACCAGCCACTATAAGCTGCTTCGATTCTTGCAAAGCCTTGCTTGCTGCGTCTGCAGGGATTCTCTGCACGGGCCCAATAGATTCGGTTATAGACATAGAAGACCGCCAAAATGATCGAATCCAGAACAGAAGTATCCCAAACACATCCCCAGAAGTCCCTGCTCCTTAGGGTCTGGCCGTGTCCTTGCAGGATGGCTCCTACAAGCAGGCGAAAGGCGATGTTGATGAGGCGCACACGTCCGAGCGAATAACATACCTTGTCACGTCCACTCGGCTGCACAAGAGAGAGAGAGAGAGAGAGAGAGAGAGAGAGAGAGAGAGAGAGAGAGAGAGAGAGAAAACTAAATCGCGTCATTTTTCTTCCCGGTGCTTTCCATGTCGCACGAGGTGCGGAAATGTCACGGCACCCATGCAACCGAACTTTCGCAAGACAGCGTCGATTCGGCTGCACGCGGTGAGCAACTTCCCGTACTTCCCCGGGGCTTTGTGTGTAGCACGAGGCGCGTAATTAAATGTCACGGCACCCATGCAACCGAACTTTCGCAAGACAGCGTCGATTCGGCTGCACGCGGTGAGCGTTGAACTTCTAGGGAGGCACCGAGCTTTCGCAAGACAGCGTCGACTCGGTAATGAATGAAGTTCTAGGGAGGCACCGAGCTTTCGCAAGACAGCGTCGACTCGGCAATCAAAAGGGTATGAACAGCAATGCAGCCAAAGCTTCGTCGCAGAGCGGCACGGGTTTTCGCTATTGATGTAACCAAGTACACAGAGACCCCTTTTCCCGGGCACCTGGCGCCATGGCAATGACGCGACTCGGCAAAGGCCTGGGCAGCCAGACCAATGCCCAAACCACCGAAGAATCCAAATCCGAACATGAAGGCCCGACTCACGAATCGAGGGTCGGGTTAGTGTGTGGAAGCTTGACAGGCTTACCATCTACAAAAGAGCATGATGTTGGGTGTATTTGATGGGGTGCAACCTACCCGGGACCTATGTTCTGCTCGTCGACTATATGGTCTATGAACATACATACAGACCGAGCAGGCGAACACCGATCATCATGGTTCCGACACTTCGAGGGCAAGGGCAACTCGCATTCATCGGAGGGCTTTCGCATTAGCTCAAAGTACGGAAGGTATAGACCAGAGCATGATGCGGGGTTTATTCACTGGGGTGCACCTTACCGCGACACCGAGGGTTTGGCTAGGACCTACATTCTCCTCGTCGGACAACGATCATCATGGCTTCGTTGCTTGGAGGGCGAGGACAACTTACATTCATGGGAAGGCTTTGGAATCAGGTCAAAGTACGGAGCCAGCAGTAGCTGCAAATCCTGGCTTGGAACCTCCAGAGGCGTCATGGTCACGAGAGTCGAGAAGGGACTCAGATGGAAGAACGAGCACGCAGGCAAACGGCAGCCTAGGGAAACCACGTGTGAATTGTTTTCACATGCGATTCCACTGCGGGTTAAGGTTCTTAGGGACCTAAACCCAACTGCGATGAGGGTGCGGCAGCATCTGTGCACCTGGGCCGCACGAGGACCAGCGCCAAAAACGTGTTTGCGCAAACCCTCTACAATTAAGACGCAGCACTAGTAGGGAGCAGTGATTCCAGCAGCAATGCAATGAAGCAACAAAGGGAGGAAGAGGAAGAACAGGCCTTGAGCTTCAGGTCGAAAGGATTGGCCCGTGGGGCGCCGGTCGTTGCGTCTTGCGCCTCGATTGGCCCGCGTGGTGCGCCGGTCGTTGCGTCTCGTGCGCCTCGGCGGATGTCGCGTCGTACCAGTCAAGATCGGCATCGTCGTAGAAGAAGCGCCGTGGAAGAAATGCTGAAGACGGCCCTTCAAGGTCAAGTCAACGTCCCATGGCCAGATCTCCACATCTTCGCTGACATCAGGTCGCGCATGCTCCGCCGCATGGCCTTTGCAAGCTGACTCGAAGTCGTGGATAGGATAGGTCTTGTCTTGGGTCTTCGAAGTAGTCACGACTGCACTGGGTCGGGGGCCTTTTAACCAAGTCTAGTCACTCATAGTTGCGGGGGTTTTACTTCCCATTCGCTTTGTCTGGTAGGGTAAATGAGTCTGAACACCCGTCCGAATTAAAGGCCTCATTTAGGTAACTTATAGTCCGGTCAGTCTTACCAGCCACTATAAGCTGCGTTGATTCTTGCAAAGCCTTGCTTGCTGCGTCTGCAGGGATTCTCTGCACGGGCCCAATAGATTCGCTTATAGACATAGAAGACCGCCAAAATGATCGAATCCAGAACAGAAGTATCCCAAACACATCCCCAGAAGTCCCTGCTCCTTAGGGTCTGGCCGTGTCCTTGCAGGATGGCTGCTACAAGCAGGCGAAAGGCGATGTTGATGAGGCGCACACGTCCGAGCGAATAACATACCTTGTCACGTCCACTCGGCTGCACAGAGAGAGAGAGAGAGAGAGAGAGAGAGAGAGAGAGAGAGAGAGAGAGAGAGAGAGAGAGAAAACTAAATCGCGTCATTTTTCTTCCCGGTGCTTTCCATGTCGCACGAGGTGCGGAAATGTCACGGCACCCATGCAACCGAACTTTCGCAAGACAGCGTCGATTCGGCTGCACGCGGTGAGCAACTTCCCGTACTTCCCCGGGGCTTTGTGTGTAGCACGAGGCGCGTAATTAAATGTCACGGCACCCATGCAACCGAACTTTCGCAAGACAGCGTCGATTCGGCTGCACGCGGTGAGCAACTTCCCGTGCTTCCCCGGGGCTTTGTGTGTAGCACGACGCGCGTAAATGTCACGGCACCCATGCAACCGAACTTTCGCAAGACAGCGTCGATTCGGCTGCACGCGGCGAGCAACGTCGCCTACTTCTAAGAGCAAGCTTCAGAGCCCCAGACGGCGTAAGAAGTCCTCCGTCTGCTGATCGGGGTCTTGCGCCCATCCGCGAGCGTTCTTCCCGGAAGAGGAGCAGTGCACATCGAAGTTAGGGAGGCTGGCGTAGTACTGCATGCACTGCACACAGCCAGCGCTGGCCGCATATAGAAATTTGTACTCCAGTTGACGATCTTCATCCAGATGTGCATGCCTTCGCCAGTTCCGGTAATGAGGCTGGTTTTCACAAGGTGTGTAATCCACCGATGTATCACTACTCTCACTAGACATGCTGCTTGACGACGAGGTATCCCGCGGAACTTCGCCTGTCTCTGCGGCCGTAGGGCTTGGTGACCTCGGAGCGGAGGAAGGGCCAGCACCTCCGGCCGCAGCGCTGGGTGTCCGCGAAGGGAAACTTGCCCATGCAACACCGCAGCCCGGTGTCTGTGAAGCAGAACTGGGACCACAGTCTTCGCTCGCAACGTCAGGCGGCGACGAGGGTGGCGGAGGGACATTTCTTGCCCAATGAACTCGAAATGTCTGAGAGGGAATGGCAGCGCCAGCAGCAGCACAGCCTCCGCCCGCGGTGTTGGGTTGCCGCGGAAGGGCTTTAGGCCAAACATGCCGCGGAGAGGCACTTGGCCATGCTGAAAACGGTTTTTGCCGAATCTCACACCATCGCTCAAACCTTTCCATCTCAGTGGCGAGCCACGTCTGGAACCCTGCGTCTCCGGCTTTGTTTGGACGACCGTCTCTCCGTAGCATGCGATACTTGTTCCTCACAGTGTCCACGTCCATCCATTTAGCACTGTCAGGATCGAGCCGCAATTTGTTCAAAAAAACACCGAAATCCGCCATCGAGCAACTGAGCTTTCGCAAGACAGCGTCGACTCAGCGATTCCCCGGGAAACTATGAACGTCGACGGAGCCAAAAGCTTCGTTGAACAACCACCATGTCGCATGAGGCAAGTTTCAAACTGAGAACAGGGCTCGTGCACCAAAGCATACATGGACGTCTTTGTAGAGCGCGAGCAATCACCTGATGCAAGGCGGCTGCATAGAGTCTATAGAGGCAAATGTCAGGATATGCAACAAGTCCAAGCTGAAACTCGACCGAGGAGCAATCCTGAATCCGTTAAAGTGCCCTACAAAGCAAACCAGACAAGAGGTTTCCACGTCATCAGCCCCAGTCGACCGTCCCGGCCTGTGAACGGATCACTTTGCACATTCCGGGCACCTTCGCAAGTGCCGGGAGCAGTTCGACCACAAGCGATGATTTACTGGGCCTCGCGAACCTGGTGCATCCATTCTGTTTGTTAGCTGCATAGCACTCACAAGGAGGTCTCCAGGCCAAGGTTTAAGGTGTTTAAGATGTACGCTTCATATGACCGCTCTGGTTGCGGTCACCCACAGCGAGTGATCCACGATCAGGGGCCTACGCGGAGCCTCGCAAAGCCAGCGCATGATGGTTCTCTGCTAGCTGGATACGGCTTCGTACAAGATCTCCAGGCAGCAGCTGAAGAACCCAACAATGACTGCGGCGCTTAGCAGAAGCAATCCATGAAGACTATGACCAAAGTTGAAATCGGACAGGATGCGATACCCGAAGAACAAAACCACCGTGGCAGGCGACCACTGGGTCCACCGTCGTTCCGGGTGAAGTGTCAGCAGCTTCATGGCAGTAGCTTGACGAATGCTTCCAAGCTGGGGTCAGCTCCACTGCGCTCGGACCCGAGCAGAAACTCAGAAGAGAACTCTTCTGCCGGCACGTCCCGCTCCGAGTGTCTTCGCGGCTCGACGTTTAGGAGCTCTCACGAGCTCATCCCAATCTGCTTCGGGAGTTGTCCAGCTGCAAGAACTTGCAGGACGCATCGGGAGACACGTGTTACAGCACATTGCCAATCCAACCTGGAACCAGGCTCCCCGTGCTTGGTCAAGGCTGCGTAGGTGCTCGGACGTGTTTCATCACCTTCTTCGTGGTCATCGACAGAGAGATGAGAGCGACGGCTAAGGTTCGCCCATTCCATGTGGTTTGGCCGCTCTCCAGTTCCAAAAGCCGACGAAGGAGCAGAATTCAGGAATTTTCTTAATTCTTAACTCGACCTTCCTCAAGGAGCATGATTCCCACGATCTGAAATCATTCCAACTGGCTCGTTTTTCTTTCCCCCGTCCTACTTCCAAAAGCGACAGGTCTAACGTCTCGACAAGAGAAGCGTGTTTTACAACTCACAGAGCTTTGTGCTTCGGTCGACCGCCCCGGCCTACCAAGAAAAGCGATACTCGACTTGGACCGTCCCGAAGACGTCGGTACCTGCCACAACACACACGGGTGCGCTACGATGACAGCCCAAAGCGGCCACACACATGCTTCCACATGCCGGCAAGCGAATCGACAAGGATTTTCTGATCAATAGCAAGCACAGCAAACCACAAAACCCCACACCCTGACTTAAGCATCCCTTTCTGTAATGGCCTCCCCGGCGTCTTTGCAAAGACGAACGTGCTCTGACAGTCATGCGGACCGGAGACTTAGGCCACCCCCATTCGGCCGAGATATGGGGTCACCCCGCTCTGCCATGGGGATATCAGGCGAAGGGTCTCAACGACCACTAGCAGCTGCAAGCATTTGCCCGCGCTATGCTTATGTCGCCCTCTGCTCGCAAAGAAGCAGGACGTCGTGGTCGTCGTGGTGCCATCCCAGAGTTCGCAGCGGATACTTCTGCCCCCGACATTGTGTACCTTCTGCTGGACTTGGCCAACAGCTTGGCGCAAGAGCCGAACGTCGGGTCGGCCATGGCAAGAGCGGTAGTCGAATTTAGTTCGACTGTGGCGCGGGTACGTGGCATCAAATGGTAGCTGCCAAAACTGGCGAGCGAGCGAAGAGCTGCCGTTTGTTAGAACACGATACATCAAACCCCATTCTGAACATGACTATGCGCAAGCAACACCATTCTTCGGCCTCCCATGGAAGAGCTTGGGTCACCGAGGCTACGTCATTTTTGGGGAGGGGCCACCTGGCACGTTAGCGCATGTGTCCAGATGTCATAGCCAGATGCCCGCTGGCCGTTGGCCCCAACCCCCCCCTAGACTACAGGACCCCAGTGCCCTTGCCCTCGCTCCACACCCGGCCAACAGTGTGTCGGTAGCTGCCAAAATTGGCGGGCATGCAGCTGCCGCTTGGTAGAGCAACATACACCAAACTCCATTCTGAACATGTTGGCACTCGTGACAAACACAACCGAACAGCAAGCCAAGCAAGGTGCTCTGCTCAATAACACAACCACGTCCCAAGAACGGACGGCCCCCCTTCTTTGTTCGGAACCTGGAAGTCTGGCCCGGACAACAGGATCCAAGGTCGCAGAAAATCCAGCCTTTGCCCCAGCACGGCGCATTAGCCCATAAGCCCGGCTGTCATCTACCCCCTGCCCTGGGGTAGGTTGGCCTCAAGGCAAAACCGAACGCCTCACACCTGGCCAATGGTGTGGGGAGCAACCCCGATGGGGCAGGGGTTTACTCCTTAGGTAAGGCAACCCCGAAGAGGTTCGACTGGCACTCTGCCTCGGCACTCTGCCTCTGTCGTCGATCCAAGAGAACAGAAAGCATGTGCTCAGCAGAAAGAGATATAGCCTAATCATGGGTTAGCGGCCTCCCCCATTTGCTGAAACCCACCCCACTCGGCCAAGGTGGGTCGCCATGCTCACAGGGAAATATTATGATAACAGCTGAGCTGGCAAGTCAAAGATTCGTTCACTTCAATCGTTGAGAGACAAGTACAACTTGGACTTCAACACCATGCGCAAAGCAAAACCGAACGCCTCACACCTGGCCAACGGTGTGGAAGCAACCCGGAAGGGGCAGGGGTCGGCTCCCGACGTAAGGCAAACATTCGAAGATCGACCGGCACTCTGCCTCTGTTGATTCAAGTGCACAACAACACAGACATGTCACAAGATTCGATCAAGCTCGACTCAATATCAACCGTCTCCAACGCCCGCGTGCTTAAAGTGTTAGAGTAAGGCTCGTGCAGCAAAGCAGCGATGGAGGTTCTCGTAGAGCGCGAGAAATCACCTGATGCAAGGGGGCTGCGTAGAGCTACACATCGTGCAGAACCCGCGCCTTTCGGAATCCTTCTTTTTGTGTCACAGCCTCTTCTCATCACACAGCCTATTCTACCGCGCCACCGAACTTTCGCAAGACAGCGTCGATTCGTTAATGTTAGGCGCAAATCTACGCTCGGCACTAAGCGCTCTGCCACTGCGCTTCAATCGAGAACAGCAGTGTGCCGTCTGCGCCCAACGACTCACGACGAAGCGGCATGTGAAGGCGAAACCATCCGGGGTTCTGGGGGGTCTTTTCCAACAGGCCCATTTCCTCAGTGGCAGCGACAAGAGAATTGTTAAGGCAAGGACACCCAGGCTTTCGAGGTTGTTATTCCACACGCAAATGTCAATGCAGCACTTTTATTGCAAGACACCATGAGCGTCGTGTACCCCATCGGCGTAAAGGTGATAGCGTGAGCTCTGACGGTGTGAGGATCACCCGAACGTCCAGTGGCAATTTCTCCATCCCACGTCGTCATGTCCGAGTCCAGGCACCGATGAATGGCCTCGACCGACCGTTATACTAGCAACAGCAGACTTTGCATGTGCTAGCACGGGCATGCCACAGCAAGCACAGCCGAGATGCCAAAACGGCGGTAGGACGAAGTCCCCAGCGGTTCTTGAAGGAACCCACGACTGCCTGTCCGGCCAACACCTGATCGGATTGAACGGGCGTCAAACCCACGTAGACTCGCACCTCCGTCACGACGGGAATGGTCATGGCTCCGGAATGCATCTGGGGAGGCACCGAGCTTTCGCAAGACAGCGTCGACTGGCAAATATGAACAGGATGGAGCCAAAGCTTCGTCTACAAATCGTCAAGCTGTGGAGACCTCACGTCCCTCTTAGGCCTGACATGTACAGCATCAAGGACGAAAGACTTTAAAGGATTCTATCGCTGCCATGCTATACCTTGCATATCTACCCAGCCACGCCTGTCCTGCAAGGGTTGTAAGTAGACAATCAAACGTTGTCCTCCGCCGGCGTCGTCCACGCTGGCTCTTTCGCAAGACAGCGTCGAAGCCATGCAGCAACGAGTGAAACTAGGGAAACTACTGAAGGCGGTGCAAACCGCCGGCGTCGTCCACGCTGGCTCTTTCGCAAGACAGCGTCGAAGCCATGCAGCAACGAGCGAAACTAGGGAAACTACTGAAGGCGGTGCAAAGCCAAGAGCACGTAGTCGCGGCGTCTCCACGCTCTTAGAGCTGGTCGAGCCGCTAAAATGCGCCCCACAGCTTCCGCCGCGCTGCACCTTGTGTCCTGCATCAACCATGCGCAAAGGGCCGCAGGGCTGCGATTGATGCCGCCGAAGCAGTGGAAGAGCACGTTGAAGTCCTTGCCCTCCTTTCTGCAGGCTGTGCGTGCACTCGACAGAGCATCAGCCATGCCTTTCCAAGTTTGGGTGCAGTTCTGCGTGCATTCCAAGAACCAGTCCGGATGCTGGCTGTACCTGACCTGGTGGTCGTCCAGCTCGACTTGCAAGTGACGCACACCGCAATCGAGGAAGTGCTTGTTCCAATCTCTCGGAGTTCCTTTCACTTGCATCTCTGTTTTCCAACAAATGCTGACAACAACTGTAACAGGAACTTTCGTGTGCAACTCCACATTGTGGAGGTCCGCAGCCGAGCGCAAGCTGCCGAGCAGACACTTCTCGCCGGGCTCGGAGCTCACCACCACAGCGTCGAGAGGCCACTCCGAGATGTCCCCGAAGTTGTAGGACTCGCCCCAAACAATGTAGTCCATGTCCGACCAAGGTCCATGCTCGTATTTGTTTGCAAGTTCGAGCTGCCAAGTTCGAATAAATGTTTCTTCCGCATCTGACATCGCCGACGAAGCAGAAGAAGCAGAAGACGAAGAAGCGGCCAGGGCATCCATATGTGCAAAGTAGCAAGCAGGCTCGAAGGAACTAGGTCTCTCGGGCCAAAGCTGTCAATACAAGCAAGCAGAGAGAACACTCCGGTCACGACAATTCGCTCCACGCGATCCCTCACTTCCTGCCATTCTCCAGGCTGATCATTTCCACGATCTCGTCCTCAGACGTTTCCGTGATTACCTTGATAATCTCGGTGATTTTACCACTGGATGATGCATGTGCTACAGTAATGGTCCAGGTGATTGGGTCTCGCGCGACAGCAGCTTTGGCCGCGAGCTAGACACACAGCCCGCTGGCGGAAGGCAGCTTTCGCAAGACAGCGTCGACTGCTCCGTGTGAGACGTTTGCAAAACCGTACCCTCGCTTGCTGCAGGTCCGTGACCTGCAGCACAAGGATTGAGAGGGTCGGCATATCCTTCTCACAAGACAAAAACTACACCTTGTCTCCAGTCACCTTGTCTCCTGTTTTCCAGGTCTCGCAAGACAGGCCAAAGGAGCCAGTACACTACATAAAGCACATCCGTGTTCACTTGAATCTGCGGGAAGTCGAAGTCCGGCTCGTTGGGTGGGAAAAGGTACTCGGGGTATCCTAAGGACATCCTCGCATCCAGATACTCACCAATGAGACGATTCACATTTCCAGGCAGGCCTTGCAACTCCAAACTATCAGCACCCGAGGTCCATAGCAGCGCCACAGTGATGGCCACGGGAGCCGACATCTAAACTGCTATCATCGCGCCGAGCTTGAGCCGGTTGTGCAGCTGAAGCAGGAATGTCAAGGTCGGTGTCGATTCGAATGTGCGTCGCAGGACACGCCCAGCTTTACATTCCGTTGCAAGGCTGCCTAGGATGCCGGAAGAGCCCCGGAAGAGCCCCCTCCGCTGTCGGTTGGAAACCGACAGCGGAGGCCAGACACGCAATCCACTCGCGAAATGCAGCTTTCGCAAGACAGCGTCGACTGCTCCGCGTGGGGACTTTTTGCAAAACAATACTATCGTTGCTTCGAACAGGTCAGTGACCTGCAGAAACAAAGGGACCTCAAGGCGCACGGAAGCCGTGCAACGGCATTCCCGGCGCGAACTCCGGGTCCATAATTTCTTGGATCCTGCGCAGCAGCTGCACGATCCTTTCGTGTTCCCGAGACCAATCTTGCATGGTACGCATCAGCTCAGCTAACTGCACGTTCATTCGCGCTTGATCCAGCAGCATGTTGTTCAGCTGACCTTGAAATGTATGCACAAGGACCTCATAATTCACTGGAGTGGGGTACACGTTTGCATTCGCGCTGGTGTCCGATCCAACTCCATCCTCGCGAGAATCCTGTTGCGCTTGGTCCGGACCTTCCACCGTGGATGTAGTTGCATCTCCAGGATGGGGATCCATGGCGCCAAACAGACACGAAGAACGGAATCTAACTCAGCAGCTGCGTGGAAGAATGTAGCATGCGAGCAGGAGCAGCCAAGATTCGCCTTCGCTATCAATGAAGCTGCCTGAGCTCGCTCCTACCTGACAAGACGCCATGGAACAAACAGCATTTTTGTCGTGTCAAGGCCGAGAGAATCGCGCATCTAAGACTCAATCAGCGGCTTTAGAACATCACTGCTACGTGCAGAGGCTAGATACAGCCCACTGGCGGATTGCAGCTTTCGCAAGACAGCGTCGACTGCTCCGCGCGGGGACCGTCGCAAAACTGCACCCTCGCTTCGAGGAGGTTCAGTCAATGCAGCCCACTGGCGAAATGCAGCTTTCGCAAGACAGCGTCGACTGCTCCGCACGCGGACCCTTGCAAAACTCCACCCTCGCTTCGAGGAGTTTGAGTCAACGCAGCCCACTGACGGAAAGCAGCTTTCGCAAGACAGCGTCGACTGCTCCGCGCGGGGACCTTCGCAAGACTCTACCCTCGCTTCCAGGAGGTGCAGTTCATTTCCCAAGCGCTGCACTTCACTTTCGATGGCGTCTCCTGCACGAGGCTGCTGGCAGGTCGTTTGTTGCTTTGCAACGCCGGTCCGCCCTTGAGGAGGTTCCAGACCATCTCACGCTCCCTCGAGAATGTCTTGATCTGCTCAGGTGTCACTTTCGACATCCATTCCACCTGCAAAACCACCTCCTGGGTTGCAGCATTCTTGATCACACGGCCCAAGATCAAGCGCGGAAGGCCGTCTGCCATGTTGAAGAGGAAGCAATTTGTGAATTGACAAAAAGCCTCGATCCCGAATGCCTTTCTGTCTCCTACACGCTCGAGCGTGTGCGAGTACACCTCCTTGTGCTTCGTCAACAGGTGCTTCTCCTCGTCCTTGAACACCTCCTCCACGGTGGGCTCGTCCTCGGCAAAGGCCACAACGGTCACGTAGTTTGCGAAGACACCGCCTAACTTGAAGAAGGTGCCCATGTCTGAGCACATCAAATCGGCAATCGGACACTGGACTGGCAGCACAGCACCATCTCGCTTCTCGGTCGCAAGACGGGTGACCTTTTTCACCATCGGACGCCGGTCCTCGTCGTACTCCTCCCCGAAGCAGGCGCGAGCTGCCAAGACTTGAAACTGGGTCGGGGCAGCAAGTCCGCCGGTCACACTCGCCTGCGAAGCTTGCTGCGCGGAGCCCCCCCGCGGTTGGCCGAGGCGGTGCGACGTGCCCAGCCGTGCGTCGCACGGCCCCCTGAAGCAGACTGCCTCACTGCCTTTCAACTGGATCAACTCAACCAGCTTCTCTTCGTCACGGACCCGGGCCAGCGCCGCCAGCTCCGGTCCTCCCACAAGCACGTTGCTGAGCTGCCCCGTCCAGTCCGCCAAGTGCACGGTGGCCAGCACTCGCTGGGCATCCGCAGGCTCCGTCTGACATCCATCGGTGGCACGCTTGCACTTACCGGAAGTTGGGTCGATCTTCGTTGAACACACTTTGCACGGAGTATAGACTGGATCCCCAACGATGTCGACGAGCCAGACGTTGTGCAGGGCCACTTCGACTTTCTCCTGCGCCAAGCAAAGTCATGCAAGTTGGGGCACGGGAAAGCAGCTTCTACACAACAGAAACACGCGAAGGCAGTCCTGCGTTGATCCCTGCTCCATTGCGCTGCCGAATGCATTCATAGTTGCGGCGCATGCGACGTAGCAGGGCCCGAAGTCAGTGGTCAGCCTGCCGCCACCACTCAAGGAAGGGCACCAAGGAACAGAGATGCGATCGCCTTGCGTGGGTTCCAGATCCCGAAGCTCCCGTGCCCGATCGCCTATGGGGTCCACGTGCAGCATACTAAAGCCGTGCTTGTCGTTGTCGATGAAATGTTCCGCGGCGCCTTCGATGGAATCGTTCTCCTTCTTCAGCAGGGAAAGGTTGTCGATCTGAACGACGCTACCTTTGTGCGCGTTAGCCAGACTCTTTACGAAGCGGTCGCCCCAGATGTTCACCAGCATCTCCTTGCCCGACGTGTCTTTTAACCAGAGGTTGGCTTTGGGCTTGGAGGTATTCGGCATCTCGAGCTCCGTGACCAGTCCAATGACATCCACACGCTCGCGCCCTTGGCACTGTGTCGCCAACACCGAGAAGTCCGACCTTGCAAGGGGGAAGATGGTCTTGATCTCCATCGCCGACGGGTGGGAAGAAGCAACCGGAATCACTTTGGCCCTCGAGGCTCTGTCTGACAAATCCACATAGAGCCCAGCGAAGAATTTGTTATTACTGACCGGCTTGAGGTGCGTGGCATAGAAGACATCCTGGTTCCAGGGATCAGCCACCTTCTTCAGAGTGGAGGCGTCCGACGCGCGAAGCTCCGCGTACAGACCCTTGCCTTCCTTGTCGACGAAGCGCATAATCATTTTGCACCAGGAACCTCCTCTCGCATTGGGCATTTGCTTGATTTCACAGTAGACGTAGCGAAGCAAAACCTTCATGGAAGCGTGGTTTTGCTTAGTGAGGCGCTCCAAGGTGGTTTAAATCAAGTTGTTCTTCTGCGCCATCGGCAAGGCAGGCTAGCAGCACACTGAGCTTTCGCAAGACGGCGTTCACCCAGAGCACCAGCTGCACACTGAGCTTTCGCAAGACAGCGTCCACCCAGGACACCGCCGAAACACTAAGAGCAAAAGGCAATTTGAACCCAAGCTACGCAGCCAGGGGAGGCACTTCCAGCCTAAGAGGTAGAGACATGCACCAGCAAGCACCAGTTCGAGCTGACACGGTCTGTGTTTTCTTGCAAGACAGCATCCATTCGGATCCGTGAACATGGCAGTGCGAGCAGGAACAGCCAAGATTCGCCTTCGCTATCAATGAAGCTGCCTGAGCTCGCTCCTACCTGACAAGACGCCATGGAACAAACAGCATTTTTGTCGCGTCAAGGCTGAGAGAATCGCGCATCTAAGACTCAATCAGCGGCTTTAGAACATCACTGCTACGTGCAGAGGCTAGATACAGCCCACTGGCGGAATGCAGCTTTCGCAAGACAGCGTCGACTGCTCCGCGCGGGGTCCGTCGCAAAACTGCACCCTCGCTTCGAGGAGGTTCAGTCAATGCAGCCCACTGGCGAAATGCAGCTTTCGCAAGACAGCGTCAACTGCTCCGCACGGGGACCCTGGCAAAACTCCACCCTCGCTTCGAGGAGTTTGAGTCAACGCAGCCCACTGGCGGAATGCAGTTTTCGCAAGACAGCGTCGACTGCTCCGCACGGGGACCTTCGCAAGACTCTACCCTCGCTTCCAGGAGGTTCAGTTCATGTCCCAAGCGCTGCACTTCACTTTCGATGGCGTCTCCTGCACGAGGCTGCTGCCAGATCGTTTGTTGCTTTGCAACGCCTCTTCGTGCTTCCTCCCCAGGTGCTTCTCCTCGTCCTTGTACACCTCCTCCACGGTGGGCACTTTCTCCTGCGCCAAGCAAAATCATGCAAGTTGGGGCACAGGAAAGAAGCTTCTACACATCAGAAACACACGAAAGCAGTCCTGCGTTGCTCCCTGCTCCTTTGCGCTGCCGAATGCATTCATAGTTTCGGCGCATGCGACGTAGCAAGGCTCCAAGTCGGAGATCAGCCTGCCGCCACCACTCAAGGAAGGGCACCAAGGAACGGAGATGCGATCGGCTTGTGACGTGCCCAGATCCCGAAGCTCCTGTACCCGATCGCCTTTGGGGTCCACGTGCAGCATACTAAAGCCGTGCTTGTCGTTGTCGACGAAATGTTCCGCGGTGCCTTCGATGGAATTGTTCTCCTTCTTCAGCAGGGAAAGGGTGTCGATCCGAACGACGCTACCTTCGTGCGCGTCAACCAAACTCTTTACGAAGCGGACGCCCCAGATGTTCACCAGCAT